>OX422212.1:477941403-478541403 GCA_949130495.1 Sambucus nigra
CAATACTAGAGTTGGAAATCCTTTGGGACCTTCATGACTCCCAAAGCGTTCAACTAACCATGCATGTACGCCATCTGTTTGGCCCCATCCAGCTTGAGGGAATAACTTATCCACCCTTTATTATAATCAGAGGATTATGCCGCATGAGGAATTTTCCTAAAGAGATAACGGAGCTTAAGTATGTCACGACTCATCCCCATCTTGATTACTCCATCTCTCGATAAGTCTTCATTGGCTTCAGCGAGATTTTTCTCATGGAATTATTCTTGTCTCGCAAAATTGCACTAACATAATTTAAAATATAACCCATTTTAAAAGTCATTTAAAATTACGGGGTATTACATACTCCCCCCCTTATAACAGAATTTCATCCCGAAATTCAGGAATATAAGTCATACCGGTAAGGTCAACTCCGAGTATAAATCTCACATCGCAATAAATCCAAGATGTACCGCCCATACAGTACATTAACAAAATACCTATCGATGTTATACGCCAAGCCTCACCATATAGTTTCAGCTGAGTCGAATTTAAACTTTACCCAATCTTCCCTATACCGTCCTCGTGACAAACTTTGGGAAAAATGATCCTCACGTAGTGAACAAATAAATCCTGAAGTCTCAATTACTTACCTTTTTCACAATTATGAAAAATACTACAATTCAATCATCCAAGGCGCCCATACACCCTCTCCTACCGCTTTCAATATTAAAAGTTTTCGCAAAGGTTATTGTTGATGTAAAAAACTAGATTACTCTAATAATTTAATCACAGATAAATAAATAAGACAGAATATTTTTAAAGTGGTTGAGCCTTATAAGAATGGCCTACGTCCACTGTTATGTTATTGCTGAGTGTTTGGGAATTCTCGATTACAAGCTTTATCAAGAAATTTCCCCCTTTTTGAATGAGGGTGATACAAGGTATTTATAGCCCTTAGGTTGTACATGAATGGGCTGATACATTAAATGATATACGTATGAAAGGGTAATACATTTAATGTAGCGTGTGCGTCAAGATGATAAACATTCAATGAATAGTTGAACTGTTGATATTCTGGCAATTAATACTACGGCCAAGATGCAGCTCGGACCGCCTTAGTTGCTCGTTGCTCAGGAGTTCCTCGGAGCGCTAGGGTACCTCGGAGTGATTGAAGTTCCTCGGTATATCCTCATATCTCGGAGAGACATGGGTTGGTCGGGGAAATAAACTCCCTCGTTGTTATTGTACCACGTAGATTGACAAGTGTCTTCATATGATTCGTCCACATCAGCATATTAATTTTGGTATCAACAGAAGCCCCCAATATTTCATATTTCGAACTTTGAGGAGTATGGAATATTCTTTCTCGGTTTATGGCAATATTGAATGATCTTCCTGGGTTTTAGGAGCATCGTATTTGAATTTATTTCCAAATTCAAAGAATCCGCCTTTTTTCGAACTTTTAAGAGCGCTTCGATCTTAGTGCCCTTTTTGTCCTTTTAGCCGCCGGAAGTTCAATAGTTTCTTTCGCGTAATCATTTCCTTCGCCACTTCCCTAGGTAAAGTATTTAAACTTCTTAGGTAACCATACCGTCTTCTTCTTTTTCCAATTTTCTGCATTCAAGCTTTATATTCTCTCTTTCTCTCTTGTGCGTTCATCCTTGTTTTCGTTCATTGTCAACAGACCTCCTTTCTTCCTGTAAGATCTTCTTCCTTTCTTCTGTATTTCTTTTATTCAGTATGGTTTATATTGTGGAGTCTGTTGAGAAATTTCGTTCCGATTTTTCCATTCCTTCCTGGGTAACTCTGGAGGTTCTTTCTGAGCCTTTAGATTATTTTCGATTGGCTGAGGGACATTGGTTCCCCAGTCTATTCATTTCTGAATGTGGATTTTCTTTTCCGCCAAACCCATTGTGTCTTGAGTTTTGTCAGTATTTTGATCTTGTCCCTGCAAAAGTAGCCCCCAATTCATGGAGAATAATTAATGGGGTGTACAAATTAAATCTAACTTATGGGACTCGTATAGGGATCCCTGAAATTATGTATTGCAATAAATGGGCCACTCTAGATAATATTTATTACTTAAAAACTAGGTTTCTGAATAGAGCTCTTGTAGTTAATCTCCTTGATTCGAATAGAGATTATTTTGAACATGGGTTGGTTATTAAAAATTGGCAATATGCCCCTTTAGTTGGAGATGGAGTATACAACGGTCCCAGATGCCCCCCATATGGCAATGGGATAGGTTTATTTTTCATTTTATTTTACTTATGAAATTATGCTTTCATCATGTTTGACAAAATGTATGACTGATATCTCATTATGTATTTATTTTCAGTTGATAGCAAAAGAAAAACTCCAAAAGAATCAGAGGTTAATATTAAGCATCTGAAACTTATCTGGGGTTTGCATAAGAACGTTGCAGACGAGCACATCAAGTCTGCATCATATTTGCTACAGTATAAGAGTTATACACCCTCTTATACTGCTCGCCCTGTTGAGCCAGCTTCAACTCCAGAGGATTCTTCTTCAGATTCTCATCTTCCTTTAAGTCAGAGAATGGGCAAGAAAAGAGCTCCTCCTGCTCTATTTGATGACATTACCTCTGCTGCTGGGGCCAAGAAAAGCAAAGTTGATGTCCCAGAAGGGACTAAGAAGGTGGATGTTGCACCTTCCAAAGCTGCCGAGAAGCCCCCAGTGGCTCCGAGCAAGAAAGTTGCTCCAGTAGAAGTGATTACTGTCTCTCCGACCAAGAGTTCTTCCTTGGTTGAAACTGCTGAAGTTCCTTTGAGAAGATTGAGGAAATCATCCTCAGTCAATTTGGCTGAAACTGTATCTTCTCCACCATTTGGTGTTGTTGGTGTTCCAACCATCATTCCTCCAAGCTCTGCAATGAGCTCGGTAAAAACTTGGATCATACCCGAGGTCCAAGGAATTGATGAAAATATTTCTAGGGATATGTTGACATCCCTAGCTACTCGTCACCTTGCTTCGGTAAATTTCTCACATTCTGAATTTCTTTCTTTCTCTGAATGCTTGCATTTTTGTATTGACTTTACTATTTTTCTCTTCGTTCAGCTAGTGAATTGTTTTAATAACATTGTGAAAAAAGACGAAGCTATTAAAGCTTCCAGCTCCTCGTCAGGTGTAGAGGATGCTCTGTTGGGTTTAACCCAATCTTTAAAGGATTCTCGTCAGCAGTATGATGAGGACAAAGCTGAATGGGAGAAAAAGTTGTCTACAGTTGAGGCCGAGAAGGTGAAGATGGCTGAGATCTCCAAGAGTTTGGAGAATAAAGTGAAAAGTTTAGAGGTCGAGCATAAGAAATATAATGACAAGCTCAAGAATTTTGGAGAACTTGAGGATAAGCTGAGGAAGGCAGAGGAAGAATTGTCTGCCCTGCGAGATATCAAGGGTCAAAAAGAAGAATTGGATGCGAAGCTCTCCTCGGAGAAATTGAGAAGAAAACTTGCAGTTAAAAAATCCTTCAGCGCAGGCTGGGATAAAGGATGGGACAAGGGGATTGCTGCGATGACATCCCAAGTTCAATACGGGAAGTTGAAATACTTCCATGATGGCTGGGTAGCTGCTCTACAGGAATTGAAGATCAAGGATGATTCTGAGCTATTCCAGCTACACCTCCCTGGTCCTCCTCCACCAATTGTGGAAGAAGAATAAGATGAGCCTGTCTCTGATGAATCTTCTATGGCCATAGGTGATCAAGTCCCTGCATCTCTACCTTCTGCTAACGAAGACATTTCTTCCATGCCTCCTCCTCCTGAAAAAATTTCAACTTCTGCAGATCAAGTTGCTGTTACCACCGAGCAACCAAGCTCCTCGTCCCAGCCTCCCGAGAAAGTCTTGGGAGACAAGGAAAAGGTGTGAAGTTGTTCGGTATCATTTCTATCTTTTCATTATTTGTAATCCAACAATGTAACCCTTTTGTGATCTAATAAAATACATCTTTGTTCCTCTCTGTTGTTGATGATTTGTTTTTGTTGATTGTTGTCTTTTTCTCATCCTTAGTTTGTTACTAGAATGGAACTGATATCTGCACATGATACGAAGCTGATGCAGCAATGTCACGAATATTATAAGGCTGGTCATACAGACCTTAGTACATCAGAAATTGCTGACATCCTTGGCCATGATGCCTCAGAACAAGCAATTGAGGCTTATCGGTACTTGAAGGATTTACTTGACCGAGCTGTGGCCAACAATGTGGCCTACTATGATTTGATTGAGGAACTTCATTATTCCTTAGAAGATCTCCAAGGTCAGCACAATGAATCAATGGCTTTGTTGCACAAGGATTATGAAAATAGATATCAACAGCTTTCTTCTGAAACAGGCCATAAAAAGATCCTTGCTGGATACGATGTTAGGGAAAGAACTTTAAAAGGTGAAGTTGAGGCTTGCAGGCAGATTGCTGAGTTGCTCGAACAAGAGAACAATAATTTGCAGAAAAAGCTGGCACAGTATGAATCTGCAGCGTCATCTTCCACTGCTTTAGCACAAGTTACCGATGAAGGTTTCTCGTTCTTAGAAGTTGATAATGCCAAATTAAGGCAAGAACTGGATAACTTAAGAAGATCTGCTATTCCTGTGACTGCTCGAGGACGAGGAAGTGGTTCTCGGGGGCGAGGAAGAGCTGTTCAAAATGTTGCCCAGGAGCAAAGTTCTCCAGTCGCTGCTCGGAGTCGATCAAGAGTTATTAGCCGCAATGTTGAAGAGGCTCGCACTCAATCTACTTTGGAAACTCAGGCATACCAATTAAACGCCAAAGATCGGGCTTTATCTGAAATGTCCAAGAAAAATCTATCCTTGGAAGATCAACTTACTGCAACGAAGTCTGCTCTACACACTAAGGACCTTTTTGCCAAAAACCTTCTCGAACAATTGGATAGATTAACCTTCCAATTTCATAAGCAACCCAGGGAATTTTGGATGGCTGGATATAATGAAGCCCTAGTTCATTTGGATGCTCGTATTGAACATTCTAATAATGAAGGTTATAAGCAGGGGTGGTTGAACGCACTGGGTGTGTTAAAATTGGAGCAAGGGCATTATTTATGGGATTATCATGCTCCAGGGCTATTAGACTTGTCTGTGCCACCTTTCAAATTGGACATGGCCTGGATCCCAGCTCGTTCTATTCCTTGGAGTTTAATTTCAAAATATCTCGGCGACTATAGTCTTCATTCTCAGACTGAATTATCTCGTCCCGAGCATCTCTTGGATACACCTTCTGTGATGAACGTCAGAATGCTCAGAGATATTAATTTCATCAATTCTCCTCTTTGCTTAGAAGATCCTTCTGCCGGTGAGGAACCTGTTTCTAAAGAAAAGGGCAAGAAACCAATAGAATAGGAATATCAATGAAATAGTTAGTACATTCATGTAACTTGTAATTTACTTTGAATTTAATGAAAGAATTTCACTTTCTGTTTGCAAATTTGTATTGCAATTATCTTGTATTTAGTTTACATTTTTACATTTGTGCATATGTATCTGTTAAAAAGATAGCAATATGGTGCTTAGTAATCAAACTTACAAATATCAATGTTGCTCAATCACTTAATAATAAAGTAATGAGTATAAAATGTTTAAAATGTTTCCAACCAACCAAGGTTGTTAAATTGTGTTTTGTCGACCAACTACAGTTTATGGGTTTTTATCCCCGACCAACCATACTTGGTAAATTTTTTCATAAAATGTGCCCGACCAACCATGGTCGATAATTTATCCTCGTCGACTAAGTATAGTTGACCACCGACCAACTATACTTGGTTCAGTTTGGAATTCTTCATATTGTCTGGGATGATTTTACCTTCCGACCAACTTGTTGGCCTATTTTGAAAATGACATTATTCTTCCCTCAACCGTAGTTGATTATTGAACTATCAGGTTCTTATTTTGTCCACTAGTTATCTTACCAACCTTAGTTGGTCACGCTAGTGTACGCCTCCTAACCGAAGGAGTATTTTTTTTTTTGGTTCTTTCGAACTTTTTGTCCACTAGTTATCTTACCAACCTTAGTTGGTCACGCTAGTGTACGCCTCCTAACCAAAGGAGTATATTTTTTGGTTCTTTCGAACTTTTTGTCCACTAGTTATCTTACCAACCTTAGTTGGTCACGCTAGTGTACGCCTCCTAACCAAAGGAGTATATTTTTTGGTTCTTTCGAACTTTTTGTCCACTAGTTATCTTACCAACCTTAGTTGGTCACGCTAGTGTACACCTCCTAACCAAAGGAGTATATTTTTTGGTTCTTTCGAACTATTGTCTTCTTTTTGCTGTCGAGCAGCGTAGTGTACAACACTAGTGTTCCCCGAAAAACTTTCAAACAAAGGAGAGGAAAATGGTGAAAACATCATCGTTTTATTCATATTGATGAATCCGTTGTACATTTTACATCATTGATAATACTTGCGAAGGTGTTCAGCATTCCAAGCATTCTTGAATTCTTCTCCTTCTAAAGTTGCTATTCGGTAAGTTCCTGGTTGAACAACTTCTGTAACTCGGTAAGGCCCATGCCAGTTTGCCTCCAATTTATTGTGTTTCTGGATTACCTTCTTTAGCACATAATCTCCTTCTTTTAAATCGCATTTCTTCACCCTTTTGTTGTAGAAAAGAGCTGTTCGTTGTTGATAAGCAGCATTCTTAATGGCTGCCTCTTCTCTGACTTCCTCGAGCATATCCAAATCCAGTCTTCTCATCAAATCGCTGACTGGGGAATTGAAATTCAGCACTCTGTGTGTTGGGAGACCTAACTCGACAGGTATTACAGCCTCACTTCCAAATGCCAGCATATATGGTGATTCTCCAGTCGCTGCTCGGGGAGTTGTTCGGTAAGCCCACAATACTGATTGTAGCTCGTTAATCCAGTTAGCTTTAGCTTCACCTAGCCTTTTCTTCAAACCATTCAGCAGTGTTCTATTCGTCACTTCAGTCTGTCCATTGCTTTGAGGATGGCCTGGTGCTGAATGGACCTTCAAAATGTTCGATTGATGACAATAAGCAGCAAATTCTTCGTTATCAAATTGGGTTCCATGGTCTGTGATGAAGGCATGAGGGAGACCATATCGACAGATGATATTCTTCCAAACGAACTGGTATACCTTCTCGTACGTCATGTCGATGAGGGGTTCAGCTTCTACCCACTTAGTAAAATAGTCTACTGCGACGATGAGGTACTTGAATCTTCCTCGGGTGGTCGGCAATGGTCCCACCAAATCAATTCCCCACATGGCGAATGGCCAAGGGGAAGTTATGGGTGTCAACAATGCTTGTGGAGTTCGTCGGATAGAGGAAAAACGCTGGCACTTGTCACATTTCTTAGCATAGGCTATACAATCAGCCCTCATCGTCGGCCAATAGTATCCTTGAGTCATTACCCTTTGCAAGAGTGTTCGACCTGCTACATGAGCTCCACAAGACCCTTCATGGATCTCTTCGATCAATTCTTTTACTTCGGAAGGATGTACACATCTCTGCAAACCTGCCATAATTCCTCGTCTATATAAAATACCATTAGTTAATACATACCGAGCAGCTTTATACTTCAATTTCTTGGCAGTGAGCTTATCCTCTGGCAATACTCCCTCTTCAATATATACCCTGATGGGATCCATCCAAGATGGTCCTAAATCAAGGGCAATAACGTTCATCGTCAAGTCTTCATCTATGCTCCGACTTTCCAGTACTTCAATTGGTATTGTTCTTCGCAGCTCGGTACGAGTAGCTGATGCTAGTCGGGCCAGCGCGTCTGCTTGTGCATTTTCTATTCTGGGTATTCTGATCAATTGAATCGCATCAAATTCTGCCAATAACTCCATTACCTTGGCATGATATTTGACCATTAATTCTCCTTTAACTGCATACGTTCCCATCATCTGATTCACAATCAATTGAGAATCACTGAACACCATCACTTGTTGCGCTTCCATAATCTTTGATAAATTAAGACCTGCTATCATGGCCTCATACTCAGCCTCATTATTGGAGGCTTTGAATTGGAATCGCAAAGCATATTCCATGTCAATCTCATCTGGGGTGTTCAAAACAATTCCTGCCCCACAACCTGTTGTGCAAGATGAGCCATCAACATATAATCTCCATATGGGCAACCCATCTTCAAATTTCTTATGCGATAGAGTTCCTCGATGAAATATTTGTTGCTTCTTTTCATCCTCCCCTGGCACTTTTCGCTCCTCGTTGACCATCTCTTCTCGTTCTTCAACCAACCGGGGCTGATCTGAATTTGAAGTTGATGATCCTTCTATATCCATAGGCCCTTTTACTAACCGGAGTTGGTCTGGACTTATGTCTGTTGATCCTGTAACATCCACAGGTTGGTCAGCGAGCACCTTTTGCTCCTCGGGGGTATCAGGATATGTAAATTCTGCTATAAAATCTGCTACAGCTTGTCCTTCCAATGATGCTCTGGGCTCATACACAATATCATACTCACCGAGCTCTATTGCCCAGTACATCAATCTCCCTGACTTTTCTGGCTTATGAAGGGCTTGCCTTAGTGGCATATCGGTATAAACGACGATGGTATGGGCCTGGAAATATGGCCTCATTCTTCTACTTGCTTCAATTAATGCCAATGCCAATTTTTCCAGCTTTGGGTACCTGATTTCTGCACCTCGGAATGCCTTACTTGTGTAATAGATGGGTTTCTGAACTCCATTCTCCAATCTAATCAATGCTGAGCTAACTGCATTCTCTGATACCGCCAGATACAAGTACAACATCTCTCCTGTTATTGGCCTGGACAACAATGGAGGTGCTCCCAAATACTTTTTCAAGTCTTGAAAGGCCTTCTCACATTCATCAGTCCACTCAAAAGTTTTTCGGAGTGTTTTGAAGAATGGGAGGCATTTGTCAGTTGCTCGGGACACAAATCTGTTGAGCGCTGCAACTCGTCCTGTAAGACTCTGCACTTCTTTATTTGTTGTTGGAGATCGCAACCCTAAAAGAGATTTGATCTTATCCGGATTTGCTTCAATACCTCGCTGGTTAACAATGTATCCGAGAAACATTCCTTCTCGTACTCCAAATGTGCACTTCGTCGGGTTGAGCTTCATTTGGTATTTATCCAGTTGATCAAATGTCTGAGCTAAGTCAACTAGATGATCTGCAACTTTCTTGCTTTTTGTCAGCATATCATCGACATAGACTTCCATGTTGCAACTGATTTGTTCGGTGAAAACCTTGTTCATCATCCGCTGGTATGTCGCTCCTGCATTTTTCAAACCAAAAGGCATAATATTATAGCAATAAGTTCCCCTAGGGGTAATAAAAGAAGTACTTTCCCTGTCTTCAGGTTTCATTTTGATCTGGTTGTAACCAGAATATGCATCCATGAAGCTGAGCAGCTCATGTCCCGAGGTAGCATCCACTAGTTGGTCAATTCTGGGCAATGGAAAATGATCTTTTGGGCATGCCTTGTTGAGATCAGTGAAATCAACACACATTCTCCATTTATTGTTCTTCTTCTTTACCATCACCACATTTGCCAGCCAGTCTGGATATTTCACATCTTCAATGAATTGGGATTTTTGGAACTTCTCGACCTCCTCTTGTATGGCTTGATTCTTCTCGGGGCTAAATACCCTTCTTCTCTGCTTTACAGGCTTGATCTCTTTATTCACATTGAGTTCGTGACATAAGAAGTTTGGATCTATTCCTGGCATGTCCTCATGACTCCATGCAAAAGTTTTCTTCTTGTTTCTCAAGAACATTATCAACTCTTGTTTTATTGAAGCATCCAACGACGAACCTATCTGGGTTACTCGTTCAGGGTGTTCCTCGTCCAGAATAACATTTTCTGTAGATTCTACCACCTGTCCTTTTACAGGTTGGGATTCATCCCTGGGATCAAGAGTTTCAATTTCTGTACCTTCCTCCACCTGGTAGGTGATAGTCTTTTTCCTTGATTCCTCAAGCTCTTCTTGCTCGGCAGATGAATAATAGCATTCCCGAGCTATTTTTTGATCACCTTTCACAACTCCTACTCCGAAGTTTGTTTGGAATTTTAAGCATTGATGCACTGTAGACGGAACTGCTTCAAACTTCTTCAAACCAACTCTTCCCATGATGATGTTATAGGCTGACTGCACATTCTTATCCATCACAAAGAAGCGTATTCTTTCTGTTCGACAAGCAGGCCAAGTTCCAATGAATATGTCCAACTTGATCATCCCAAGTGGAAACACTTTCTCGCCAACAAAATCCAGAAGGGGTCTGTGATAAGGTTCCAATTGAGATAGTTTCAAATTCAAGTTATCAAAACATGAATAGTACATGATGTCTGCTGAACTACCATTGTCCACCAACACCCTTGAAATCACCACATCTTTCATCCTCATTTTGATCACCAAGGGATCGTTGTGAGGGTAAAGAACACCTGCCAAATCGTTTTTTGAAAAACTAATAACCAGCTTCTCTTTATTTACCTTCCTCGGACGATCATCCTCGGCAAGATTTATTCGTTGAATATATGAGCAGGCTTGAGCCTCTCCGAGATAGGCCTTTCTTTCTGCAGTAAGGTCTCCCCCTCCAGCATCTCCTCCTGTAATAACATTACAATCAAATGACCCAAAACGTATGGAAAATACCTCTCGTTCAGGTTGCCTTGGCTTCTTTGGAAGATCGGGGTCTTCATCTGGATCATCTTCATGATCTCTTTTCTTTTTCTCCTCCGTCCGACGAGGAGATCTTGAACGATCTCTAGTTCTATCATCATTCTTCCTTTCACCTCTGCGATCTACATACTTTGATAACTTTCCTCTTCGAATGAGCGTTTCAATCTCGTTCTGAAGGGCTATGCAATTTTTGGTCGTATGGCCATGATCTTTCTGGAACTCGCAATATTTGGCCTTATTCCTCAGGTCAGGATTGGTCCTCAGTTTATCTGGCCACTTAATTTCTTCGTTATTCTTGATTTCTTCCAAAACATGATTAATACCCATTTTCAATGGAGTATAATTATCGTATTTCTTCAGGACTTCCCATGACGTCCTATTATTCTTGGAATGCTTGTCACCACATTACCTTTTTGCTCTTTCTTCTTAGATTTGTCAACTTCCACCTTGGTTTCTTTATCCATATTCTTCTTCGCAGCCATAGCCTCCTCGGCATTCATGATTTTAGCCGCTTTTGCCATCAATTCCGACATAGTTTTAGGTGGATCTTTGGCCAAAGTATAGTATAACTTGTTAGGCAGCAATCCACTCATCAAAGCAGTGATCGTTGTCTTTTCTTCGTAATCTATGACTTCCAACTTCTCGTTATTGAAACGAGTTATGTAATCTCTAGTACTCTCACCTGGTTTTTGTCTAACACTTAACAAGTGCGCTACTCGCTTTACCGGTTTTGCTCCAAAACAGAAATTGCCAATGAACAACTCGGCTAACTGAATAAAAGTCGAAATCTTACCCCGAGGAAGATTGTTGTACCATATCTGTGCAGACCCGGTAAGAGTTCCCGAGAATGCTCTACATCTCATCTCGTCGGGGACGGCATATATGTCGGCAGCAGCTTGGTATTGTTCTATATGAAGAATAAGATCTGTCTTTCCATCATATTTAGGGGTCACCACAGGTGCTTTAAATTTTGATGGTGTAGGAAAATTCACAATGGCCTGCACAAAAGGTGTCCCTTGAACAAAAGTTCTCTATAAGGGATTCCTTTCTTTAACCATTTCTCCAAATCTATCCTCCAATCGCTGAATAGAACCCTTCCATGCTTCATTTCCTTCCTCGGGCTGCTTAGTTCGAGCAATTGATTGTTCTGACGTAGCTTCCTGAGATCTATCTCGACGAGTAGCTGGTCTTGATTGTGCTGATCCTTCTCTCAAACCTGATGGTGGTCGAAAGCTTCTCGATGGGGCTCTAAGTGGACTCATATTTCTCCTTGGTCCTAACCGACTGAAAGGAGATGCCCTGCTTAATCTTTCCAAGGCGCTAGTTCTCTCCGGAGAGAGGGTGATATGTTGATCTGTATCCGTAGCCTGTATTGATGAAGTTCGCCCAGGTTGATAAGAAAAATCATTAGATTCTTCATTACGATACGACCCGATACGCCTGGATCGCGATTGCCCACGATCACTCCTTTGCCTTGAATGGGTAAGTGCGCCTCCGTGAAGAGTTTGAATGAGTTGCCTCATTGTTTCTTGCATGGAGGTTTGTCCTTCAGCCAGATTCGTCATAATTCCAGCCAGATCTGGAGGTGCAGATGGATTTGGAGGATTTCCAGCATTTCGATTACTGGATTCTGGATTATCTGCCATTGATGATAAATGATTTTTGGTGAAAAACGATAGCAACAGTCGTTTCCTACAGACGGCGCCAATCTGTTGATGTAAAAAACTAGATTACTCTAATAATTTAATCACAGATAAATAAATAAGAAAGAATATTTTTATAGTGGTTCAGCCTTATAAGAATGGCCTACGTCCACTGTTATGTTATTGCTGAGTGTTTGGGAATTCTCGATTACAAGCTTTATCAAGAAATTTCCCTATTTTTGAATGAGGGTGATACAAGGTATTTATAGCCCTTAGGCTGTACATGAATGAGCTGATACATTAAATGATATACGTATGAAAGGGTAATACATTTAATGTAGCGTGTGCGTCAAGATGATAAACATCAATGAATAGTTGAACTGTTGATATTCTGGCAATTAATACTACTGCCGAGATGCAGCTCGGACCGACTTAGTTGCTCGTTGCTCAGGAGTTCCTCGGAGCGCTAGGGTACCTCGGAGTGATTGAAGTTCCTCGGTATATCCTCGTATCTCGGAGAGACATGGGTTGGTCGGGGAAATGAACTTCCTCGTTGTTATTGTACCACGTAGATTGACAAGTGTCTTCATATGATTCGTCCACATCAGCATATTAATTTTGGTATCAACAGTTATAAACTCGTTTCCCAAAGACCTAACTTATTTCGACTCCCAACGGTTATTAGTTTCATGCGTGGGGTGTCTCGCAAGCGAAATCCAAACAAGGAACCACCCCGATACACTACTTCCTAAAGTAGTCGATCATCGAAACTCCTAAGGTCCTTAGTCAATAATATAAAAATTTGGTTTATAAAAAAATATCAGGTTTATCGATTTAAAATAAAAATTTGGTTTTTCGATTTCAAATAGAGTCTACGCATCTACTCTCTTATAGAAGACAAGATGCAGACATATGCTCTCATATACCACAAGTCAATGCATGCCGATAGTCACATCACGCTCGGACATACCCAAGGTAAGTAATCCCATAAAAATCAAACCCACGTGATAACAAGTAATATATAGGTGTCCCACACCCCTAGCGAGTCTACGTAAATAACGATGCCATATGCTAAGTTTAACAACCCTTTTGCCCACACAATATCATTCACTACAAAAATCAATACGCCTCATACTTCCTTAGATAGGAAACATACCCTCATTTGTGGGTGATGGGTGTTGAATCCCAATATTATAACTTTGCTCCGATGAGTCAAGAAAAATTTTTACCCCAAATTTTCAGTTCTAGTTAACCACACTCCACTATATACCCAAGCCTTTCAATATATTGCCTTCGTTAGGGAACATACACAATTCACGCATTTCAAGAACTTCTACTGATGACTTTCCTCAATATTTCCATAATAGGGGTGACCTCGACTACGGTCATCATACTCGAACATACTTCATAACCTCCTAAGTACGATCTTCGCTATCCGTCCAATGACCCTCATCTGCCATACGTACGTAATGAAAGATTCCCCAATAAATGTTGTCGAATTTTATAGTTAAACCCATCAGTGAACATTAGGACTCTCCTCTCCTCAGTAGGTACTTCAGCTGGTACCAAATTAGTTAATCTCGTAAAATCTTCCTCATATTCCGCCATAGTTTTCTCTCCCTGTTTCAAATCAAGTAGCTTTCGCTTCATCTCTGTCTGGATGGCTAAAGGAAAATACTTCCCATCAAACCGTATCCAAAAGTCTTGGATAGTCATTATGTCCCTCTCCTCCATAGTGGTCGTAGCTTCCCACCATTGCAAAGTTGCCCCTACTAGCTTGAATGTGGCTAGTATTTGACGTTGAACCTCAGTGCATTCAATCATTCTCAAGTGCCGTTGGATATCTTTCTTCCATTGGCTAGCAGTCACAACATCTGATCCTCCCTGAAACTCAGGTGGGTGCGCTTTCTGAAAGGCATCCCTCGCTCGTTCCCATGCAGTAGGAAACACCTGCCCTTGCGCGGGTGGCACAACCGGTGCCGGTGCTGGAGCCTGCTGAACAGCAGCTAAAGCCGCATTGACTGCCTGAGCGACAATTGCAGCAACTTCGGCTGCAGTCATCGTACCTTTGTAGGCGTAAATAGAAAAGAAATAATCCTACTCATAGGGCTCTACATCAAAGAACGCTAAGCTGAAAATACAGTAAGCAGTACAGATCCTAAAGGACACTAGAACCTGATGCTCTGATACCACCTGTAACACCCCGCCTAATTAAATACCGGGTGGCCAGTCCCATACCAAATTAAAACAAAATATACAGTTGGCTCATTCTTAGCATCACTGTCGAAAACATTTACAACTCACCCAATACCCAATTAAGCTAGTATTAAAAACTTTCCAAATTTAAATTTCAACAAAACCATTTCTAGTTTAAGAATAACACAACACATTTTATTCTACAACACTGATAACCAAATAAATAACACAAAAGAATTTAAATGCAATTGGAATAAACATTCCCAAATAATATTAATCCATTACAGTAATTCCATCAATAACAACTGTATTAAAAAGACCCGAATACAATAGTATTTGACCTCGATAGAAACGATAAATGAAAATCCTTTGGGCGACAAGCCCTAACTAAGAATACTGTGAATCAAAAGATGAAAGGCGTCTAAGCAAAAACTCCATAGCTCCATAGTTCAACAAAATCCGCTAAGGTTGACGTCCCTGTTGCTGGACATCTGATATAAAGATACAATAGAAGAGAAAATATGCAAGAAAATGGGTCAGAGCCCGAATGTGTAGATGGTTTTTAAAACAGCAAGTATTTAACAAGTGCAATAAAGCATTTATTATGTACATGTTAGATCCAACTCTCACTTACTATTCTCTCCTCTCAACTAGAGTGCACGCTTAACGTTTCCTATTAACCTCCTAATTAATGGTTCCTCTTTTCTAGTCTCCATATTATAATTCCATTCCCATATCATAATCCCCGTATGTCCCATACCATACGTCACATTATTATTCATTTACATTTCTCCTTTATATGATTAGTTTCTCATTAACATGAATCATTACTCATTAATATGAATCGTTTCTCATTAACATGAGTCATTACTCATTAATATGAATCGTTTCCCATTAACATGAGTTAAGCTTTTCAATTCTATAAGCATAAACATTCATTAACTTAATTCCATTATCTTTCTCTATTCACCGTTATCTACAATTATCATCGTAGATAGATTTAACCACAATATAAATATCCATTCAATCATTTAATCCATTATATATATATTCATATATAATATGGCACCCCGAGTCACAGCTGCGGTGCAATGCATTACTCTGCTATCATGTCCCATCATCGTAGGTCGCCGAATAGGGGACTAAAGGTTCGGTAAGATTCCACGAACCACAAACAACAACAAACAAATTTGAGGCAAACATAGTTCTCGTATCCATGGGTCACGCACATACCTACGTACCCACAGTCAGCGGACTTATCAACTCCCCGATAAGTCTTTCATAGACCTATGTTCTCGAGCGACAAATCAAAGATCCCATGGATTCATTAGGATATGACTGCCCTCACGCGCAAACCTCCCACCGACGTAAGCTAGGTATGTCATACACATAAATCATCAATCAATCAAATAGGTATTATCATACCTATAATATAATATCAATAAGGTAATATCACTACCCTAAGATATTTCCCATACGTAGCATTATGTCTCTTTTAAATTCCACGTATTTACTTCACAATGTAATTATCCTCGCATCCTATAACATCTCTCCACTCCCGACGTCGTTAAGGTTCATGCGCGGAGCGTCTCGCAAAGCGAAATCCAAACAAGGAACCCTCCAATACACTACTACTTAACTTTGTCGATCGAGGAGGTCCGATAACTTCAACAATGTGATCGGGATAACCTCATATCTTCTTTCAACCAAAAGCGTTCTAAACTCCCATCTCTATCCAGGAGACACACCACTACGCTCTTGTATTACACTCCGTCCTTGCGAAATCAATATTGAGCTTAAACTCAGTCCTTGATGTTCAAATTGTAACCCTAAGGCCACCCTCACTCAATACACAAGATTCAAATAGGTTTTTCCTCAACATATATTTAGTAAGAAGTCACTAATATCCTACTGGTCCATAACATTATTTCTCCCGAATTACTACGCGTTTAGTTATCCTTTTAATTAAGGTTAAAATCGATAGTTTCAAATCTCTTATAAACACATCTTCTTTCACTTAGGATTAAACCCTCTTGTAAACTTAAGGATACCCAGGTGTTATATTAAATCACGCCTACTGGTCCTATCTTAAATCCTCATACATCCCCATTTGGAATTTAACAAATGAATCTAGCAACCGAAATTCCATTCAATATAATTTTCATCATTTTAATCACTTGAATCCAAATCAAATTAATTCAAATCTTATCAAGGGTTTACTGATATTTTCTAAGTCCCATAATATCCAAATAATCATCACCAAAGATCCACCAAAGTTTTGGGATAAGAATCAACATTTAAAAAGAAGTAACTTTACATATTCTGGGGAGGTCGATCGATCGAAGGCAGGGGTCGATCGATCGATCCCTCAGGTCACAGCCTGGTTTTTCTGCATTTCAGCAACTACGGGTTTCACCATTTTTACTCATTCAAACCTCCATATTAACCTCCAAAATGAGTTATAATTATTACTACATGATATGTCAACATATATGAACGATTTCCAGTACTCTAAAAATCTTAGGATCATCAAGGGATTGGATTAAAAATCATGTTTATCTCCTTATTTCCAGAAAATTATCAACATATCATCTTCAAGAACACATCAATGGTTTTCATAATTTCTTCAACAGATTCATGACTATTTCATGGATTATTATCAACCTAAAACATGAGTTTAATTCCTATATCATTTCAGTTTCCAGAAATCCATTTAATGTTCCATTATTTCTTCCAAACAAGAATAATCTTCTCTTTTCATACTATTCTAACATGGACAATATACGAACTTAAATTGCCATTATCAAAAACTTGCCTTTACTGAAGGTCTGATCCTTTGGTGTAGTATATCTCAGTTATTTGTCCCTTCTCCGGTCAAACTCCGGTGGTGGTTGGTGGTGGTGAACCTTGGTTCTTGTTCTTCTCCTTCCCAAGTAGGCTTTTCCCTTCCCAAGCACCCTTTCACTCTCTCTAGGAAGATGACTTCTATATTTTGTGTAGAGGAGATGAATAACCCACATACACTTAATCTACCAATATTTATAATAGGACAAAATCCGAAATCACTATTCATCCCCCCTAGAAAAATGACCAAAATGCCCTTTCGAGTTGTCTATTCATTTCCAAATGACCCGAGACTCAAAATTAACATCCAAATAGACTTTTCTGACTATTTCGAACCTTCCGGATGCAACAACGCAGTCGAAATGACTATAAGGTCGATAGAAAATAAATGTCCTTTTTAATTTAATAAACTAGTCCCGACACGTCCCATACCGCGTCTGACTAAAAAAATATAAATTACCGAATTTATATCATACAGTCATATCAATGACATCACATTCATATATTACCTAAATATCTTTAAGTAATATTCAGAATCATCCATTTTAATATCCACGTCCGGATAAAACCCAAATGAATTAATTAATAATAAAATCCAATTAATCCATTAATTTAAAATATAACCCATTTTAAAAGTCATTTAAAATTACGGGGTATTACAGAATCTCTCCAGATACATTGCCAATCTACAAGAACAAAAGGAAATTATATAGCAACAATAAGAGACAGAGTAGAGCTTTGAGAAAATCTTTCATTACAATAAAATGGGACAAACCCCTTACAAACAAATAAGAATGAAAGAAAAATAAAAGGATCCTCAAGCTAATTATTTACCTAGTTTTTGGCCTCATTTTCTTTCACCTGCTCCCGTGTTTCTGAAATACTACCCTTGTCAGCCCAGAGTCCCTTTGGTCAGAAGTTGCATCTGTCTGACTAACTTCTTATACTCTCGAAGGGGAACCATGATCATGCTCGCCAAAGAGTTCAGACTTAGCAGGTACGTTGGTCATCGTCAAAGTAGTATCCCACCTTTTTTAAAGTTTGACTTTCGAATAAAAGTCAACTAGATTTTGCATCATCAAAGGCCTCCTCATAGCCGTTATCATATCCTGTATCCGTGGCAACAGCTAAAACTTTCGTTTGATCCACCTGAGTCTCCTCTAGTTGGTCGCATTTAACTAATAACTGGTTATGGTCGACCTTCATTTGGTCATACACGAACTTCAACCAGTTGTGCTCATTCTTTAACTCATTTATCGTCGAGATGACGAACTTCCTCTCTGTCTTATAGGCCTCGTTTGTAGCAGCAAGTGCATCTTCAAACTTTTTTAGAGCCATGGTCAGGTCGTCGTTGAACCTGGAGTGATTGGAGCATTTTTCAAGGATGGCGATAAAGTCATCCACAAATTATAAAAAGAAGAAAGAGGATTATGCCAAATTATCAGAATTTAACAATCTAGTCAAAGCCTGAGATAAAAATTGAAAAAAATTATGTTTACGAGTGATAATGCCTGTGCAAATTGTGTAAAAATTTGATCGGGGGTCAACCTATTAACTTATTCACGGTCAAGCACGATCATTCCTCCCTTCAATAGGCTAAAAGAAAAACATGCATTCTTAGCCACTGATATTACCTGGTGGCCCTTCCCAAGTTTTGGGTCATCTCCCTTTTAGTAAGGAATAATAACGGCAGAAGAAGAAGTCTTGTCCTTCTTATCTTTTTCTTGAATGGGGGGATCCGTCACAAAAACGGGCGTAAAATTACCCCCAAACTCCTTCTTTAGGACCTTGGACTTGGGAGAAGTCATCATATCATCATCATCAACCAAAATTATCCTCTTCTTTGGGTCCGTATCTTTTTCCTCCGTGTCAAAGATGATATCAACCTTCATTGACTCAAAAGAGGAGGAGGTGGAAGACCCTCACTTGTTGAAGGAAGGGACACATCATGGATTATGTTCACAGGACAAGAAGTGCAACTGCTAGTTGAAATGTTATAATCAAGAAGGAAAGGTATCAATCTTGGGCGATCTCCTCCTACAACCAGTATCCTTATTAACTTCCATACCTTGATAAGTTCTTCCCTATTAAAATAAGAAGAAGGGGGGCCTTTCTTTTTCTATTGAGCTAGACAAAAACACAAGAAGATCTTCATGATCAATTGCATCAACAAATAAAATTAAAAGTGAAGAGAATGGAAATAAGGTTAACCTCTGTCCCTTCCTCTCTCCGAGCACAAAAAACCTTGAATTGTTCGCCGTCAGGATTAGATGGGTGTTGCCAACTTATGGCAATAAACCCTTGATTCCAATAGCCCTTATTATAATCACGAAGTTTCACGACCAGGACTCTATTAGCCCTTCTCGTATTCAAATAAAGAACCCCATCAGTTGTGTGCGACCACGAGTGACAATACCTAATTTCTAGGGTCCCCTGGGTCCCATATAATTAATTAATTCTATGAACACCATTGACGATTCGCCAAGTATTCGGGGCACACTAAGAAGGGAAAAACTTACAAGCCACTGAAAGGGTATAGATCCAATGTCCATCCTCAACAGCGTTACAATCTCTCAAAACTTCAGCACACTCAATGACTACCCATGAAAGAATCTAATATATTTTTTAGAATTCCTCCACAATCCTTTCATTAATAGAGTACACCATTTCTACCAAGGACAGAAACAAAAATGCTCAGAAGAAGTGAAACTATTCATAAATGATGAAGAAAAATGAAGCTAAGGAAGAATAAGACTTACATGAAAAGTGTGTAAATAGTGAAGCTTCAAGCATGCATTATGAATGAAGTAGAGTGTGAAAAGAATGCTACAAACTTTTGATTAAACTTAGGGCAAAATCCCAAACATCTAATCATCTGGGTATGGATCTCATTTATGCAATCGCCATTTCATTTTTGAAATATTTCCAACGTGCTCTTATAAGAATAAAAAATTACATGTGTGCCCTTCCAAGATTTAATGGTCAGAATAGTATCCGACCAGTTCACAATTATTTTTTAAGGAACTTTTTTTAGATACAATCTATAATAACAATCAGCCTGTTGGGCCAACTAACTATTTCGTCCAACTAGATTCTTAAACCTCGCCGCCCCATTCGATCCAAAGAGGTTTGGGGCAATTGTGGAGTATAAGTTAAGCGCCTGAACACAACGGCTCAAATAGTTATGAATCCAGAAATAAGGGTAGTTTAATAAAAAATAAGGTAGAGACGTCGTAATAAATAACAGCACATAAATAACTCTATCACGCAAAGATATCAGAGGAGATTAATATGAATCAAGGAGTGACTCGGTCATCACCTTAAAGAAGTCCAATACGATTTTGCCTCCTCCACTTCTATAAATGTAACCCTCACCCCCGGGAAAAGGGGAAATATAACTTCGTGATATTGAAAGAGAGAAAAGTAATAAAAGAGAGAAACAACCCATGGATATAAGCTATTGTCGAACTGCGTAAATCCTTTGTTGTGAGATTATTTTACTCGTATCTTGGCTTCAACTGCTTAGATTCATTCATTATGATTATTTGCACTCACAACATCTACTTGTTTTAGACTACAATATTAACTTGTGTACAAACATATGTATCATTTATTTGTTTACGTCATCCACTCTCCAAAATTGTTTTGTCTACAAAAATACATAACATTATAGCATTAATTTGTCTACATTATCCACTCCTAAAATTTGACTATAACTCGTGTATAAAAAAATACATAGTTATTACACTTCCATTAGCTAAGATCAACTTGAGGATCGCGGGTAGCTACATTTGATGGACCAAGCTTTTCAAACTCTAAGATCCTTTCGGTGTATTTATAAATACAAGGTCGGGCCTCAGGCAGGGCTTTACTATGCCAATAACTTGCAACCGGGGGCATTGGGTACCCATGTCTTAACTTCAGAATAACAAAATGACTATTGCAAATAAGAGCCATTTCAACAAACATTGAGACTTTTTCTGGCTTATTTCGCGAAGGCTAGAACGTCCGATATTATTTTGGTGATATAAAAATGCATACACAGTTATAAACCTCAGTAATGAGATAGCCACACTCGGGTATTAGCAACCAATGTTCGACGATATGGGCTACTAAAGTTATTCAATAGTTAGAGAATGTTATCATGACACCATGCCTTGAAAGCCACTTCATTGAACGTTTTGTGTTCAATGACTTCTTCCATCAAATCGAATCTTACATCCCTCAAACTAGACCTGTAGAAATACCACACGACATGACATGAAATTATAAGTTAATGGGTTTAGCCTTGGGTTTGGGTTAATATTTGGTCAACGCGATAGACCCAGTACGATAATGGTTTGAGTTTAAAAATTTTAATACACCCGATTAGACCCGTTTTTAGGCATTAAAACCCGTTAACAGTACCTTAACTCTTTTTCGAGATCTTTTCTTTAATATATTTTGTAATCTTTGTAAATTTGGATAAGGAAGGATTTGTTTCGGGAATCCTATTAGTGTTAACATTTGGAATTTACGATGTGGGAACTAATTATTTTATTTTTTTATGAATAATTTTAGTTACTTAATGTGTGTTGACAATTTTGGTCGTGTGACCCGTAAGCATTAACGGTTCACGTTTGGATTTGTTATTTGAAACTGATTTGTTAATAAATCGTGTATAAATTGCATTTTTTTACACAAACTAGATATTACACAACTTGAACATGATCCAACATGACTCGTTGGCAGGTCTACCTCCAACCATCCAAACCACTACCCTTCCTTAATGAATCCTTAACATACCTAAACCCACAATTCCCATTAATGTTGACAATGATTATCTCCTCTAAAAAACCTCTAAAGAACTATAGTATCTCCTTCACAAACTACTAATATATGGGTGTCTATTTTGGGTACCAAGGTGTTGGGCTCGTAAATGATTTGTAGCTGATTTTGGATGCCTTTCTCTCCACCGCTGCAACCTTTACCTTGGCCCTCACGTATTCAAATATTAATGGGTAACTTTTGGTTATCTTTCATGTTTTTGCTCTTTAGCAAATGGTTTACGTGTCCTTGGTCATCCTTTACCTACCCTCATTGAAGAAGGTTCATGTAACCTTGTGGGTAGTATGGGAGTAATTATCTCATCAAGCTTGCCCAATATAACCCTTTACTTATCATCAGTTGATCTTTACCAACACTCAACAATATCATCTTTGATTCGTAGTTAACTTCTTAGTATTTTCACTAAGTTAGGAATCATTGTTGACTTATGATAGTGACCATCCAATTCTCCCCAAAGTATTGGACTACCTTCCAGTACATAAATATCCAACTCGTGAGCACATGATAGGCCACACACCATCCATAACACGTAATCACATGCATATACATCAATACTAACATTGTCACATTTTCTCATCTCCTCTATTATCAAATCAATATTAAAATGAGACACCCAACCCATTATCTTAGTGAAGATCGGGGTATTATAAGAATGCTTGGTTTTATACAACGAGGTCTCAAATTCTTTATCAATCTCTGTTGTTTATAAACCCAAGAGATTTTCCATTCCTGCTTATACCGAGTCAAAGGCTAGTTGTGAGTGCTCCAAGTGTATCTTCAACTTCCCATTAGCACTTTCATAACGATTGGTGGTTCAGTTATTGTGGTGTTTAATCATATTAGTCCAAGTTCTTACTAAACACTCCTTCAAAGTAACCCACGTTTTAGTTACGTACCTGATGGTATTGGGATAAGCAACCCAATCCACATTCATCAATAACCATGATTCGTTAAAATCTTCCTCAGTAGAGGATTCAATAAGATGGACCTAATCTTGAATAAACTTCTTGTACACATAATTGTAGGGCTGGAAATTTTGAAAATGCCACGACAACACGAAACGACACGGAACAAAATTAACACGGCTTATCATGTTCGGGTCTGGGTTATTGGACCCGCTGTCGTGTCGTGTTCGTGTTTAATTTTGACTACGAAAGTGACTTGAATTAGACCCGTTAAAAACACTATAGTGACCACTTTAAGACCCATTATGTACCTGATTGAAATCCCATTATTGACCCGTTATTAACCCCATTAAAACCCAATATAAACCCATTAAAAAAGTAAAAGGCTTTTATTAAAAAGCCCAATCCATAACATTTCAACTCTCCTATCCCTCCATTACCATAAAATAAAAGAAACCCTAGACTACCACAAAACATCCCTTCTCCATAAAAAAAATCTGTGCATCTGTTCCTTTACTTCTCCAAAAAAAATTTCGGTGTCCTTTATTTTCGGCGCTGCTGCTTTCCTCCAGTTATGGTGCTGCTGCTTTTCTCCATTTTCGGCGCTGCTGCTCTTATTTTTCGATCTCATTTCCATTCCTGCTGTTCTGTCCTCCATTTTTGATATGTTTGTTCATTTTTCGATCTCCATTGCTTTTTTTTCGATCTCATATCCGATCTCATTTTTTTCTCATTTCCGATCTCATTTCTTGTTTATTTTTTTACATGTTAAAATGATATTATGATGAGTTATTGGATTCTGGAGAAATAAAATTTTCCTTTTATAAACAATTGTGTCACGGCTGATTTTCATTCACAGATTCTGTGAATGAAAATCATTTTATTCATAAATGGATAATAAAGGAGTATGTATGTATCAAAAGAAGTTGGAGAAAGTCTGGATAATAAAGGACCAAAATCATTTTGTTTGTTTGTTTAAATGTGCGGCTATTCTTGTTTTTTTTACACCTTATCAGGTATATCATTTGGCAGATCACGTTTGTTCATTTTTTTAAATGTGGGGTTGTACTTTTTGTTTGTTTTTAGGACTAACATTTGTATGTTTTTTTTCATTTGGCAGATCTTGTTTGGTTAGCAACACGATTTGGATTGTCATTTATTCGAACAATGCTTATATTTTTTTCGTAGGAATAATATTGTGCATGATGATGGAAGAAAGAATGATGCAACGAGGAGGGCAGTGATCTTTTGAAGACTTAATTAGTTGACTGTCATCTTAGCTAAAAAAACTATTATTTGTGAATTGTAATCTCACTAACAACTTTAAGTATGTTTGAATTTTTTTGGAACTTTTGGTAGTTGAGATTATATGAGTATTAGTTGTGCTTGCTTTTTGTGATGTAATGGTTTGTGATGTAATTTGTAGTTGTGCATGCTTACTATATATTTTTTTACATATTATGGATTTTTTTTAAAATTTGTTGAGCAATTAAATTTTGATGTAATGATTTGTGATATAATTTGTTTGTATCGTGTCATGTCGTGTCAATCGTGTCGTGTTAATGGGTCCTAATCAGATCAAAACTTTAAATCATGTTGTGTTTGAAGCAGGTTGTGTTCGGGTTATAAAAAAATAATATGACATCGTGTCGTGTCGTGTTAGTGTCATTAAAAAATATTTCGTGTCGTGTCGGGTTGGTCCTGAACCCGACCCAATAATATGATTTGCCACCCCTACATAATTGTCCATAGTATCTCTCCTCGAATGGGATTATACGTTCCTTGCCATGTGAAATCTACAGAACATGTAATTTGCATGCGGAGATATATTTCGTAATGAATGCAAGCATGCATATTATCGATTGATAACAAACATCGGGGATGGCAATTGGATCAAATATCATATTTAGCCATCCGAATGCCCACCTATAATTATCCACCTTCTCTTTAACTAATAAGGCAAAATGCAATGGTGAAAGTATAGCCACAAGATGTCATCCCAACCATTTCAAAAAGTGGCATGTTGTAATGGTTGGTCTCGTATGTACAATCCACAATCACAATAGAGGAAAAACATTTAGCTGGTTGAATGGACTTAAACTGGGTACAAAATATATTTTTCATTTACCCAGTATTCTCATTATGCCGATATAAGTAAACATAATATTTGTCACTCAATAATATCATCACATGTTTCATTGTACTTCTGCCCCCCCCCCCCCCCCTCATTTGTCTGAGACTTAGTTTTTGCATTATAAATTGTCTTCATAGTTGACACGTTGGATTAATGCCGACGCTTTAGGATGGTTAAAATTACAACGGGGTTCACACCTCTTAGAGACATACCCTCCACAATTTTCCTATCTCTAGCAGTTAAATGGTCGACATATGGATGGACAACAAGAGTATAGGGTAGATAGTGTTTGTGGACACCATTGCAAACTTGACGCATCCACCGAACATCTTATAATGGAATGCCCCTTAACAAAAATGGAAAATGTCACTTCTTGATGGAAATTCTCTCTTAGATTTCTTCCCATCATCATTTGGATTTTTGTGATACCTATAAACACCTCATCTCTCACATTTAAAGTGAAGATGGCCCTTCTGTGAAGTCGATGAAGCCTTTGACTTGCTTGTTACAACAACGGTTCAAACCGATCTACCTGATTTTGAGCCCAATCAACTAACTCATGTTGGGTAGTAAATACCCAAAACGACATACAATAACTTTTAATGAAAAAAAAACACAACTTTTGAATAAACATGATCAGTGAAAAAGTGTTTGCAAACACCAATACTTAAAGCAGCCTTATCACTTTTGTCCTCTTATCCTTCAAAAATTGCCTCATAAAAAAGAACTGAGTTGGAATTCATCCATAGATACTATGAAATATTAAAATCTAATCCCGTTATAATATGGATATAAGTAATGAAATACAAAGAATGTAGTAAAATAGGAAACTGTTCTAAAAATATAACATAGATTTATTACCATGTAACACATGTCATTGTGAATTCAAATGATGAATAGTGGATAAAATGTCGGCAATTGATCCCCGATTTCTTCACAATACCACACTCATAATATATTTTCCTTAAAATACCACAAGATTAATTTTTCCCGAGGTTTAACAAACGAATGTCCCATGCCTTACTTAGGGATGGGTTGTCGAATAGAAAATGATCCAAAAAATATATCTATGAATCGGCCTCTCGTGAAACGTTTGACGAATGACGATGCACATTTTCGAGGAGTAGCTGGCGAATGAACACTTAGGACAATCACAGGAATGAATGCGACCATAATCGAGGATAAGGTAATGAATGAACACTTATTTTAAAAAAAAGTAATTAAGATGAGTCGGTATCGAGATATCGAAAAAAATGTTCGTTGTCGGTATCCCAAGACCAAATGGTCCCCCACTTATTTTACCACCATTTATTTTTTTGAGCCAATTTTACATTAAAAAACATAATTAGTACAAAAAATAGTTGTATACCTCTTGTTGACCTTTGGGAGCATTTTGATGAGATGTTAAAGCCCCCAAACCATCACTATTTGGGTTGATATGTTGATCACTTTCCATGGCTTATATGGGTTGGAATGCTAAAAAAATGATGAAAAAGGGGGGTCTACTATCAATGTATTTAACAACTATGAATGATGACATTAAGTTTATTTAAATATGATTGTGTTTGTATGGTGAAAGTTTTCACCAAGAGGGAACGCATAGAGTCGTGAGAGCTTAGAGGGTTTGATGAAATGAATGTCGGTCCATTTACTTATTTGAAATAACATTATTTACGGTGTGGCGGTAAATAGAAATTGTCAACTTAATTTTTAGTGTGGTATTATGGAGTCATTTATTTAATGTCAATAGCAACACCCGTTAGATATGAGTTGGCATTAAGTTAGAGGATTAAATCATATTTAATAGACGAAGGAGTGCGGGACACGAGCAATAGCTATTAAATTTTTTTCATCTCATATGATTGGTTGAAATATTAAAAATAGTTATTGTAACCACTTACTTATTATTTTAATATCTCAATCAATCATGAAAAAGAATCATACGACCTAACAAACTTAGACTCACAAGAAGGTTGTTATAACAGAACATGCCATATATATTGGGCTGGTTGTTGTAGCGAGTGTATTTAGGCATTACAGTGGATAAGATCACTATACCAAGGGATTAGCCCACTATACTGGAGTGTACATAGTTGGTTTCTCCAACACTTATTTAAGGATCCACTTTTCACCTAAACTCACCCTATAACACATATCTCTAACTTTAGTCTCTCCATAACAATCCATAATTAATTTCACATTAGGAACATTTCGAGAGGAGATTTGAATATAGAATTAAATCTAGAAGAAGATGTAATTTAGATGTAGATAATTGGAATTGACGTTGTATTATTTTGCAATTTAAGGTAAGGTTCATTTTTTATTGGATTTTGTGTTCAATACTTGCATACCTAATATATGTGTATACCTATATTCATGTATGATCTGCATTTATATGTTTTAATAATATATCTTTATGTTTATTTTTGCACAATATTTATGTGAATATGTGCAGGTCAGGCGTACGTTAAATGATTTCATAATACATGTACGTATAAATTCAAGTAGAATTTATTGATTATAGTAATTTGATCTTTGGTATATTTGAGGGGATTATCATGTAATTATGCTTTCGGTATATGTTAGGAATCCCTTAGCGAAACATTCGCTAGATGAGGAGATTTTCAGACGACTTTCTTATTATCAATCTCGTAAGTTAGTCAAAATATATGATTTGGATGTTAAGACTTTGTTCACGACAATGAGTGTGTTTTCCTAAAAGATGAGCATAACGTATTTTAATTTGATTAAATGTATACCACTGATTGCGGGAGGATGGATGATAAGGGAGTGAACAGTGGTTCGCACCGTAATGAGGGATGTACAACGGGCATTATAAAAAAGATAGGTTTTTGAAAGAATATGCAAAGTTAACTTTACTCCTCGCCACATGTCAAGGGTTTTCACTAAACCCAAGCAACTCACTGAGAATATTGTGTGGAAAAAAGAAAAATGAGTTGAGTTAAGGTACATGTGGCTTTATCATTTAAAAGGGGGTCTTCAACAAAATGTTATTTTCATTCAAAATTGGCTCATTAACAAGTGATATTTTAGTTCTCAGAAATATCTTCACTTAATTGTTTGGATTATGTCATATCAAGGATACTCCTATTTCTTGATCCATATTTTTTGTGGTTATGTTTTGAGGTATTTTATGACTTGTGAGCACTAATTTTTGTGTTGGTTAGTTTTATCTCAGAGGGTTGCATTTAATGATATGGTTTAGTCTAAAAGCCATGTAATTTGTATTATGAAAGGGATTTGAATTTGACATTTCTTATGAAAGGTCTTGGAGTGAACATATATTCACACTATAGTGAGGGATGTACAGTTAAGATTATTAAAAAGATAAGTTTTAAAAGAACATGCAAAGTTAACCTTTAGTACTCGTCGTGTGCAAAGGGTTGTCACTAAACCCATAAAACCCATCGATAAAAATGTATGGAAAAAATAATAGTGAGTTGAGTTATGGAATTGCTTGGTTGTTTATTGCATATCATTAAATAGTTCATTATGGAATTGCATGATTATTGATAGGAATGTTCAAAAAACCAATTGGACTGGTGGACCGAACCGAACCAATCCGAGTCTCCCTATTTTTAACGATTTTTTTAACCGGTCCGGTCCAGTTTTTTTTATAGACCAATTTAACCGATCCGGTCCTCGATCCTCTGCATTAAATAACCTGTCCGGACCGACCCGGACCAGTTATACATATTAATATATATTTTAATTATATTTTTACATAAAAAAATAAGTTAAAGAAAGAAGGGTAAGGGGAGGAAGCCTCAGAGAGGGTACGCTCGTCAATAATTGGAAAAAAAAAACTACTCTACAAATACACACGCATGCGCTCTTGCTCTCTTCCTCTACCAACACAACACAACTGTTTTAACTTTTTTCTTTCTCTCTTCTCTTCCATCTGCCACTTCTCTCTTCCTTTACTAACACAAATGTCTATGCTTCTCAATACTGTCTGCTTCTCTCTCTCTCTCTCTCTCTCTCTCTACGCTGCCTTGTCGTTCTTTCTCTGTTTCTTCTCGTTTTTTACTTATCGTTCTCTTATTTTCGTTCCACAACGTTCAAGGTAAGGATAATTCAACTCCCTCCCCTCCTTATTCTCTTCTTCTCGTTCCTAAGCACAAGTTGGCAGGTAGATAGTGGTAGTATTAATTTGTAAGGTCTAAATCATCACATGTTGGCAGGTAGATAGTGGCAGTATTAAATCATCTTAAATAATATTTTTCGAGTTTAATTTGTAAGGTAGTATTTTTGGAGTTTAATTTGTAAGGTAGACTGGTAGCATTGTTTTTTGAATAACGGGTATTAATATGTTTGAATAATGGGTATTAATTTGTATTGATATTAATAACAGGTATTAATTTGTATGGTTGATTTTATTATTTTGGACAAATTTTATGCTAAAATTGGGACAAGTTTGGATATTTTTTAAAGGTGATTTTCATTTTTAAAATGTGTATTTCAATAAGATTATGACCGACAAGTTAAACCGAATCGACCCTATGAAAAATTGAACCAACTAGGGTCAAGTGACCGATACAATCGATCCGATCTTGGACCTTTTTTTAGGACCTGTTTAATTGGTCCGGTCCTTAGCAATCCTAAAAACCGAATCGAACCGGACCGCGAACACCCCTAATAGTTGGACATAAGGGTAAGAAATTACTAAAGTGCCCTTTCTGGAGAAATCTGTACATTTTATGTTGTCTGGTAAAAAATGATTAACCCGATTATGGCTGAGGGTAATGGCTGAGGGTAAAGGGTCGAATGTATTTTTTACTCTTCATTCATATGAAACTATTATTTAGATCATAAATTACTCCATAGGCTTTAATTTTCTAGGCAAGTTTTAATGCCGTGGAAGATTGGAGGTTAGGTCGGCTTCATTGGGTATTTTGTCCAAGGGTGTAATGGTCAGATATAATATGTTAAATGTTGAGTTGAGCCCCCAAAGTTCTTAAGTCGAAGGTCCATAGGTCGAAGGAGTTATGGGATCTTAAAATGTTAAAGTTGAAGTTTCCCATGCGAAATGAGTTGAGGGACCTTAAAATGTTTAAGTCAAAGTTTCCTAGACTGAAGGAGTTGAGGGACCTTAAGATATTGAAGTAGAAGATTTTTAGGTTGAAGGATCTAATGACCTTAAAATATTGATGTCGAAGGTTTATAGGTCGAAGGAGCTGAGGGACCCAAAAATGTTAAAGCCGAAGGTCCATAAGTCGATGGACCTGAGGGACCTAAAAATATTGAGGTCAAAGGTACATAGGCCGAAGGAGATAAGAGACCCAAACTATTAAAGATGAAGGTCCAAAGGAAAAAAGAGACGAGGGGACAAAATATTAAATCGAATGTACATAGGTGGAAGGAGTTGAGGGACCTCAAAATATTTAAATTGAATGTTTATAGGCGAAAGGAACTGAGAGACCCCATAATGTTAAAGGCAAAGGTCCATATGCGGAAGGAGTTTAGGGACCCCAAAATGTTGAAATCGAATGTTCATAGGTTGAAGAATCTAACGGGGTCCCCAAAATGTTGAAGTCAAAGGCCCATATATCAAAGAGTCGAGGGACCCTAAAATATTGAAGTCCAATGTTTATATCCCTAAGCGGTTTGGGGACCCAAAAATATTGAAAGTGAAGGTTTATAGGTCGTGAAAGCTGATGGATCTAAGTTGAAGGTCCATAGGCTGAAGGAGTTGAGGGACTCCAAAATTTTAAAGTTAAAGGAATGTTATTCGAGTCTTATATGAAGGATTTTCTCTATAGCTGAAGCCTTTATTATTTCACATTCCGTTATTTTCACTTCCTAAATTTCTAAGTTTCATGCACAAATCCCGACTCAGTTTTTTCTTTATATAAGGTTAAGTTTCCATTTACTTTTATATATATTAAATACTTCTCAAATTTTGAGTTTTCTCTCTTTAGAATCATCTCAATAGTGCTAAGGCTTTAATAAGTAATTCATTAGTGTTCTTAATATTTGTCAACTATTCTTGTAAGAAGTTATTTTTTTAGATCTTGTTTCGGTAAGGTTTAGTCACTTATTATAGTTATTAACATGTTTATTTAATAAATTTTAAAAGAAGGAAACATGCTAGATGAGTGGAGGAAAAACATCATAATACCTTTATATAAAAATAAAGGGGATATATAAAACTGCGATAATTATAGAGGAATCAAACTGATGAATCCACTATGAAATTATGGAAAAATCTTATAGAACAAAGAGTAATAGATGATTCAACTACTTCGAACAATCAATTTCAATTTATGCCAGAGTGATCCACCATGGAAGCTATTTACTTATAAAGATAGTGAATGGAGAAATGTATAAGTAAGAATAAAAATTTACATATGGTCCTTATAGACTTAGAAAAGACATATGAAGTACCTAGGGATATAATATGGTGGGTCTTAAGGAGGAAAAGAATCCCTATGAATTATATTAAAGTTATTAAAGATATGTATGATGATACAAAGAATAAAGTAAGAACTATTTGTGAATAAACTAATGATTTTACAATTATAGTGGGTATGCATCAAGGATCGACTTTAAGTCCTTACTTATTTGTCGTAGTATTGGATGAGATTACTAAGGACATACAAGAAGATGTCCCATGATATATGTTCTTTGAGAATGATATAGTTTTAGTAGATACTTCTAAAGAGGCCTTAGCGATGAGAGTAGGTACTTAAAGAAATGCCTTAAAATTTAATGGACTAAAAATCAGTAGAAATTAAACTGAATTTATGGAATATAAATTTAATAATGAGTCGTCTGATAGCATAATGTTAAAGATTGAAGAAAAAGTGATAAACCAAACTAATAATTTTTGTTATTTAGGCTCAATGATATAAAGTAATGGGGATATTGATGAGGATGTTACGAGTAGAATATCAACTACTTGGATGAAACGGAGACAAGAAAGTGGGATGCTACTGGATAAGCGGATAACTAATAAATTAAAAGGAAAATATTATAGAATAGTTGTTAGGCCAACGACCCTCTATGGAGAGGAATGTTGGTCTTTAAAGTAATCATGAACAAAGTCTCCGTATTAATGAGATGAGGATGCTCCTATGGATGATAAGAATTACTAAAAAGGACAAGATTAAAGACCATTATGTGAGATAGAAGTTAGGAGTCTCTCCCATTAACGTTAAATTAAGAGAAAGTAGACTTAGATAGTACGGACATGTGATGTGTAAACCAATAGATGTACCTATAACAAGAGGAATATTATTGGAAATAGAAGGTAAAAGATAAAAGGGTTGTCCAAAGCTATTGTGGGAGGAAATTATTAAGAGAGATCTTAAGGATTTAAACTTGAATGATAATATTGCTTATAATAGATTAGAATGGAAAAGAAAATCCACGTGGACGACCCAATATGATTGGATTAAGGCAATGATGATGATGAGACTCGTCGTGCTCAAGAGGCGACCAAGGGGTACTTTAGTTCGATTCCATTATTAATTGTCTACCCATGTACAACCCGCACTAAGGGATCATCTAGGGTTCATACTCTAAAAAGAGAATGTGATAAAAAATTTAGGCTAATAATTCCTTGTCGTCTAGGTAAACTGTCTGTAGGTAGTAATAACACGATCTCGAGTGAGGATTTTTATGGCTATGATGGACAAACATCCTAAGGATAAGAGAAATCTCAATGCTAAAGAGCATTTTATGATCATGTCTTACTTTAAAACCCTATCTAGGTTTAATGAGGCGAACATTGAGTCTTCATCTAATGATTAGTCCTCCTTAGATGTTGTTTATTAACCAATTATTGAGGTAGGTCCTTCTAAGAGGCATAATAATAGCAATTAGGTTGTAAATTTTTTGGATGAGGAGTATAACGAAGAGTTAGAATTCACTCCAATTGTAGAGTCAACTATAAGTTTTCTTCACCTTAATAATGATATTATTTATTTGCTTGATGATAACGAAGAGGTATACGACATCAATTTCACAAGGGTTGGCCTTTATAAGAATACAACATAAATATGGTGTAAAGATTATCGTTATCATGATATATCTTGAGGCTGAAAAGAGATCCTATAATATGAAGAGTGCAAATAAAATATGTTTGTACGAGGGTATTTTCAAGTTAAGTTTTGGGATTCCCTTTCACCCTTGTATGAGGGATGTCCTTTCAAAGTTGGATGTGACACCTTCGCATGTAGCCCCAAATTCTTAGAGAATCTTTCTCGGCTCTATTATTTACACAACCATGTCGAATAAAATATCCCAAGGTACTACTTTTTTATCCCTCGTAACCCCAAATGCATATTGGTGAATATTTCCAAAACCTCTAACCATAACGGAAAGATACATTACTTTTACGTTGGGGGTTCATGGGAGTTTTTAGTAGATGAGGTTCAAGAAGGTGCTATTAGGGTTCTTCGCGATTAGGGTGTCCCTTCTCATTCATTGTACTTTTTTAGTTTTGATTTATGAATCTAACTTTATATTGGGATTCATTTATTATAGCCAAAATCTTGCAAGTCTTGATACCTAGTTGACGGTATGTGAGGTGATCGATCGATGTGTAAATATTTTTAAGAATTTGATGACCCTTTTTAAGCTTGATGCATATGGAGTTATCTATGATCCTTATCTACTAAGACAACTTCGTATGTGGATACACTATTAGTCCAACATTCTTCCCCTGGATTTTGCTTCCTGCCCAACTTTTCTAATGTTTTTATATATTTGTGCAGATCTTCAATTTGCCAGCTTGGACGAAGATTAGTAGATGATTATTCCATGTCTAATTAGGGGTAAAGAATACGGGTTTGGCCCAAAGAAAAACTTTATGCAAGGGAAAGAGAAATAGCAAGAGGAAGAGGAAGGAAGTACAAGAAAATAGGCTGACGAGAAAAGCCCGTTAGGTGGTTATTGGCACGGCCAAAGAGGTCGAGGGGATAATGGTCCCTATAAAACTTATAGTTGGTGTAGATATTCCCAAGTCCAAAAATTTGTGGCAAAAACTTTAAGCCAACCCTGATAACCTCCACACAATTTCTCATTGAACTAAATAGTGAATGGCCCGTATGATTATAATAAGGGCTACTTTGGTAATATGAGCCGCGGTGAAGAGGTTGAGTGAGGATTCAACATGATCTTCTAGTTAGGATTTTAGGAACGAAAGTAGACTCTTCCATGAATTATCTTTCAAAGGGAATTTTGGCATGCCTGGTGGGACCTAAATGATATATTGTTGAATACTTACAGCTAGAAATAAGAGGAGTGGGGATAATAACAACGAATATAGGAAAAACACTGGTGATGTTGGTACCACAAACCAAGTACCATACCCTACTGGGATTGTATGAGACATATTATTAGATAATCAAAACCCCATATTAGATGAAGGCCCAAGTTTGAGGGTTGAAATTACAAATTTTGTGCCTATAATAAGTGCAGCTATGTAGAATAAATTAGTTGATCAATTGAATCATGCATTTGATCATCTTAGCAATTGTTGATCATTGAATCATGCATTTGATCATCTTAACAATTGAATCATGCATTTGATAATCTTCAAAGCATGTGGCAGCGAAAGTTTTGCGACTATTGAGTTGTTTGCATGATATTCATCTTTAAAAGTCCATCTAAACGAATTAACGTGCCTCACTCAAACGTATCAAGCCTATATGGCTCGAATGGCTCAATGACTCAAATGTTTTATCATTGAATTTAGACAACTATAATATACAATACAAAATTTTACATTTTCAATCTCCCCCTTTGGTTATTCCATAGAGTCCCCCCCCCCCCAAAAAAAAAAAAAAAAAAAACAAACTAAAATACTCTTGATTACCCCTACCAAACCCACTCCACATTAGACATATAATGAGAGTAGTGGGAAGTAATGCACATACGAATCCAAATGACCAACAACACATTAAAGTCGAGTCTGAACCGGTAGGTCGGAGTGAGAATTAACATAATAGTTGTAGACTAAAATAATAAGATCACGTGGACCAATAAAAAGGTGACAGATGTCATCATACTTAGTAGACCCATAAACGGTAAACAAATGTGGTCATCTCAATTATCTCGTTGGACGGCTAACTAGCCGACCACCCCCAAGAATGTGAACAGTCAGTAATGTGAATAAACACATGTGGGACTCTCAACAGTCACTATGCACATTCACATGAAAAATATTCAGCTGCTAATTATTATGTAAAGTTATAAATACCTAATGTATAAAGGTATTCCATCTCTTTAACTTCCACATACTATAAGTAGATCATGACCTCTCTCAGCTAAGGGGAATTAAAAACACTTTATCAAAACCCTAGAGAGCTATTGAGAGGATTATAACCTAAAATATAGTGGCATTATACCCGTGGATGAGGCACTTTATTGGACTGAACCACGTAGACCTTTGTGTACCTCTCTAACTCTCATCCTCTATAGATTACTTCTTTATTTGTGGTTATAATTAACGGTTTAATTGAGCTAAGATTATTCCAAGTCAGCAAACCAAATTTAGACATTAATAAATTAGTGCCGTCTTTGGTTATTTTATTTTCTACCTATTTTCTTTGAGTAATCATTTCTCAGTCATGCCGCTAAAAAATGACAGACATTTCAGAAGGTAGCCATGCCATTGGCAATGCCTTCAGTCCTTCTGCCACTTTTAGTATGAGAGATCTTCAAGGAATCCTGTTGAATATAGCAAAAGGTCAAGAGGCTATGCAAGAGATGGTGAGATAACTTGGTCAAACACTTCAAATCAGGCTAGCAGTGGGCCCTAAATCCATGGGAGAAATTTTTCCCCAACACCAAGGACAGAAAGGAGTAGATCTATATATTCTAGACCTTCCAATGACATATTTTATGATTTGGGCCTGACTTCGTCAATCAGACCTACTGATTATTATGATGGACATTCACTCTCTCAAGAGAGGTCGAATGCCTTGGATAAATTAAGCAAGTGCTCAGACGTTGATCATTTTGCTCCCGAGCTTCTAAGGCCACAGTCACATAGAGCCCTTCAAATCATGAGAGAACTAAGAAGGATCCGTGAGGTCAATAAGTAGTGTACGATGATTCGTGCATGCCGAGTAGATTTCTCAGGAAGAGAGCTCGGCACAAACCCATGTCCAAGTAGCTAATATTGCTTCCAACAAGACCAATCGTGAAAAGCGTCCCTGTAAATATTCTATTCAATAATTGGAAGATTGTTTGGGAGAGATGGACAAATCCAAAAAACCCTTGCACAAGAGTTTTGTGAGGGGATGACCATTTATCTCGACAATTTTGAACTTCTCTACACCTGCCAAGTTTAAGACACCGATGGTCACTCCTAAGTATAATGGAAAAACTAATCCAGTCCTTCGTGTGGAACAGTATTAAGCTGTCGTCAACATATACTCAGTTCCAGATGAGATGCGTTGTCAGACACTATTACTAGGCCGACACAGATTTGGTACAACAACCTTCTATGAGGACTAATATTCAGCTTTCAACAACTCACGGAGCTATTCATCAATAACTTCTACTTTGGAGCCAAACCAATCAAAAGATTAGCTCATTCATTGAGTGTTCATCTGCGATCGGGAGAAACTACACACAAATACATCACTTGCTTTAATAATAAGAAACTAGAAGTTGTAAACTACAAAGAGAAGATGAAAATCACTGCATCTATGAGTGGTCTACTACCTAAAAAATTGTCTTATGCTCTATCCAAATATTACCCCAAGAATATGATCGAATTAATGGCCAAAGCATGCAAAATCATTCTTGTCGAGGAAGCCATGGTTGCAAAATAATCTCATGACACCAAGATCGATAATAATGAAGGCTCCGAGCAGAAAGAGCAGAAAGATAAGAAAGCAGAGAAATCTAAGAAGTATGATGAGTATACTCCTCTCACTTTTGGTGTGCATCATATTTTAGAGGAAATCTAAGGAAGTAGGGATTTGAAATGGCTTGAGAAGTTAAAGTCACCCCCAAATCGAAGGGACATATCCAAGTATTATGAATTCGATGAAGACCATGAGTGTAAAAGAGAAAGTTCTATAACCTTGAAGAACAAATTAAATAGTTTAATCTGAAGGGGAAAACTCTCTAAATTCATCGACAAATAAGGCCGATCGAAAAAGAGAAAGGCCCGAAGATGATCGAAATCTCCTTGTAATGGAGGAGATAAAAGAAAGAGAAATAAAAATGATGATGTTGAGGATGATCCAGATCTGTCAAAGAAATAAGGAACCCTGTAAATGAGGTAAAAATGATTTTTTTTTATCATTTCTTTGCAGGTGATGACACTGGTGGAGGTGATAAAATAGTTGAGAGAAAGCATACCTGAATGAAATTAAAGCGTGCTTCTACATACGTAAAATCACTTTGCCCGTTGATGTTGATAATCGGCCAAGGAAAGTAAATAAAGGTAAGATGGTGATAGGATTCTCCAAAGATGACTATCTGTGGTGATTGATCCCTACGATGATCCTCTGGTCGTCACGATGATGGTGCATAAAGCTAGAGTTACCCGAATATTGGTAGACAGTGGCAGTTCAGCTGATGTCATATTACTTCAAAGGACTGGGTTACGCAATATCAAACTGGAACCATCATAGGTCATTCATAGGCTCTCTAGAGAAAAAATGTATCCTTTGGGAATAGTTAAATTAGAAGTTATCATTGGCACTTGGTCAGCCAACCGAACTGAGAGGATTTACTTCTTCATCTTAAGTAAGAACGTCCGATCAACTTACAACATCATTTTTAATAGGGTTGGCCTAAAAGTTTGAAGGTGTTCCATCCATCGTATACTGGTTTTTAAAGTTCCTTACACATTATGGGGTCGATGTTGTTAGTGGAAACTCGGTTGAAGCCAGAGAGTGCTATTACACTTCAGTCGACTAAGAAGAAGTGAAGAAACTTACAACCACATACTAGATTGAGACCGTAAATCCATGTGAGGAGGATGACTTAATCAAGGGACAAGTTGTAGAGATAGTGTAGACTAGAGTCCTTGATGACTAGTGCTCAAAAAGAAAAATGCAGATCAGCTTGTCCATAGACTCATGCCTCAAGCATGAGTTAATAAACTTCCTCAAACAGTGGAGTAACGTGTTCGGCTGGAGCCACGAATATATTCCAGGGATTGACCCAGGATTCATATGCAGTGAAAGAAACATTATCAAGGATACCAAGCCGGTAAAATAGAAACGATGTGTATATAGCCCTAAGAAGAACGTGGTCATCCAATAAGAAGCTATAAAAAGTAAGTTTCATTGAGGACGTCAAATATCCAAAATAGCTGGCCAATGTAGTTATGGTCTGGAAGAAAAATAACAAATGGAGCATGTATGTTGATTTCACAGACCTTAACGAGACTTGTTAAAAGGATCTTTTCCCCTTGCCTAGGATTGATCAACTAGTTAGTGCCACTGGCACGAATTACTCAGTTTCATGGATGCCTACTTGATTACAACCAAATTAAATCCTTTTCTACCCATTCTTTTTTCTAAATTTTTCTAAAAAGAAACCCTATCATATTTAACACCACATGCCTTATTTGATCAACATACCCATGCCTTAATAAACAAATCAAGCACATGTTATTCTTTATTTAAAAAAAATAAAATTTATAAAATACCAAAAATACCCCAAATCCCTTATTTCCTCTATTTAAAACCCATCACCCCCCCACACACAAAAAGACCTTGATACACCATCACTCTCATCATTTTAGTTTAGTTTCATCTTTAGGAGTAGTGTAGTTTAGTTTTTTTTCTTTTTTTCTTTTGTAATTTCTTTACCGAATTAATGCAAGTTTCTTCTCAGAGTTTCCTCCGTTTCTTTAGGTATTCTTATGCAATTTTTCACATGCTCTCGTATTTATTTCTCATTATTTAAAATTAGTATACTTCTTCTCTTAATTCAATTCTTCTCATACACATAAATCACGGTTAATTAGTTTTAATTATCTTTTTTTTCCTTAATAATATAAGTTGTAATTTTTGGACGCGTTTCAGACGTGTAGCTGCTTCGCTATGATATGATAGTTTAAGACCGGATCTTGACGGATTAATTAGTACCAAAAACATACCGAGGGACTTTAACGGTGTATATCAAGTATACACCATATTTAATACCAAAAGTGCGGTTACGGGACTATCTTTGACACCGAACTCTTAACAGACTTTTATAACATTCGGGAAGTGACATTCCAGACTTAATAATTATTTAAAAAGAGTATTAATCCTGCTTGATTCGCATTTTATCTATGTAATCATTTATTCTACACGCGCCGAAGCGCCGAAGATAATTTTTAACTCTTATTTTTACTTCTTTTAACGTAGTTTACATATTTGTCTAGATTAATCGTAGTATAATGCTTTCAACTCTCCCGTCATCTTTTACACTTTCTTTTAGAATTAATAAATTAATTAAAGTATTTAAATATCATTTCCCGTGGATTCGATACCCAAACTCGCCGCTATACATATAAAACATGTGTAGTTAAAGTTTAGGTTTTTTGCATTGGGTCGAAAATCGTTTACAACGACAGGCGCTTCACACGCGCTTGGTTTTCGCCGAATCAATGACCAATCAAGAGGAAGACAGACGAGACTCGAGACATCAACTGAGCGAGAAGATGTTGCACGCTATCTAAAATAAAGACAAAAAAATTCAACTATGGATCCCTGGTTGAAGGGGACTTCAAGGAGGATCCGCCCGTATAGAAGATGTATGTAGACGGATCATCATGAGCCACAGGCAGTGGCGTCGGACATATAATTAATACCCCAGATGATATAGACATGGAGTACGTGCTCAGATACCAATTCGAAGCTTCCAATAATGAAGAAGAATATGAGGCACTAGTCGCTGGGTCTGAATTAACACTATCCTATGGCACCAAGCAGGTACTGACTTACAGTGACTCCCAATTAATTGTCAATCAAGTGTTGGGAGTACACGGGGTCAAAGGAGAATTTGTGACGAGGTACTTATCCAAGGCAAAATATAGAATATCCATGTTCTAAGAGGTCAAAATGGTCAAAATTCTAAGGATTGACAATGCCCGAGTGGAGGTACTCGCTCGACTTGCAAGGAGGATCATTGAAATAAAAGTCCTCGTGCATAAAAGCATTGATGAAGAATGAAATGCAATTGATTCAATAGAAAAATTTGTATAATTAATTGCCACACACAAAAATCTAATTTTTATTAAATTTTACCTTCAATTAAATTATGTGTGCATACACGATTTTTTAATTTCCAATTTTCAAACTAAGCATGCAATCAACATAAGTGACTATATATTCAGTACTATTAAATGTTTTGAATGATAATCGACTTTAAAAACTTAGACAATTTAAGTAAGACACGTAGAGCCTTCAAAACCTTCAATACAATACGACTCAGATCTAGAGTCGCCCACAGGTGGCGATTTACCCTCGGTATCCACCGATCAACCTTGTCTTCTTTAGAAGTGAAAACCTAGTTTCACAATTCAGCAGTAGAGATTTATCTCTACAAAGGTTTATAATGATAGAATCCTTCTTCGTGTCTTAGTAAAGTGATCTAAATTATTCCAAAGGTTTGAAATTTTTATGGAGGCATTTGATCATACAAGAGAACTCAAAAGAGCTGTTTTTGATAATGAAAAGAGTTCTTAAGAAGTCTAATCTCGTTCATCCTATTTATAAGAAGGTTGGTTAAAATTGGATAAGAATAAAAGATTTGGATTAGATATCACTAAAAAATAAATCGGGTTGTTCGAACGAACCTATACCTCATTCGAACGACACCCGTGATCTCATTAGGATTGGTTCAAACGACATTCTAGAGAACGACAAAAAATGCTCGTTCAAAGTTAAACCAATCTCGTTCGAACAATGGTCAATCTCGTTTGATCGATTGCAAATCTTATTCGAATGAGGCATCAAATTTTTAATAAAAATCTATAAAAATTTAAACGCCCTTTTAAAAAAATATAACCTCTTAAAAAATTCTTAAACCCTAAACATAATAAAAAACCATTTTACCACTCAAAACCATAACTTCTTCCAAGGATGTTGAGACAAATGATTCTTTCAACTTTCAAATGTCTTCAACTTTTTTTTCGAGTCATGACAAGTCATGTAGGGGCATTGTTTGTGCAATGGGATACGCCAAAAATAAAAATAAAACATTATCATATTTAAAACTTGCACTTATAAATTTCCCCTTTGGCTATTCCGGTACAAAACAAACACCGAACCAAATTGTATCCTAAGAACTTAAAACAGTAACTACCCTCCCAAATCAAGAAGTGGAAAGTAATATTTGCACAAGTCTTTGAATGGAATGAATCTTCCTTTGTCTAGTTTTGTCTTCATTTTCTATGGGCCCAAGTGATCATCATCCAGGCGAAACGTCCTACAGTTAGAGACAAACAAAATACCATGAAACATATGAGTTTTAAATAAAAAATAAAACTCCCCCACAATTTGTTCTCCCCCTTTTTGTCCGTAATAAACAAAGGAGTAAAAACTAAACATGATTTATAAGCATCACATGAAGAAGCAAGATATCATCACAAGAATAATTAAGAACGCATAAGAAATGATAATCTCAAAAGACATAATAATGAGAAAATCCGAAAAAAGATGCCTTTATTTTTAAATTTTATATTTTTTAAAGTATAAATATAAAACGTACAAATACAACACACCGTGGAATAATAATAAAATATCCAAATCATAAATGTGAAATGTAATTGTGTGAATATTTTCCATAAGTAAATCAACAAAAACATTCATAACAAGTGTGCACGAAGTCATGAGACACTCCTAACGAAAGAATTCAAAGTCTACCTTAGTTGTAAAGATTGTGAACTAATGTGAAATTGACTCAACTTAATCAACATGTCATGAACATAAATGATTATCACACAAACAACGCCAAATTATTTAATGTTTTTCAATAAAGTTCGTTGTGTAAACCCATTAAACTTCGACTTTAACTCCCTTAAAATCTCTCATATATAAGAATTCACTCTCAATTATTTTAAAGAAATCATAGTGCTCACATTTACTGAAGCATCAATGAATCTAAACAAAACTGGCATGCCACTTCTGTCTTTATGTACCTTTAATCTTTTTAGGCTCTTTAATGCAAATAACAACTTTTAAAGCAAATAATATTTTTATCTTTCGTATCCCTGTTCCACTGCTTAACATATAACAATATTTTTTGGAATATAACTGAAATTATGGCACTAGTTCTTACATGGACAACTTATCTCTTTTTACATTTGGTTCGTTATGAAGCAGAATTGAGATGAGAGCATTGTATTCGACAAATGACGAGTAAGTATAATGTCCAAACAAGTTCGTGAACATGTGCAATAAAGGTGACAAGGAGTAAATAGTAGTCATCAAAGATCAACGCAATGATATTCACACATTATTAAGCACACTATTGAAACAAAGTCATGTCTCAAAACACTAAGAAAAAGTCATGCGAATGGATGAAATGACGGGGTGATCCGAAAATCTTAAATGTTCATCCATATACGACGGTAAAGGAAAATACAAAACTCTTTTTTGTCCATTTCAAAATTTTTATCAAAATAAAATCTTTTTCACTTTTTTTTCTTTGTTTTAAAATCGAAAATCTTTTTGTATTTTTCAAATTTTTTTAGAAAAAAACAAAACTCTTTTTGGAAATTTTCAAAATATATCAACAAGAAAAATAAATAAATACAATGATAAAACAATCTAGCAATAGGAATATAAGATGTAAACATGATAATCACCCTATTCTAGAAACAAGTCTCAACCTCAGTCATTAGGCCCAGAGGAGTTCTCAAAAGGATATGACATCCTATGGAATTCCTTTATCAAACATTGTGAAGTCTTAACTAAATGATCTACTCACTCTCGAAAGCTCTCAAAATCTCAATGGTGATGTGCGGGAGCATGCAGAGTAACATGTGTGTGAGTGGGTAAGGGAACACGTGTAGCAACTCGAGTGAGAGCATACCTGAAAACACGCACATGAGAAACTCTCCCTAGCTTAAAATAAAACTCTCTAAGGTGACCTCTTTATTTGCAATGGTAACAAACATAAACATGCTTGGGCCCACCTTGCTTCAAAATTCTAGGACGAGCTCTCCTAGGTGGGTTAGGTCTCCTAGGGGATGAGGGCCATAAGGATCCATCAGAAACTGGCAAACTGGATCGAGTGCGGCTTTGAAAGTGAATGCACCGTCATAACCTATTCCTTGCCTCTCAACATTACCTAACGCGGGACTGAGTAACATATTTCCAACCTTCTTATATGTGTCCTTTAAAGTGACCTTGACTTCCTAGGCATGTTCGAGATCCTTCTTGAGTTGGGATACATGTACTTCAAGTTTCTTAGGAGTCTCCATTGAAGATTGAAGACCTTTCATAAGACTAGATACGGTGTTTGTCAAATCAGTTTTCCCTAAATATAACCATCAACTGCTCACATAAAGAAATCTTTACCTTCTCGAGTTGACTCACCGATACCTCACACTCTATCGAAACTTTCATCTCCTTCTCTAAATCACACACCCTAAGAGACAAATTTATATTAAGCTTTATCATTTTTAAAGTCTCGATGTCAAGATCACTAAATGCTTTTTTGAGTCCACTTTCTCCCTCACTCAAATTCTCATCCTCACTCTCACTCTCTCCAAAATAAATCGAAACATCATCGATGCACTCATGTTTAGAAATATCCTCATCGACGATGGAAAAACTGGAAGTACTAACGTGACTGGCCATGAACGCAATAAACGGTTCATGTGTTGATTCATCCTCAAAATTCACCGACTCGACTTCACTATCGCTAAGAGTTGCCTTATTTGCAACTTTCTTGACCTATCTCTTAATCTTAGTGGGATACTCATGTGACTTGTGCCCTTTGCCTTCACACTCATAGCATCTTATATCATCTTTCTCACAAACCTTCTTGCCCTCATTCCTTTTTTCTCAATAGTCTTTTCTTTAAAAGAATTTTCTTTAGAAAATTTGAGATTTTTTTTTTACAAAAAGGGATAAATGATCCAAGTCAAAGTCAAACTCAGGCTTAGAATCACAAAATTTATCTTTCTTCTTTTTTTCAGTTTGAATTTTCAAAGCAATCCCTATATCCTTAGGTTTAAAAGTTTTGGGAAACATATTTATCTCATACATTTGAAGGTCTCTTGCGAGTTCTTTTGACCTAAGAGTATCTGGTATCCTTAACGAATTTAACACGGTAAACTTAGAAATAAAGCACGCCGATTTTTTTTTCTTAACTACATGCATCTCAGGAATTTTCTCATCCAAATTAAAACTAGAATTAACTATGTTTGATAAGCGTGCATAAAATTCATCTAAAGACTCAGACTCTAGCATGGTAATTGTCTCAAATTGTGTGGTGAGGTTCTGTAGCGTAGAAACTTTCATAGCATTGGTATCTTGTAAATGAGTTGGAGGGTATCCCAAGCTTCTTTAGACATGGTGCACGTCATAATGTGGCGAAACTCGTCAAGGGTGATGGCTCTCAAGATGGCACTCAGATCGCGTGAGTTAAAATTGCTCCACTTAAAGTCGTCCTCTATCCACGCCGAAACAGGTTTTGGGCCAACAACATTATCAAATTCACAATGGGTGGTGTCCATCCTCTTTCACAAACCAACCGAAAATGTTTATTTATGGATTTTAACGTAGACCTCATGCTAAATTTTTAATACGCATAGTTTGAACCATAAAAATGGGCATTCTATTATACAGATTATCTTTTAAATTAAAAAAAAATAAAGATCAACAATTTTCGAAAAAATTGATATCGATTTTTTTTTGTAAAAAGGATCACACAGTAAATTAGTGCAACAGACTCTAATACCAATTTGATAATGCTAGTGATTCAATGGACTGATTTGTAAATTAAATTCCCACACACACAAATCCAATTTTTATCAGATTTATCTTCAATTAAATTAGGTGTGCATACAAGATTTTTCAATTTCCTATTTTCAAACTAAGCATGCGATCAACACAAGTGATGAGGAAAAATCCCTAAAAAGGGCAAAACCATATATTCAACACTATCAAATGTTTTAAATGACAATCGACTTCTACAACTTAGATAATTTAAGTGAGATATGCATAGCCTTCAAAACCTTTAATATAGTACAATTCAGATCCAGATCCATCCACAGGTAGAGATCTACACTCGGTATCCACTGATCAGTCTTGTTTTCTTCAGCAGTGAAAATTCGATTTCATAATTCAGCTGTAGAGATTTCTCTCTACAAATATTTATAATGATAAAAAGCTTCTTCATGTCTTGGTAAAGTGATCTAAATTATTTCAAGGGGATTGAAATGTTTATGGAGGTGTTTTATCACAAAAGAGAACTCAAAAGAGGTGTTTTTGATAATTAAATGAGTTCTTAAGAAGTCTAATCTGGTTCAGCCTATTTATAAGAAGGTTGGTTAAAATAGGATCATCATTAAAGATTTGGATTAGATATCATTAAAAAAAAATTATCGGGTTGTTCGAACAAACTTATACCTCGTTCGAACGACACACATGATCTCGTTAGAATGGGTTGGAACAACTGCTCCAAATGACATTTTAGAGAATGGACAAAAATTCTTTGTTAGAACTTGTACCAATCTCGTTTGAATGATTGTCAATTTCGTTCGAACAGCTGTAAATATCGTTCGAACAAAGCATCGATTTTTTTTTAAAATCTATAAAAATCTAAACGCCTTTAAAAAAATATATATATAACCTCTTAAAAAATTCTTAAACCCTAGAAATAATAAATAACCATTTTACCAGTCAAAACCATAAATTCTTCCAAGGATGTTGAGATGAATGATCTTCCAACTTTCAAATGTCTTCAACTTTGACTTCAAGTCCCGAGAAGTCATGTTGGTGCAATGTTTGTGTAACGGGATACACTAAAAATAAAAGTAAAATATGACCAATTATAAAACTTTCTCTCACAAAGAAAGAATCAACTTGATTGCGCTGGATTTGGGTCGCTCATGGATGGATCCAATCAAAGAGTATACTGAGCAAGGCATTTTGCCAGTCGACCTAAAGGAAGCGAGAAAGGTAGGGTACAAAGCAACTAGCTACGTTATGGAAGGAGGAATCATATACAAGAGAGGATTCATTATCTCACTACTCATATGTGTCCACCCTACTGAAGTACCAGTTTTGATTAAGGAAGTACACGAAGGTTCTTATTGAGCTCATTTGGTAGGAAGATCATTGGTCAGGAGAGTGGCCACCCAATGATATTACTGGCCAACTATGAAATTAAATTGTGTTGTCTATCCGAGATGATGTGGCAAATGCCAAGAGTTTGCAATAATTCGGAGAACACTTGGAGCTACGCTTACATCAATCACATCCCCATGGAATTTTGCCATGTGGGGGATTGACTTGGTAGGCCCACTGACGAAGACAAGAGGAAGGTTCAAGTACTTAGTTGTTGTTATAGACTACTTCACTAAGTGGATGGAAGTTGAGCCTCTTGTTGATATGCCCTACAAGAAAGTCTTCTAATTTATATGGAAGAACATCATATGTTGGTATGGTATGAGATATGCCTTTATCACCAACCACGACACAGATTTTAACAACTAGGAATTTAAAGATCATTGTATCCAGTCTAAGATCCAAAAGCTACATTATGATCCCGAACACCCTCAGTGCAATGAACAAACATATGTGACAAATAAAACTCTACTCGACGGGCTAAAGAAAAGGTTAGATGATGCCAAAGGGAACCGGATCAACGAGCTGCAAAGTGTACTATGGGCTTATAGGACAACATCGAGGATAACTACTAACGAAACTCCCTACATCTTGGCATTTTGGATAAAAGTTATGGTCCCCATAGAACTTGGTCTACCCAGTGATAGAGTACTCAATTTTAACTCCCCCAAGAGCAACCTCATGAGAAGGGAATGACCTCATGAGAAGGATGGACTTAGACTTAACTGAGGAAGTCAGAGAAAATGCGGCACTGCATGTGGTAGCCTACCAGCAAAGAACTACTCAGTTCTACAACAAGAGGGTTAAGCCGGGCAATCTAAAAGAGAGGGACTCTATTTTAAAGAAATTAATCCATAAGGGAAACAATTTGGAGTCAAATTGGTAAGACCCATACTGTATTTCTATAGTCGTATGACCAGGCACTTATCGCTTAGAAACCTTGGAAAGAGAATAATTTAAGAACCCATGGAACGCCGAGCATTTGAGGAAGTGCTATCAGTAATCACGAGGAATATAAACTTTTAATATTTTTATAACTTGTATTTTTCAACTTTAATAAAAACATCTAGTTCATCATAAATTGATTTCCTTTTCCATGTTTTATTTTCATTTTTTTTGGGGTATGAGATGTACAAATCTCAAACAACGAAGAGTGACTAACTGTAAATAGTCCAAAAAATTTACAACCACAAATTCTAAAAAACTTCATGTATGGATTCATCTTTGAGAAGTCACGAAAAAGAAGTTACAAAACCTATAACTTCATGTATGACTCCTTAATGCGAAGAACAAGAAGTTTTACCAAACCAAATTAAGGAAAAATACTAAAACATTTGGTCTCCAATGGTAACTAACATAAACAAAGATCCATTTGAAAGACCATAAACACATTAGTAGAACCTAAGGCTGGACAACTTATTTTTTTGAATTAGTAACCAGTAAAGCAGATTAGTCAACTAACCACCGACCACTAAATCATAAGGCTAAACTACTGTTAGGCCACAATCATATAATGGAATAATTCAAATTTCATTCAATGCAAAGTTTTTATTCCAATTTCTCATTACTCTTATATTCTGACAAGACAATGCTCATCAAAATAATTTGTTACAAGATAATAGTAAAATCTTCTCATTTGGCAGGAAGTTTTCCAAGTGCCTTCTCCATCACTGCAGGAGGAACATCCAAAGTTGAAGGAAGAACAGTGGACCCCAACTCTTTAAGTCTGGTTTGCCTGTTGGACTGGGATTATCTAAAAAGTGCAGGGCTGACTAAGTACATCATCCCTATAAAGGTCATAATCTCCCAAGGACTTTTTAATCAGAATGATACGAATTATATTAGTATGAATCCACTTAGTTTCCATCTTGAATGGAGGAGTAGATTGGTCCTAGCACCCTAGATCATGCCAATAAAATAAAGGATCTTTCTCGAGCATCTTTAAGAAGGTAAGGGCATTGAGCCATCCCCACCTATAACCCTCTCTTTGGGCTTATTCCACCTCTTCACCCATGTGTGCTAAAGATTCATCGTAACCATTCATCCAAAGAGTGAGTGCCTACTTATAGAATTGATAAGTGAAATAATCAACCTTCTCATTCAATCTCTTGATTGTGGATGGTTGGTTTTTTATTAGATTATCTTGGTTGACCAAAGCCCTTTTTATTCTCTTTTCCTCAACAAATGGATGAGCAATAATGGTTTGCCTCGATGACTTCCACCCTTTGATTTCTTCTACCTCTTTTCTGCTCCATCAGACGAGCATTTTCTTTCTCCAAAAATAAGGCTCCCTCGCTTTGATCAACATTAACAAACATATTCAAACCTCAATTTCATTCCTCAGTATATTATTCTCTTGTTCCAGCAAACCACCTACCTTCTAAGTACTTTTCACCTTGAATTTCAGAACAAACTCCTTTTTAGCAAATGTCGAGGGTATATCTTGCAGTTTCTTGTCAAAACCACTATCACTACTGAGTAGAGTTCTTTTAATAGTCGGTTGACATATTAGCTATTGCCTTTTTATGGTCTCTTTGTATCTGGAGTATCATTTCATAGTATGAAGCATTGGTCACCACTGATTGGCTAAACATCCCATGCAGATGGAGATATGCTTCTTTAATTTGATCACTAAAACCTATATCGAGCAGTTCCTCTAACTCCTCTTCATTAAGTTCTTCATGACCTGCCCTAAATAATTGAACACTCTTCCTATAGAGTTCGCTCTTGACAGTTGCCAAAACATCCTCCTTAGAGTTAAACTAAAAGGAATGAAACATGGCATAAGTATGGGAAGCTTAAGAGAAAAGTTCATAATGGGCTGTAGTTCCAGTGGAAGAAAAAAAGGGAAATTTTGATAAAACTGTAAAGAAGAGTTACAAGAAGAAATTATTTAGATTACAAAAAACAAAAAAAAAAACAAGTCGAACCTCATAAAAAGACCCTAAACATCTACACCTTCTCTCTATCTTAAGTGACTTCATCCTCAAAATGAGTAGCGACTATGGTTATTTCTTGGGGCACTGATGACTAGGCCATCCTTTCTTCATAATCAATCTCCTCTTCAATTACTAGAAAAGTGCCAGGGTTATGCTGGATGTAGAATCCAAAATCCAAGACAGTGCCGACCTGGGTTAGGACAACATTACTTCCTTCTTTGAAGGAGGTCTTTTTCAAATACTCCGCTTGCACTTTGTCCTATTCCCAAGTGTAAGTATATTTCTTCTCCCTATTCGTCTTGGCCTTCAGATAATGAATTTTTCTATTGGTGTCATTGGCTATCTTTTTCGCATCCTAAGTAGCCTTTTCGGATTGCTCACCCTTCTTCACTGCATCACTAGCAGCCTTCTTGGCATTGTTCTTGCCTTTCTCTAGTTTCCTTGCAGCATCTTCCCACTTATTATTATTGCCCTCCTGAGCTCTCTTTATAGCATCCAAAGACTCCTTAAAGCCTTGCAAAGTAGCCTCAATATCTACATAAGAGTCCCTTAATTGGTCGTCCCTCCTTAACTATTGATCATAATCAACCAAAAACAAAAAAGTCCAAAAAACTCTTGAAGTTAGTAAATAAATAGCAGGAATACATGCAGATAAAAGGGAATAATAAAAGAAGTAATTACGAAAGCCAAGTTGTGATTGGCCCTATCCGATAACCTGGCTCTGGAGAGGGTAACAATAACAACTTCATTGACAGGAAGGACCCCTGAACCGATCAGACCGAGAGCAAGGCCTGGTTTCACTACTACAGGAAGGTCATTACCATGACCTTGATCGGCTTGGTCCTTACCCGATAACTCTAGATGAGGAGTATGACCTTTCTTGAGCTTCTTGAACCGAGGCTCCTAGGTTTTCATTTCAGCATGCTCTCTACAGGGTGTGTGGAGCCCCCATATCAACTTTTCTCTTCTTAATAGGAGGATGAGGATACTTGGATCCAAGAATAAAGTTTGGGATGTTACTCTTCACCATCTCTGGGGATAAAGTTATGGTCAAAGCAAGGTTGATATCTAGGGATTTAAATGAGGAAGATATGCCTCTTGCAGTGAAATCTCCTTCCACTTGAGGAAAAGATTTTGAATAAGCAGTCAAAGTGGACGAGGTTGGATCCTTTAAATCAATGGGGTATAAAAGAATATATTTAGTTGGATGAGCAACAAAAGATGTGATAGATCTATCGTAATATAACAAAACATATGTCGAGGGAGGGTGACTTTCCCCAATTTTCATTGCTGAATGGCCCAAATAATTTTTAAGTCAGCAAAATTGTCTTCAAAATATGGGGGATATATTTCTTTATCTAGTCTACCAAACACAAATACAAAAGGCACTGATTAGTAAGAAAATGAGATGAAAGAATGAATAGAGAAAAATATACAAGAATTAACATAGTGCCGACCTATGTCTTATCCTTCCTAAGTGTAGCGGGGCCTATTGTATCCCTTGCCCTCGAAAAAAGGGGCAAACTGCAATCCTTTACTATCATTCCATAATCCTGATAGTAATTTTTGGAATCAAGCAAATTTACTACCAGATCTCGATTTGAGTATCTGGTCTTCAAATAATAAATATTATCGATTTTCGTCCTCAATTTTAGCATACATCAACTCTCTTATTCCTATGTGGGTTCCAAATCGCTCATTAATACGATTGACCCTATTTACTACCCTCTATGTATTGGGTGCCACTTAGGCTATGAACACATAAAAATATTATCAAAATTCAAGGAATAAATGACTAGGTGGGAAAGTAACTCCACATTCTTCAATAAATATAATTGGGAGAAATGAACCTCTTCTAATGAACACATGTCACCTGAACTTGTCGCCAACTCCGTTTTCACCCAATAAGGAATCCTATGTTTTGTTCAAAAGGTTTCCAAAGATCTCTCATCTATTTTATACATAATCGTGACAAAGAAGAAAGGAAAAAATAATGAGGAAAGAGTTATTACAGTGAAGGCAAGACATAACAAGGGTTCTCTCAAATGGCGGAGTAAAAGCTTAAGAATAAAGAGAGGAGTTTGAAATTCAAGGTGAAAAGAAGCTAAGAGGGAAATTATGATTTATAGGATTTGTGACATCGCTTGCTCTACGAATTTTGAAATGATTAAGTGTACTACCACTCTAGGTTTCGACGGCGTCTTAGTTCCACAGAAATCAAAATGACAAGCATACCCCTAGATGGTTTGATATTTTTCCACTATCTATAAAATTGCCACTGCTTTACCATGATAGTCTGAAATTTACAGGTCCCAGTGGTCGACGACCGACCAAGTTCTCCCAGACTACCGAGCAATTCCTGACAGGTAATACTCTATCCTTTCACTCATTATCTCACTGCAATAAAGAATGAAGTATTGGGGGATTTTATTGTAGCCTAAAATAATAAGATCATGTAGAACAATAAAAAAGTGACATCTGTTATCATACTCAGTGGACCCAAAAACAGAAAACAAATGTGGTCGGCTCAATTATCTCGTTGGTTAACTAACTAGCCGACCAACCCAAGAATGTGAACGGTCAATAATGTGAATTGACACACACGTGACTCTTAACAGTCACCATGCACTTGCACATGAAGAATATCCAAGTGATAATTATCATGTAAAGATGTAAAAACCTAAGGTATAGAAGTATTCCATATCTTTAACTTCCACCTACTATAAATAGATCATGAACTCTCTCAGATAAAGGCAACTAAAGACACTCTATCAGAACCCTAGTGAGCTCTTGTGAGGATTGTACTAAACCCTAATATATAGTGGCATTATACTCGTGGATGTAGGCACCTCATTGGGCTGAACCATGTAAACCTTTGTATCCCTCTCTAATTCCCATCCCTTTATAGCTTACTTCTTTATCCATGGTTATAATTATTGATTTACTTAAGCTAATATTCCAAATCAGAAAACCAAATTTAGACACCAATTATGATAATACCGAAAATCACATGAAATAGCAAATAGAATCACTAGGCAAGCATGCAGAAAGAGAACCTCCCACTGCTTGGGAATCCCCCCAAAAATTAGGGTGACGTAGATGAAATAAAGCATGTAAATATGTGAGATATAACAAAATCATCCAATATAAATGAATAACACAAGTAGTATAGGTCCGTCTACAAGTTATCTCCCCAAACAATGAATCATCTCCCCCTATCTTAGACATTTCTATTCCTTTTTGACAAAGTGAAAGGCAAAATACCTCCCCCCTTTTGACACAAAAGATAAGGGAAATAAAAACATTTTGTCCCTATTTTTGACACGAATTGTCAAAGAGCATAAATAATCATAGCTAACGGGTATAACTTGGTAATAAAGTAAGATCACATTAACAAATAGAACTAGAAAAGAAAAAACTAGTAAAGCATGTGAACTACCAAAGCTTTAAAAGGAATAAGCAATGATCATACGCTTGCATATCAAGACATGACTCTCAAAATCATGAACTGAAAGATGAATGATATCAATTAATAAGAATAAAAGTACGATATGTGATATACAAATAATCTAACTAGTAAAACGAGATCATATATCAAACATGGATAGAACAATACGAGCATAAGAATATGGATAAAACCAAATAATCCATAAAAGCAACAAAGTGTACAATAAAAACCAAGATAAATTAATGACATACAAAGAGAAAAGGTACATCAACCATCCATATAAGAAACAAAATATTCAAGCATCAAGTACCACGAACTAAGGTACGAATATCCAAAAATCATAGATATAATGCAAAGAATATTTAATCCTCATTGAACTCATGTTTGAAGAATTACCAAATGATATCTAGAACAAAATCACATAGGAATAACATGCTAGCAACAATGAATAAGAAGCATGACAAAATATCCATAATCAAATGACATCTCAATTAAAGAAATTTAAACTCTCCTCAAACACATATCTCTCCCCAAGTGCTAATCATAATCCCCCTAAATCTATGCATGTCAAAGAAAAGCATATGAAGAATGTGAAACATGATGGGAGTAGGAGTATCACAACAAGATATCATGGAGGAATATGACAGTGACATCTGAGCACGAATATATAACACGTGAACAGACATGTGTGACAATGACATAACCATAAATATCCAAAATAATTATAATAATCATGTAATAATATAAAAATCACATAATCTCACACAAGATAATCATCAAGATAAAGTACCAAAGACTAGTCAAGTCATGCACCAAAAGTCACTAGAGACAATAAAAGATACAAGGGATAAGGGGTGTCTAAGGTAGAATTAGCAAAATACTATCATGATGAGCACCATCTTAACTCACAAACTCAAACGGATCACACAAAGATCCAATCCAAAAGATGATCATAACACCAAGACAAGATCGTGCTACCCAGGGCATACAAAGCTCAGAAAACAGTAGCCAACAATCATTCCTAGAGAATATACAAGGCTCCAAGAACACACAACCCTATTAAAGGTAATGTCACGAAATATGAATGGAGAGAATGGAATCAAGGTATAATAACCAAGGTAAAAGGTATAACACACAAACTGGGATATAAGCAGAATGAAGTGTACCAACACCATAGGAAACCGCCTGGAACCAGAATAGTGTACCAAAAACATAGCATATATGTTCACAGAGGCAATCGTAGCTGTGTGAATAGTCATCGTGCAAACAAATGGCTATCCTCTTTTGAACGATTTTCACTAGAAATCCTAGTCAGAGACATAGTGTCCATAAAATACTAATTATGAACCTTGAGTCCCAAAGCTCTTGGAAGCAATGATATGAATATGAATGAAAGGCATATAAAATCATACATTATTTACTAAAAATGTACAAATTTGAGATAAATACAAAGAAAAATATAAAAATCAACAACTCATACACACATATATACAAATGCAAAGAAAAAAGTGTAAAGTGTGATTGTGATTAGGCACTTGTGATAAATTTGATTCGACTTATCGATTTCATTTGAATTTTGATTAAAATGTGAATTAGGAATACATTCAATTCAAATCTCAATCATTTGAACATACAATGTATACAATTCTTATCAAATTAATTTCTTGAAACTTTGTAATATTAATCATGACATGATTTTTGTAACAAATAAAAACACATGATTCACATGAGTACACAACCAAATCATATGGTCATTACAAGTGATGCTTAAATATATAATTTAAACCAATATACTGTCAAGATCTCAAGTAAATGGTAATTTTTAACCAATTTCTCCCTCTAGCATATGTTGATCAAAATTCTTTGTATGCCAACAAATAGGAATTTTATTTTTTAAAAGCCATGCCCTATCTAGTTTTTTATGCCGATTAAGTACTTGGATTGTTTTTGTTTCCAATATATTGGCTTTTGTCCTTGGTTGGGTTTTCACAATCCTATATGACACTTACCCAATGACACTAAAATTAAAACTTGGGTGTAATTACTCTAATGGTATCCCTCATCAATACATGAAAATGGCCATTTTTAACTCCTTATTTATATGAAACACAAAAAAATCTCACATATAGACAATAGAGACTTTCAAAACCAACAAGCGATATTGGTATTTGATCATGATTAAGTCAATCACTAAAAGAAAGAATCATATAAGTATAGTCATACACATTAAGTGATATGCATATGTTCATGTAATTATAAATCAATACTAAAGACTTCAACAAATTTGACAATCATGTTTTTTCAAATGAGATTCAACCTAATAATTAAATTAATAAACATTTTCAATCAATTGGTTAAAAATTCACTTTTAATAATTATTTAAATTAAGTCTAATATTAAATCTCATAAATCAAGGACTTAACCACATAATCACAGAAGGAAACAAAAATAAAATCTTTTTGGATTTTTGATAAAAGAATGATGCATGTATTTACAAAATCACATCTAGCAAAAAATATATCATAGAAAGAAAATGCATGAAGATGAACATATGCAAAGAATCCTCACCAAAACATGAAAAGACCCAAATTTTCTTTGAAGCACTCACCCATATGATTTTCCCCCACAAACTAAGAATGGCCTAGGAAGGGATTTATCAACCAACAAAAATCCTAAGCATCATAGCAAACTATCTGTCTAGATAGCGATGGGTGTTCCATCTCCCGGATCAATGGAAGGAATAAAAGTAAATCTTTCATCATAAATTTACTTTGAGGAGAAACAAGTTTAATCCTCTTTCTAGGTGCATTCCTAGGTATCCCACTACCAACCCTTGGTATCCATCTCTCATTCCTCCTAGAATTCTTATGCTTAGTCCTAGGAATTTGAGCGTAGTGTTTAGGTATAGGTCCAGGAAACTCACGTCTAGCTTCAACTCTATCTTCAAGGAAATCCATAATTTTCGTCATCTCATCGATTTGAATATAAAGTTGAATAATAGGATCTATACGATAAACACGCTTCCTATTATCAAAGAACATATGATTTCTATCTATCAAGTACCCAAAATATTAATTTTCATAACCTTGTACGTTACAAAAAGTACCAAATGGTACATTCTTTATCACTCTCTTCTTTTCCTCTTGAGTTCCCAAATAAACTCTTTCGAGTTTCTTTATTTTGAAACAAAAATGACAAGTATGATTTAATTTACCATAAAATGAGTATCCATTACCACACAAATGAGTAGGAACATATGACAAAGGTCTTATTTTTTCATCATGATGTTTAACAAATTTTTTTCTATGAAATAAATCTTCGAGAACAAGTCTATCTTCCCTTTCAAAACTATAGGGAACTAGAATCACATTTCCTTTCAATATTTTTCAATTTATAACAAAAAGATTCTATATGTCCTTCCTTATGATAAAATGTTCAATATAATGATTTTGGATGATTTTCCTTTTTTTTCACTTGAACATTCTCTTTCACTTTTTGTTTCTTCTATTTTTTCTTCAAAATCAAGGAATTGGTATCCTTTGAATCATGTGATTAACATTCACTCGATGTGTCAACTTGAGAAAATTATGACTCAATTTTTAAACTTTTAAACGAGTCAAATGCATTTTGCAAAGACGCAAATGTTTTCTTAAGATCACTTTTAGAAACTTCACAAATATGAAGCTCTTTCTTCACATTTTCAAGTTCGGACGTCAAATTAATTTTTTATTGTTCCAAAACATTGAGTTATTCAAAATCTAAACCTTTTGAATTTGTCAATCTTCTTGAATCATAATTTTATAACCTCAAATCCAGGTTATCTTCTTTCAATTCACAAGTCAAATCTAAAAACTCACCCCTCTCTTTTTCTATCATTTTCAAGTTTTGATTGATAAGTTTACTAGTCTCTTCAAACTCGCTAAAAGATTTTTTTCTTGTTCATGGAGGTTGATTTGATTATCCAATTTAACATTATTTTTTTTTTCATTTTGAGCAGTTAAGAAATTAAGTCATCATTCTTTTGACTTAATGATTTGCTACAATCATAATCATTAAAGTCATTCTTAATAAACTTTGGTTTTTTAGAAGAATGAAAATATTTCTTTTTCTTCTTGTCCTTTTTGGATTTCACTTGATTTATCCTTTCATCAGGATTCAAAACCATGGGATATTCATCACAAGAACTAGCATCATCAGAACAAATAAAGTCTAACATCACAACATTCATTGTCATTTAAAAACAATGATCAATTACAATCACAAAACAACACAATTCACAACAAACAAGGTATGTGAGAAAAAAAAAATACACACAAAATAATTTTAGGACCAACTCAAGCATGTTAATGCAAAAAATGGAGCACTTTGCTTTGATAGAAGTGTATTTATATATCAAGTGTTCAACCTAAAACAAACATATATGGGGGAGAGGGAATATGTTTGATCGCATAACATTGCCCATTTTTTTTAAAATTGAGATTACTTGGAAAGTGAATTAACTTAGCACATGGATTAACTAGGTGATGTGATGTATGTATTGAATTAATCACACAATATGATTAATTAGTTAGACCTAGAGACAATAACTAGAATTCCACACCTAATCCCAATTGTTATCGTCTAAAACTAGTATATGGATTAGGTCCTTAGCTTAAAATACACTAATCTTAAACTATAACAAATAAAGAGATACAAATCAAAGTTACATCGATATAGGGAGAGTATTTGCGACAAAGATTAGAGAAAGAGATGGAAACCGAATTTACATGGTTTAGCCCAAAGTGGTGTCTATGTCCACATGTGTAGTGGTTAATGTATTTATTTTCTGTGGGTAAAATCCATGGATAAATGATGATTATAAGCTCTCCTATCTCACCATAGAATTTTGTATCATAATAGTAGGTAAAGTATACATCTATCCCCCACAATGAGGGATTGCGCACTATTTTATAGTTTATTTAAGAGAGAGAATGTAGTGGGACAAGTGTCGTGCCTTTATAAGATATGAAGTTACACCTTTAAATGCAAGTGGGAGGATAATTAGGGATTTTTTATGTACACATTATAGGAGAACATTTGTATAACTCCCACACGTGCACGTGGTGTGAGTTCCATTGACGTCATGCTTATCACGTGGTGGATGCCTGGTTTGATGGTGTTACATAACAGTGTGATCTACTGTGAGGTAAGTAGTCTAAGTTGGTCGCCAATGACGTTCTAGCCTAAGACAAATGCATAGGCCAACCAAAATAATAATCGTGTTCTGATTGGTCCTTAGGTCTCACCATGTTCATGGCAGAATAAAAGCCCCCAAGACTTTACTCGGGATTAATGAAGGTAGTGAATTCTATGTGGTATTAAGCCTTCAGAGTGTGTGGTGACTAGATTGAGTGGGTTATCGGCCTTAGAACTCTTAGTCGTCTTAAATTCTTCTCAGTATGCACCAAGCAGAAAGACTTGGCTTATACTAAAACTTTTATTTAGGATCGAACTTGCAACGTGTTGAGTGCTGGGATTTGGTGTCTGGAGTAATCATCATGCGCGTCTGAGGTAGTGCGCGTGTTAGTTTGACTCTGCTATCCACTTTTCTAGGCTTTGTTATAAGTGGGGGTAATTATTTCCGCCAAAAGATTATAAAACCTTTAAAATCAAAACATCTTAACTTTCTTCACTACTTGCTTCGTCTTTTTAGAGAGAGAAAGCCCCTCCATTTTCAAAAACCCTTTCCTTCTGTGGTGAAATTTTCTCCACTGACTGTCACCTCCACCTGACTTCTTCTTGGGAAATCCTTTTTTGGAGAGCTTCTTCAGCTTTCTCCATTTTTTGACTGAGATTGTGTGCTATTTTTACCCGTCTTCTACTCTTTTAGGGATTTAGGTACGTCGCTTATTTCTTAGGGTTATAATTTAAGTTTTTCTTCCATTTCTTTAATTATGTGTGCTATTTATAGTTGTAGGCTATTGTGGTTCGTTAATTTGATAGTTGATTTGAAGTCCGTTCATCTTAGGAGGCCATTGAACTTGTTGGCTAGGGTTTTGCCTTTTTAGGGCTTTTAGGATTTATTGGGTGTAGTTTTGGACCAAATTTTTTTTACCTTACTTTGAATAGCCCCTAAGCCTTGGTATACCCCAAATTTTATTTTTCCTTAACGAGCTATGAACCTTACATCCAGAGGTGGCTAGAATATTTAATTGAGTTATAATCATCGTGCCCAGGCATTATTGTTAGGAGGTTCCCCAAACCCCTGTACGTTGTTTGACCTAAAGATGAGCCTAACCATCCAAAATATATTCTTTTGTAGCTTCCTCTAGTCGTTCTACACCTCTGCCTATCGGTGTGGAGTTTAACGATCCTGAATTTATAGGACCTGAAGTCGCTAACCAAGCTGGACACCAACTTGGTGTTTGTAATTTTATGAACACATTATTGGATATATTTGTTGTTAACTTGGAAGTATTGATTGAGAGAGATATGTTCAAGAGACATGTGCCATCCTTTTCTCCTATTGAGGTGTCGTCTGGTGAGGAGAGTACCATTAGGAGCTTCATTAATTCCTATGACCCCTTTAACACTGATGCTAAATGGCATGCCTGTAATGTACAAAAGGACGATTTAGATGCTTTGAGCGAGAAATATAACATCCCCATTAGCATTTGCCCAGGCTTCCTATGACCCCTTTAACACTGAGACTTACTCTTACCCAAATTCTCCCAATATCTATAGGTTGATTCTTGGGGCAACGGTGTTCTGGAAAGACCGAATAGGCTTTGACCTCACCGAGGACATATTTAGGTATGTCCATGGACAAAAAGACAATTTTAAGCCCCAGGGTATTATTTTACCCCTAGAAAATCCGATTTGAGATGGTATAGTTCGTCCAGCCTAGTAACCATAGTCGGAAGAACCTGTTCGTGTTCATAAAGGGTGATTGGGAGTCCCAAGTCCACGAGAAGTAAAAGTCGTGTAAGGTTCCTCGCGAATGGGTTCGGCCAAACAAAATTGGTAAACCTCTTATTTTCTTTTCTTTTTCGTTTCCCCTTTAATTTGTGTTAAACTAACATCTTTGTTTAAATTTTCAGTGAAGAAAGCTCCCATGATTCCTACTGTACTATTGTATTTAGTTGAGACTTACTGCGTGCCCAACCCCTTAAAGTTTGAAGACCTTTTCTCAATGTCCAAATTCATTCGTGTTGGGTCTCCCTCCAGTGGTACTACCCCTATAGAGACGTTGGTTCCAATGGTAGTGAAGGGACCAGTTGAAGCTGATCAGGACGTTGAGACCGACTAGGGTGATGAGGCAGAAGTTGAAGCATGTAATAATATTTTACTATTTTTATTGGTTTTTTGCTCCTGCCTTATGATATGACTAAATGTTTGACTTTTTGTGCATCTTCCACTCCTATTAATTTAAACTTCTTTACTGAATCCAGATACGGGGTGACACCTCAAACTCTTAGTTGCATTGCCATAGATGTAACCCGCTGTAAAAAAATAGAGGTTTAGAAATAACCGATGATAAGGACAAAGCCAAGAATAATATCAATGTCCAAAAGAGGGTTTATGAAGAAGATCGAAATCAAGTTGGGATAAATTCTTGGAAGACAATTGGAGCCGAGATCGTTTCTCGGGCTAAGTCAAAGGGGAAAACCCCCATGTTCTCTGATCCTACTACTGTGGGGAACACGAGGCCCATTGAAAACCCTAGAACCTAGGGTGATCCCAAAGTCCCACGAGCCCATTGATTCTAAGCCATCTGAGGTTACTACTAAGAGGATCCACATTATCGGGCAACCATCTCATCGGCTCGTCCATGGTCAGGGGTCAGACTCCCATTATGGCGAGGTCGAGTACTTCAAGTTTGACCCTAACCATGTTCTAACGATTGAGGATTTAAGGAATGATTTTCATTCCATCTTCCTACACATGAACAATGCCACTGATCTATATGGCTATCATGGTCATAACAAGGGCTTTGAGTTCTTGAGGGGTAATGACCCTGATGCTTTGTGGAGGTTGGCGTAATATCGAATGGCTATGGTAAGTCTGCTAAAACTATGCTCGCCTTGATTTTTCTAAACCTTGTCATCTTTTGACTCTTTAATTTTTTTATTTCTAGAGTTTGATTGCTTCCACTATCTTTAGGGAGAAGGCTGTGACCAACCACGTTGCCTATAAGGAGCAGAAGTGTACCATTTCGACGTTTACTAAGGAGAATAATTGTCTGTAGAATGAACTACAACAAACTGATGACTAGCTCAAAAAGAGTTGTACTGAGATTGGAAAGAAGAACAACGAGGTGGTCGCAAAGATAGTGTCTCCCAGTCAAGAAAATGAGGAGGTTCACGAGTTGAAGAACCAAGTGATAAGCACCCAAAAGTGTTTAAATAAAGACGATTTTTAATTGCTAATTCTCGATAAAATGGGTCTTATGTGCGTTCATGTTTAATTTGTAGGTCTAATGCAATTTGTTGAGTTTAAAGCATTAAACAAGGGAAAATGTGACACAGATGCAGTTAAATGAGCTAAACCCCAATTCCCACACCCACTAACATGTCCCCTAACTGAGCCCAGACCTTGCTAGCCTGTCCTACAATTGTTCCATATGTGTGTGGTACTTTTATTAAATTATATATATATTTAAATTTTGTCATTTTTATTTCTTTATTTTATTTTAGGGTCTTTATTTTTATTATTTTATGTAAATATTATACACTACTTGTGTGTCATTATGTCTGTGTCAGCATATATAATATGTATGTGTTTACTTTTATTTAGTTTTTATTTTTTATTATTAGTTTAGTTTTATTAATATTTTTATTAGGTTAGGTTTATTAGTATTATTTTATTTTAGTCTTTAGCTTATGAATTTAATTTTTTAATTTTAATATAATTATATTTTCTTTAGTTTTATTTTATTAAGTTACGATTTTGAATTTTGAATTTTTATTAGTATTTTAGTAGAATTTATTTTTTTAGTTTTAATTTGATTAATTTTAGTCGTAGAAAGTTTTATTTTTATTTTTTTAATTAGGTGCACAAAATGACCCCCCTTACATATCATAAACCTACATCACACAAAATCACCACCCTCACCTACACCTCTTATCATATACCCTCATACACGCGAAAACACCTCTCACCATCTTCAACATCACTCTCTCTCCTACCTCCATAACCAATAAACCTTAAACCACCCTACCACTTCTACCAACCTCCTGCCTTATATTTTCCAACCATGGCCCGACGATCATCAAACATCCAACCCACTTCCACCTAAGTTGGGAAATAATAACCTGCTTGTCACCTCTCAAACAACCATACCTATCACCTCCGGTGCCCCGAACTCCTTTAACTTCTGCCTAACCAACATGTACTTGAACCCACCTACAAAAACCCGATTACAAAAGCTGACCTCCACTTTCAATCGGCACCTATACGCGGGCACACGTCTATAACCCGCATCTGTATACTTGTTAACTCGTTGCTGTAGACCCATCTATCCACACCCGATCATACCCTATACCCGATTTCAACCCTTAGACCCAACTGCCACAACCTATGTCAACCCAAGCAACCAAAAACCCGAAACCATTTCCATTCTAACCCGCTGCGAAATCCCATTCCAACTAACGCTTTTACCCATTTTTACTTTAAAAATCAAAAGACCCAACTTCCATTTATTCTACCTGATTTTTTTTGCTGCCACCTTAAGACCCCAAACCAAACTCTAAATTAAAATCAAAATAAAACCCCAAAACCCACATGTCCAAAATGCCTTTTACCCTTTTATGTAAAACAACACCATTACCCTACTTCCCACATGCACAACTATTCATTCTTAAATTATCCTCACTCTAACAACCCCAAATACCCCTTTTAACCCATAAAATCTTTCCATATTAATATTTCCCCTTAACTCCATTTCCCACATATAAAAGAAGACCCAAGGACCATTTTAATACCATGTAGAGAAAACCCTAAAGAGAAGACCTAGAGAAATCCTAGAGAGAGTATTTTAGTAGGATAGTTGGAGAGAAAAATTTGCAGAGAGAAATTTATTAGTTTAGTGAGAGAAAAGAGTGAAACAAAAAAATTATAGCATCAAAAGAGATTTTGTGTCATATATTGATTGGTTGATTCTCTTCTCTCATACTCATATGATTTTAATTATTTATTTTATGTCTTGGAATCCCATTATGGAGGGCTAATATCCAATTCAAGGGATGAAATGAAGCCTCCATGGATCCAACTTATCTAGCTTGCTAATTTTATTCTTATTTGATTTCCTTTGATTAGTAACTTTGATTCCTACATTTGTTTTTACATTGAGAAATGGAAAACTATCCTTGATAAAGGATTTAAAATTTGTGTTTTAAATTTATATTTTAGATTCAAACTAGAGATAGGCTTTTCAACATGGTCAAAATTATAATATAATTTTCATCTACTCTTGTTTTGTATTGTTCAGTTAAAATTAGTTTGGTGAATTTTCCCAAGTAGGTGATTCATTTGATTAGTTTTAATTCATTTTGAGTAGGGTTGTGGCAATTAAAATTAATTTTCTAAACGAATATTCAATTAGTTCATTAGTGTAATGAGAATTAATTTTTGAATTAAGTGAATATTATGGAAATCAACCAAATTAAAATAGTTCAATTTAATTTTAATTGTGTGAAGTGGGGGTGGATATCATTCCTTGTTTCTTTCTCATAATAATTTAATCACTTATTTTATTTCTCGTCATTTTATTACTTAGATTACCTTAGATTTGTATTCATCTAGATTTATTCTCATTCACCCCTTGAAAATATTTTTAAAAGAAAATAGAAAATAAAAAAATATATGTAGTTACACATTTGAAAGTGAAGTGCATTTTATCTTCTTATTTTAGCTATCTTACTCTTAAAAGTTGGTTTGACATCCTTACTTACCATTATACAAGTTCATATTATGTTTGTAGGTTGAAGGGTTTTGATTGGAAAAAGGCTTAATATACAACGATATACGCTAAAAAACATTTTCATCAAATGGCACCGTTGCCGCTTTCTTGAAGTTGGAGGCTTGTGTGAATACTTGTATTCCATTTTTCTTTTCCTTTTTGTAGTTGTATTTATTTTATTTTTCCTTTTATTAGAAGTGTTGCATTAGGTTTTCATCATTTGGCTTGTATTGCGATGTTGGAGGCACTATTTATTTTTCATTTATATTTGTAATTACTCATAAAAAGAAGAAAAGTGTGATAGGAAAACTGAACAAGATAGAGAGAGGGCATCAAAAGGTGAGAAAATTAAGCCTCTCTACTTTGGGTCGGTAGGACTCCCGGGGACGACTGAGATAGGCGATCTCCTATCGATCGACTCAAATCAATCTTCACCCCACGCGTGTAAAAACTATGGGAGGTACATTTCTAAACATTCGCGAATCTCCCATAAGAGCGTCAATATTATATGTGCCTATGTGATCTTATGTGATTTTTATTCTCTCATTTATTTTTAAATGGTTTGATTAGTTAATCAACTAAAACCTACACCCGGTCATTCACGAGAAGGGATTTCATCACCCGACTCACTCACTTATCCATTGTGTGATACCCTAGCTATCATTAAATTTAAAATCAATCAACTAGATAAAACCATAGGATACGGTGTTTGTATCCCCTTTTTTTATCAATTATACTTCCAGGATAACTTGTAGAGTCCTCTCCACCTAGAAAAACCTTAAACAGTTCGCTTTGAGCCATGAAAGTATCAAGGAAATTGGGTTTTAAGTGTGGCTGCCCAGTGAAACGGGTTTGTGTTATCCCCAACGTTGTACTGGTTGATCATTTTATTGTTGTAACTTTGTGGCGAATCTCTATGGCAGGCCTCTAGTCACCATTCGATTAAAGTAGGAACACAATATTTACAAAAGTGATCATAAAGATAAATTCCGTGATTTTTTTCGGCCGCGAATTTCATTGAAATTTGGCTACCCACTCACTTAATGGAAGATAAAAAACTGGTTATGTGCTAGTTAGGACTTCTACCTTGCTTGTAGATGTCTATTTTACTATTTAGGTAGTGACTTTTATGCTCCATCCTTTTGAGTTTCAAATCGAGTCCATCACCCTTTTCTCCCCCCCCCAAAAAAAACTCCAAAAATAGTTTTCATTTTTTTCTTAAAAAGTCCAAAAATTCAAAAGTATTTTTCATTATTCTCTCCCATTTTTCAAAAATCCAAAAATATTTTTCATTTCCTTTATCATTTTTCAAAAATCCAAAAATATTTTCCCCCTTTTCTTCATAAAAAGGAATCGTCCTTTTATGCTAAATTGGCACCGTATTGATCATCGATTAACATGCTCCCCAAGTGATCCATCTTTCAATTCCCTATTAGGTGGTTGTGTCCTCATCGTTGATCCCACACCTCCTATCCCCGATTCTTCTTCCTCCTGAAAGACTCATATTTCTCCCACTACCTCACCCACCATGGTCGACGAGCGTGCCTTAAGGGACTATTTTCCCCGATAACGGCTACCCAGCATCATGCATCGTTTTTCCACCCACCCTATCAGACCAATTTGAAATTTGCCCGATGACCATTTCAATGTTGCCCAATTTTCATGTCCTTGAACGTGAATCTCCATACACTTACTTGTGAAAATTTCTCTTGGTTTTCGCTACTTTCAAAAATGAAAACTTAGATGAATAAAATGTTCATCTTAGATTGTTTCCATTTTCTCTCAATGATAACGCATCCATGTGTCTCCATTCATTACCACCGGATTCTATCCATACATGGGAACAACTTGTAAAGAAGTTCATGTCCAAGTTTTATCCAGTGATCAAAACTAATGAGATGCGCCAAGCCATCCAAGATTTTTGTCAAAAGTCAATCGAGCAATTTGTGAAGCATGGGGCCGTTTTCAAGGTTACATCAATAGTTTCCCACATCATGGTCTCGAGAAAATTCATTTAGTCCATAGTTTTAACAGTGGTCTCGATCCTTCTTCTCGAACCATGATTGAATCCATTCACAAAGGGAAGTTCATGCACTTAACTCCCACCGTCGCCTGCAACTTTCTCCTCGAATTAGGCAATTACTCCTAAGATTGGGAAGGAACCAATGAGTTATCAAGATTCGAGCCACCACTTGTAGGGATCACTTATAAGGTAAGAAATGATCCCAATTTAAAACCTTTCTTCATGGTTTAAACACTTTGACTAAGACCGTTGATGCTCTGAGTTGTTTTATGCAACAAAATGTTTATATATCTAAACAAGTGATGAATATCAACGAGTCTAGTCCTTCTTCATGTAATGTATGCTTAAACCAAGATAATTTATCTCATTTTTCCCCCTCATTCAAGATGATCTCGAACTCACCATGGCCTAAGTGTGTGCTTTTGATACCGCTAGGAAACCCACTCCCCCGTATTTTACTTATAAGACCAATAATAGGAACCATCCATATTTTCCCTATAAGTATGACAACAACCTCTCTCCATCACACCCATAATAAAATGTACGTGGTCCACCCGGGTTTCACCAAAACCCATAAAGGAAACATCGCCCTCCCATCCAGAACCACCATGCTCAATACCACCAATAACACCATCCATTATCCTTTGTCCCCCATGGAGGACCATCAAACACTAATCATCAAATTGTCCCTGTTCCACCACCCTCTTATGAATATTAACTGCCGCTTAGTTCTCACCGCGAGTTGGTCCCTCAACCCCCTTATGCCCCTCCACCCTAATCGTCCACCTTTTCTCTTGAGAATCCTGCCACTTAATTTATCATGACTCAATAACAAACCACGCAAGCACAAACTCAGGCCATCCAAATGCTTGAGCAACGTCTTTACCATTTTGAGTTCGAGCGAGAGAAATATATTTTTTTGAGTCAACCCACTGTTCATCCTAAGGGGAATGGCAAAGAGTCAGCTTATGAGGTTGGATCCTCTTCCACTCCACCCACATTCCAAGCAGACATGAAAGCGGTACATACTCTAAGATTGGGAAAACAATTTGAAAACGATGTTTATGTCCCCCGTGATGTGCAAACCCCACCCATCCCAAAATGTCCATTAGAGCCTGTCCCTAAGTTTATACCACCTAACAAATCCATAGAAAAGACTGAGTCCAGACCTAATGATCCCATCACTGTCTATGTTCCCAAAGCACCCTTCCCTCATAGGTTGGATCCGACAAAGAAAGCCAAACAATTTGATGAGATCAAACAAGTTTTTTAGAATGTTCACATTAACTTTCCATTCCTTACCACGATTCAACAAGTTCCTTCCTATGCCAAATTCTTAATGGACTTGTGAACTATGAAGTGTCTAACGAATGTGCCTCATGATGCCTTTATCACTGAGCAAGCCACTCCCCTTATCCATGAGAACGGTGTTGTGAAATACAAAGACCCAGTCATGCTACTGTCTCTTGTAAGTTAGGAGATAAGTTAACTACTCAGGCTTTGCTTTCTCTTAGGGCTAGTGTTAATTTGTTTCCTTACTCCCTCTGCCTTGAGTAAGGTTTACAAAATATGAAACATATACGGGTTACTCTTCAACTTGCTGACCATCCTGTGAAAGTGCCTAAAGTAATATTTGAAGATGCTTGGGTGAAAGTTTCTGACTTTTATTACCCCGTAGATTTCATCATCTTAGATGATTCTACATCCAACCCAACCACTATTCCTACCATATTGGTTCGCCCCTTTTTGGCAACTGCAAATACCATCATCGATTGTCGTGACGGGTCCGTGAATCTTTCTTTTAGCCACATGATTGTTGAAGTCAATATCTTCCACCTCATGTAACAAAAGGCTAACGTTGATTCTATTGATGAGGTATATGCTATTGGCTCCTTGGTCCAAGAGATGTTGGATTAAGCGTATCTTGAAGATCCTAGCCAACAATGCTTGGCTCAATTTGGGTTCGACTTTGATATTGATTCCTCTATCCCTGAAGTGAATGCTTTGTTAGAATTCACACCACTGATGGACACTTACACTTGGGCTACTCCATTTGAGCCTCTCTCTGTCGGCACTCTTCTTTCTCTAAATGACCCAGTTAACCCATGCCCCGATATTTTCCCGGACTCTATTTCTGTGTCTGATTTCGATGCCTCTCCTGAGCCGCCACCTAGTTTGGAGCTTAAGACATTACCCTATGAGTTAAAATATACTTTATTAGGCTCAAACCAACATCACCCAATCGTAATTTCTTCCGACTTGGCCCCGAATCAAGAGGAGAAATTAGTACACACTCTCACTAAACATAGAACTACTATAGGGTGGACCATTTTAGATATTTATGGTATGAACCCCAATATTTGTAGCCATCACAATAATTTAGAGGAGAACGCCAAGATTTCTTATGAGTCCCAACGTCGACTCCATCCACTGATGAAATAAGTCGTGAGAGAAGAAATTTTAAAATTACTTGATGCCAATATTATTTACCCCATATCGAATAGCCAATGGAACAGTCCAATTCATGTCGTGCCTAAAAAGTATGGCGTCACCATCATAAAAAGTAGTGACGATGAGCTTGTACCCACCCGCATACAAATCGACTTGCGTGTTTGTATTGATTATAGAAAGCTCAATGCTTTCACTCGAAAGGACCATTTCCCTCTCCCGTAAATTGACCAAATGCTTGAACGCTTAGCAGGCCATGCTTACCACTGTTTCCTTAACGAATATTCAGGGTACAACCAAATACCCATTTCCCCCAAAGACCAAGAGAAGACTGCCTTTACTTATCCCTTTGGCACATTTGCATACACTCGTATGCATTTTGGCCTTTATAATGCACTTGTGACTTTTCAAAGGCGTATGACTAGTATTTTAATGACATGGGAGAGCATTTTCTTGAAGTCTTTATGGATGATTTTTCTATTTTTGGTTCATCTTTTGAACAATGACTGTCTCACCTCACTATGGTCCTTCAGTAATGTCAAGAAAAGAAGTTGTTCCTCAATTAGGAAAAATGCCATTTCATGGTAAAAAGGGTATTATTTTAGGTCACGTTGTCTCTAGCTCCGTTATTAAGGTAAATAAAACAAAAATTGACTTGATTTCCCCATTTCCCATTCCTAAGTCTGTTAAGGACATTCTCTCATTTTTAGGACATGTGGGCTTTTACCGGCACTTCATTAAAGACTTTTCAAAATTCTCTCAACCTTTTACAACCCCTTTATCCAAAGATGTCCCATTTGTATTTGACGATGCATGTGTCGCAACTTTTGAGCGCCTCAAAGTCGAGCTCACTTCCGCTCTTATCATGCAACCTGCTAATTGGTCTCTCCTATTTGAGCTCATTTGTGATGCATCTGATTTTTCACTTGGTGCATGCTTAGACAAAGGTTTGAAAAGCTCCCCCACATAATCCATTATTCTAATAAAACCCTCCATGATGCTCAACTTAATTACATGACTTCCAAAAATGAGTTGTTAGTGGTAGTATTTGCACTTAATAAGTTTCGATCATATTTCATAGGTTCCCCTGTCATCGTGTACACTGACCATGCTACCCTAAGGCACCTTCTTCATAAAAAGGATTCAAAACCACAATTGATACGGTGTATTCTCTTAGTAGAAGAGTTTAAGCTTTAAATCTACAATAAAAAAGGTTGTGAAAATGTAGTCATTGACCATCTTTCCCGAATTACGGTTATGTCCTCATTTTTGAGTCATTTCTCGATGAATAACTTTTCTCTATATCCACCTCACTTGGTATGATGATATTGTCAATTTCCTCGTTATCGACCAATTTCCCAATCATTGGTCGAAATAGGATCTCTCAAATTCATGACAAATGTGAAGTTTTAATCTTAAGATGACCCGTTCCTTTTTAAGTATTGCACTGATCAAGTCATTCGTTGTTGTGTTCCTGAGTGTGAACAACTAAGTATTATGTCCTTCTGCCACGATGGTGCTTGTGGTGGCCACTTTAGCTCAAAGAAAACTATCACTAAAATTTTACAAAGTGGTTTCTATTGGCCCACCCATTTTCGAGATTCCCATCACTATTTCCAAGCGTGTTCCAAATGACAATAATCTGAGCGTATATCTCGACGTCATATGATGCCTCTCACACCCATACTAATTGTTGAAATCTTTGATGCGCAGGGTATTAATTTTATGGGACCATTTCCCTCCTCTCATGGTTTCCAATATATTCTAGTTGCGGTTGACTATGTCTCCAAATGGATTGAAGCAATTGCTTGCTGCACCAATGACCATCGAGTTTGTGGTCAATTTTCTTAAAGAGTATGTCTTCACATGTTTTGGAACCCCCAAAGCTATCATTAGTGATGAGGGTAAACATTTTTGTAATCGAGTCTTTGAACACCTTGTCAAAAAGTATGGTGTTATCCATAAAGTTGGTCTCTCTTACCACCCCCAGAATAGTGGTCAAGTTGAGGTTTCCAACCATGAGATCAAGAAAATTCTTGAAAAAATCATCAATCCTAACAGGAAAGACGGGTCCTTATGCTTGAACGATGCATTGTGGGCATACCGTACTAACTATAAGACTCCAATTGACATGTATCCTTATCAATTGGTCTTCGACAAGCCTTGCCACCTTACCATCGAGCTCGAACATCATGCATATTGGGTTGTCAAGGCCCTTAATGTTTATATAGGCGAGGCAGGAGTCCATAGGAAGCTATAACTTAATGAATTTGAGGATATACGAAATGATGCTTATGATTTGTCCAACAAGTATAAGGACAAGATGAAGTGGATCCACGACCAAAGCATCTTGAGAAAATAATTCCACCCTGGTAAAAAAGTATCGTTATAAAATTCCCGTTGTTGATACCAATTTTAATCTGCGGACTTGGATCAATCATACGAAGACATGTGGCTATCTACATGGCAATAACAAGCACTTCCGATATGATCACACGCTCCGAGGAACCATGTTTTTCCGAGGAACTCATACGCCCCGAGGAACAGACCTCACCGAGGAACTCATATGCTCAGAGGAACAGACCTCTCCGAGGAACTCTTGAATACCAGAAAGCTTAGGCGGTCCGAGCTACTCAGGCGGTTCGAGCTGCATCTCGAACAGAGCAGTAATAGCTGGATAACCAACAATTCAACTGGTTCATTAAATGCTTATCATTCAGACGCACACGCAAAGAGGGCATTAAATGTATTACCCTTTCATATTTATATCATTTAATGTATTACCCTTTCACATTACAGCCTCAGGGCTATAAATACATTGTCCAATCCTCATTGTAGGGATCTGATCCTGAATCCAAACTTTGGGATCTAGAACGGAATTTCTTTTAATCTAGAATTCCCAAACAATCAGCAATAAAATAACAGTGGACGTAGGCCATTCTTATAAGGCCGAACCACTTTAAAATCTTTTGTCTCATTTATTTATCTGTGATTGAATTATTAGAGTGATCTAATTTTTTACATCAACAGATTGGCGCCGTCTGTGGGAACGACTGGTAATATCGTTTTCTCACCAATAAAAATCCATTACCAATGAATGATATTCCTGAATCCAGCAATCAAAATGCTGGAACCCCTCCAAATCCATCTGCACCACTAATTATTCCAGATCTGACTGGAATAATGGCAAGTCTGGCTCAGGTCCAAACCAACATGCAAGAAACAATGCAACAACTCATCCAAACCCTCCATGGCGGTGCATCAGCCCATTCCGGACCACGAAGCATCCAAAGAAATACCCGTGCGCCTTCTTCGCGTACTAGGCGTAATGATTCATATCGCAATGATGAATCTCAAGATTTTTCTTATCAACCTGGACGAACTTCGTCTGTGCGAGCCACTGATACTGAACAACGTGTCACCCTCTCCCCAGAAAGGGCCAGCGCATTGGAAAGATTAAGTAGGGCTTCTCCTTTCGATCGATTAGGCCCTAGGAGGAACAAAAGTCCTCTTAACGCAGCGTCGAGGAGATTTTGACGACCATCAAATTTAAGGGAAGGATCTGCCCAGTCGCGACCAGCTGCTCGTCAAGATGGATCCTATGACCGACCATCTGCTCGTCGAGATAAATCCCAGGAATCCACTTCAATGCGATCTGTTTCTCGAACCAATAGGTCCGAGGAAGGAAATAATGCTTGGAAAGGATCTATTCAGAGGCTGGAGGATAGATTAGGGGAAATGGCTAAGGCCTCTACAACGAACCTTTGTTCGGGGAACACCTTTTGTCCAGGACATTGTTGATTTCCCAACACCATCGAAGTTCAAAGCACCTGTTGTGACTCCCAAGTATGATGGGAAGACTGACCCCGTCCTTCATATAGAACAATATCAAGCTACTGCCGACATCTATGCTGTCCCAGACGAGATGAGATGCAGGTCATTCTCGGGAACTCTTACCGGATCTGCTCAGATATGGAATAATAATCTTCCTTGGGGTAAGATTTCAACTTTTCTTCCATTGGCCGAGTTATTCATTGGGAATTTCTGCTTCGGAGCAAAGCCAGTTAAACGAGTAGCACATTTGTTAAGTGTTAGACAAAAATATGGTGAGAGTATTAGAGACTATATAACTCGTTTTAATAACGAGAAGCTCGAAGTCATTGATTATGAGGAGAAGACAGCGATTACTGCTTTGATGAGTGGACTGCTGCCGAACAAGTTATACTACACTTTGACCAAAGATCCACCTCGAACCATATCGGACCTGATGGGAAAAGCGTCCAAGATTATGAATGCCGATGAGGCTATGTCTGTGAAGAAGAATATGGACGCCAAAGAAACCAAGGTGGAAGGTGATAAAGCTAAGAAGAAAGAGCATAAGAACAATGGTGGTGACAAACATTCCAAAATTAGGTCGTCATGGGAGGTCTTGAAGAAATTTGATAATTACATGCCTTTGAAGGCAAATATCAACCACGTCCTGGAAGAAATTATGAACAACGAGGAGTTAAACTGGACAAAGAAAATGAAGTCAGACCCTGACACGAGGAATAGGGAGAAATATTGCGAGTTCCATAAGGATCATGGCCATATGACCAAAAATTGCATAGCTCTTCAGAACGAGATTGAAACACTCATCCGACGAGGAAAGCTAGCAAAGTATGTTGATCGGGGAGGCGAAAGAAGAAACAACGACCGAACTAGAGAGAGGTCTAGATCTCCTCGTCGAGCAGAGGAGAAAAAGAAGAGAAACCATGAAGATGATCCAGATGATGACCCCGATCTTCCCAAGAAACCAAGGCAGCCAGAACGAGAGGTATTTTCAATACGCTTTGGGTTATTTAATTGTAATGTTATTACAGGAGGAGATGTAGGAGGATGAGACCTTACTGCAGAAAGAAAAGCTTACCGCGGAGAGGCTCAAGCTTGCTCGTACATTCAGCGAATAAATTTAGCTGAGGAAGATCGCCCGAGAAAGGTGAACAAAGAAAAATTGGTCATTGGGTTTTCAAAGAATGATCTTGCAGGAGTTCTATATCCTCATGACTAGACACTAGTGATCAAAATGAGAATGAAGGAGGTAATGATTTCAAGAGTGCTGGTCGATAACGGTAGCTCGGCAGACATCATGTTCTACTCGTGTTTCGATAGTTTAAATTTAAAGCTATCTCAATTGGAGCCTTACCACAGACCCCTCATCGGTTTGCTGGCGAGAAAGTATTTCCACTTGGGACGATCAAGTTGGATATATTCATTGGTACATGGCCTGCTTGTCAGACAGAAAGAATACGATTCTTCGTGATGGATAAGAATGTCCAGTCATTGTACAATATCATCATGGGAAGAGTAGGATTGAAGAAGTTCGAGGCTGTACCATCTATAATGCATTAGTGCCTAAAATTTCCAACAAACTTCGGAGTAGGAGTTGTGAAAGGTGATCAGAAAGTAGCTCGGGAGTGATATTATTCATCCGCCGAGCAAGATGAATTGGAAGAATCAAAGAAAAAGACTACTACCTATCAAGTAGATGAAGGTGCAGAAATCGAAACATTGGATCCTCGAGATGAGTCGTAACTCGTGAAAGGTCAAGTGGTAGAAGCTACTAAAAATATCATTCTGGACGACGAACACCTTGAGCGAACTACTCAAATAGGTTCATCGTTGGAGGCCTCATTAAAACAGGAATTGATAACTTTCCATAGAAGCAGAAGACAAACTTTTGCGTGGAGTCATGAAGATATGCCTGGGATAGACCCAAACTTCTTATGTCACGAGCTCAATGTGAATAAAGAGATCAAGCCTGTGAAGCAGAGAAGAAGAGTATTCAGTCCTGAGAAGAATCAAGCTATACAGGAGGAAGTCGAGAAGCTCCAGAAAGCTCATTTCATTAAAGATGTTAAATATCCAGATTGGTTAGCCAATGTGGTGATGGTAAAGAAGAAAAACAACAAGTGGAGGATGTGTGTAGACTTCACCGACCTCAATAAAGCATGCCCAAAAGATCACTTTCCATTGCCCCGAATTGATCAACTAGTGGATGCTACCTCGGGACACGAGTTGCTGAGCTTCATGGATGCTTATTCTGGTTATAATCAGATCGAAATGAAACCTGAAGACAGGGAAAGTACTTCTTTCATTACCCCTAGCGGAACTTATTGTTATAATGTTACGCCTTTTGGTTTGAAAAATGCAGGTGCGACATATCAGAGGCTAGTGAACAAGGTCTTTGATGAACAAATCAGTGATAATATGGAAGTCTATGTTGACGATATGCTGACGAAAAGCAAGAAAGCTGCCGATCATCTAGTTGACTTAAGTCAAACTTTTGATCAACTAGATATATATCAAATGAAGCTGAACCCGACGAAGTGCATATTTGGAGTACGAGAAGGCATGTTCCTCGGGTACATTGTCAATCAACGAGGCATTGAAGCAAATCCTGAAAGGATCAAAGCTCTGTTAGGGCTGCGATCTCCAACAACGAAGAAGGAATTACAGAGTCTCACAGGACGAGTAGCAGCACTCAACATGTGTCGCGAGCGACTGATAGATGTCTCCCATTCTTCAAGACACTCAGAAAGACTTTTGAGTGTAATGATGAATGTGAGAAGGCCTTTCAAGACTTGAAGAAATACTTGGGAGCACCCCCACTGTTATCCAGACCGGTGATGGGAGAAAAATTATATTTGTACCTTGCAGTGTCCGAGAATGCAGCTAGCTCGGCATTGATCAGAGTGGAGAATAGAGTACAAAAGCCAATTTACTACACAAGTAAGGCCTTTCGAGGAGCAGAGATCAGATATCCAAGGCTGGAGAAATTGGCACTGGCACTGATTGAGGCGAGTAGGAGAATGAGGCCATACTTTCAGGCTCATACGATAGTAGTATATACCGATGTGCCATTGAGACAAGCCCTTCACAAGCCAGAAAAATCAGGGAGATTGATGTACTGGGCAATAGAGCTCGGAGAATATGATATAATTTATGAACCTAGGTTATCACTAAAAGGGCAGGCTATAGCAGATTTCATAGCGGAGTTCACCTATCCTGATACCCCCGAGGAGCAAAAGTTGCTCGCTGATCAACCTGTGGATGTTACAGGATCAACAAACACAAGCCCAGCCCAATTCTGATTGGTAAAAGGGCGTGTGGATGTTACAGGTTGTGATGCAGAGATAGTTGGGAGGACTCCGGACGAGGAATAAGAGTTGCTCGCTGATCAACCTGTGGATGTTACAGGATTAACAAACACTGGCTCAGACCAACTCCGGTTGGTAAAAGGGCAAGTGGATGTTACAGGATCATTAAATTCGAGCTCAGACCAACCTCGGTTGGTAAAAGGGCAAGAAAAGATGATCGACGAGGAGCAAGAAAAATCTGGGGAGGATGAAAGGAAGCAGCAAATATTTCACCGAGGAACTCTGACTAATAAAAAATTTGAAGACGAGTTACCTATATGGAGGCTATATGTAGATGGCTCATCTTGCACTGCAGGATGTGGCGCGGGGATAGTTCTGAGCACTCTGGACGAGGTCGACATGGAATACGCCTTGCGTTTCCAATTCAAAGCTTCCAACAATGAGGCTGAATATGAGGCCATGATTGCAGGGCTTAATTTGGTAAAAATTATGGAGGCACAGCAGGTTGTGATCTTCAGTGACTCTCAATTGATTGTAAACCAAATGATGGGAGTATATGCAGTTAGAGGAGAATTAATGATCAGATATCATGCAAAGGCAAAGGAACTGTTGTCAGAATTTGCCGCTACTCAGCTGGTCAGAATACCAAGAATGGAGAATGCGAGAGTAGACGCCCTAGCTCGACTAGCATCAGCTACTCGCACCGATCTACGACGAACAATCCCAATTGAAGTGTTAGCTGGTCGGAGTATAGATGAAGATCTGAAGATGAACTTTATCACCCTTGATTTAGGACCATCTTGGATGGATCCCATCAGGGTATATATCGAGGAGGGAGAATTGCCAATTGACAAGCTTGCAGCCAAGAAATTAAAGTTTAAAGCTGCTCGGTATGTACTAACTAATGGTGTTTTATATAGACGAGGAATTATGGCAGATTTACAGAGATGTGTACATCCCACCGAGGTGAAAAATTTGATTGAAGATATCCATGAAGGGTCTTGTGGAGCACATGTAGCGGGTCGGACACTTTTACAAAAGGTGATGACGCAGGGATACTACTGGCCGACGATGAGGGCAGATTGTATAGCTTATGCCAAGAAATGTGACAAGTGCCAACGTTTTTCCTCCATCCGAAGAAATCCACAAGCATTGTTGTCACCCATAACTTCCCCTTGGCCATTTGCCATGTGGGGAATTGATTTGGTTGGACCACTGCCAACGACCCGAGGAAGGTTCAAGTACCTCATCGTCGCAGTGGATTATTTTACTAAGTGGGTAGAAGCTGAGCCACTCATTGATATGACATATGAGAAGGTGTACTAATTTATTTGGAAGAACATCATTTGCCGATATGGTCTCCCTCATGCCTTCATCACAGACCATGGGACACAATTTGATAACGAGGAGTTTGTCGCCTATTGTAATCAGTCAAATATTTTGAAGGTCCACTCTTCACCAGGCCATCCTCAAAGCAATGGTCAAATTGAAGTGACAAACAGAACACTGCTGAACGGTTTGAAGAAAAGATTGGATGATGCGAAAGTAAACTGGATCAACGAGGTACAATCAGTACTTTGGGCTTACCGAACTACTCCCCGAGTAGCAACTAGAGAATCACCATACATGCTGGAGTTTGGAAGTGAAGTTGTCATACCTGCCGAGTTGGGCCTACCAATACACAGGGTACTGAATTTCAATTCCCTTGTCAGCGACTTAATGAGAAGACTGGATTTAAACATGCTCGAGGAAGTTAGAGAAGAAGCAGCCATTAGAAATGATGATTACCAGCAGCGAACAACTTTGTTCTACAACAAGAGGGTGAAGAAGTGCGACCTGAAAGAAGGAGACGATGTGCTGAAGAAAGTAATTCAAAAACATAATAAACTGGAGGCAAACTGGCATGGACCATACCGAGTTAAAGAAGTTGTTCGACCAGGAACTTATCGAATATCAACTTTAGAAGGCGAGGAGTTTAAAAATGCCTGGAATGCAGAGCACCTGCGCAAGTATTATCAGTGATGTATATGTAACGCAGTTTCCATCAGTATGAATAAAATGAAAATATTCTGCAAGTCTCTCTGTTTATTGAAAATTTTTCGGGGAATACTAGTGCTATGCACTGCTCGGCACAGCTCGGCAGACTACTCAAGAAAATATTCCAAACTGTACCAAGTATGGTTGGTCGGGGATAAAAACCCACTAACTGTAGTTGGTCGACGAGTAGAAATATTCCTAAAAATGCCAATCTGTTTGGCTAGGAAACGAAATATTCCAAACTGTACCAACATAGTTGGTCGACGAGGAGAAAATATTCCAAACTGTACTAAGTATGGTTAGTCGGGGATAAAAACCCACTCACTGTAGTTGGTCGATGAGGAGAAATATTCCTAAAAATGCCAACTTGTTTGGCTAGGAAACGAAATATTCCAAACTGTACCAACGTAGTTGGTCGATGAGGAGAAAATATTCCAAACTGTACCAACATAGTTGGTCGACGAGGAAAAAATATTCCAAACTGTACCAACATAGTTGGTCGACGAGGAGAAAATATTCCAAACTGTACCAAGTATGGTTGGTCGGGGATAAAAACCCACTAACTGTAGTTGGTCGACGAGCACAATTTAACAACCTTGGTTTGTTAAAATTTTTTTTAAACATTTTTATACTCATTACTTTATTATTAAGTGATCGAGCAACATTACTGATACTTGTAACTTTTTTATTACTAAGTTGGTCTATGAACAACACAATATTATTATCTTTTTAACAGATATGCATAAATGTAAAGTGTTGATATTTACAAGACAATAGCAATTAAGATTTGCAAACAGAAATGAAAGTTTTTCATTAAATTCGAAATAAATTACATTGATGATAAAATGAAAGTTACATTGATATGTATACTAACTGTTACATTAAAAATTCCTATTCTATTGGTCTTTTCCCATCAGCTTTCGATACAGGTTCCTCGCCAGCAGGCGGATCATTGAAAGACTGAGGAGAATTGATGAAGTTCAAATCCTTCAGCATCCTGACGTTCATCACAGAAGGTCGATCTAATAGATGCTCGGGACGAGATACCTCGATCTGAGAGTGAAGATTATTGTCACCAAGGTATTTTGAAATTAAGCTTCGAGGAATGGCCCGAGCAGGGATCTACTCCATCTCCAAGTTGTAAGGTAGCACAGGCAGGTCAAGCAACCCGGGATCATGGTATTCCCATAGATAGTGTCCTTGTTCGAGCTTCAACACACCTAAGGCATTCAGCCAGCCTTGCTTGTAGCCCTCATTGTTGGCATTCTGGATACGATCATCCAAATGGAATAGTGCTTCGTTGTATCCAGCCATCCAGAATTCCCTGGGCTGTTTGTGGAACTGATATGTTAGCCTTTCTAGCTGCTCGTGGAGATTCTTGACGAAAAGCTCTTTATTCTCCAAGACTGATTTCTGCCCAGAGAGCTGTTTCTCCAAGTCCCTTATCTTCTTTGACATGTCAGACAAATCCTGGTTCTTAGCCATTAATTGGAATGCTTGGTTCTCTAAGGCAGACGCTGTCCTCTGTTCCTCGACCAGCACCCGAGCTGCTCTTCCTCGTCCCCGAGGAGATGTGGAAGTGCCCGACCTCCTCAAGGTGTCCAACTCTTCCCTTAATTTGGCATTCTCAACCTCTAAAAATGAAAATCCCTCGTCAGTCACTGGGATTAGGGCTGTTGAAGAAGAAGCTGCAGACTTCAACTGCGCTAGCTCCTTCTGTAAATTGTTATTCTCTTACTCCAGCAGCTCGGTAATCTGTCTGCACTGTTCAACCTCACCCTTCAAAGTTCTATCCCTCAGATCATACCCAGCAAAAAGCTTCTCGTAGCCCTTGTCAGCAACGATCAGCTTATACTTTTTCTCGTACCCCTCATGCAGTAAGGCAGTTGATTCCTTGTACTGATTCTGAAGGTCTTCGAGGGTACACTGGAGATCCTCGATCATTTTATAGTAAGCCACATTATTGGCTACAGCTCGGTCAAGTAGACACTTCAGGTACTGTTATGCTTCGACTGCCTGTTTTGAAGCATCATGACCAAGGATGTCGGTAACTTCTGATGCACTCAGGTCTGTGTGACCAGCCTTATAATATTCATTACATTGCTGCATCAGCTTTGTATCATTGGCAGATAGCTGATCCATCCTGGCCATAAACTAGCAGAGAAAGAAAAGACAATCATAAAAAAGAAGATCAAGACAGAGTACAAATAGAAAAGAGACAACCGTATGGAAGAAAGAACTCAAGTTTTATTAGATAATGAAATTTGGAGTTACAAATTTTGGGTTACATTTGACAAGAAAGAAAAAAAAAGAAAGGTAAACCCGAACAACATTACACCTTTTCCTTATCTCCAAAAACCTTCTCGGAAGATTGGGAGGAGGAAGCAGGTTGCTCGGAGGGAACTATGGGTTGTTCGGAAAGCACTAGCTGTTGCTCGGAAGAAGAAACGACTTGCTCGGCAGCCGGCTGGTTGGTTAGGGCATGTTCTCCCACTACCATTGAAGACTCCTCAGAGGTAGTTTCGTCCTCTTCTAATTCTTCTGGAGTAGGAGAGGGACCAGGGATGTGTCTCTGGAATAGCTCAGATGACTCGCCGACCTTCATTTCTTGAAGGGAAGCAACCCATCCATCCCTAAAATACTTTAGACTGCCATAGTCCACTTGAGAGACCATGGCAGCACATCCCTTATCCCACCCCTTGTCCCAGCCAGAGCTGAAGGACTTCTTCACGGCAGCTTTCCTTTTGGTCTTCTCCAAGGCAACCTTCTCGAACAACAAATCATTAGCAGCTTTCAGTTTTTGTTCAGCTTCCTCTTTCTGCCGAGTTACTTCCTGGAGCTGGACCAACCTCTCCTCAGCAACTTTGAGCTTATTCTCAAGATCCCCTTCAGCCCTGAGCTTCTCTCCGAGCTCTTTATTTGCCTTCTCCAAGGCAGCCTTTTTCTTCTCTAACTCTTTGGAGGCATCAATAACTCGAGCTTTTTCTTGCTCGGAGGAGGCAAGCTTTCTCTCCCAGATAGCCTTATCAGTGGCATACTGCTGGCGAGAGTCTTCCAAAGATTTGATAGCCTCTTCCATAGCTCCCTCCACACTAGACGAGGAGCATCAGGCTTTAATGGCTGTATCCTTTTTCAGGATTATGTTAAATCAGCTCGTCAACTGTGAATAGAAAAAGAAATCAAGTTAGGAACAAGAAATGACAAAGGGAACTGCAAAAAGTTTAAAGTAAAGAGACTTACTGAAGCAAGATGACGAGCAGCCAAAGAAGTAACCATGTCCCGAGTAAGGTTATCTTCAGTACCTTGGACCTCGGGAATGGTCAAGGACTTTACCGAGCTCATGTCAGAGCTCGGGGGAACAAAAGTGGGAACTTCAGTCCCAATAGCTGGGGTCTGAATGATGGTATCAGCCAAATTGACCGAGGAGCTCTTCTTCAGCCTCCTCGGGGGAACAGGTACAACCAAGGAAGAACCCTTGGTCGGTGATATCACAATCACCTCTCCCGGAGCAGCAGACCTTCTCGGAGCCCTTGCGGGCTTCTCGGTAATTTTTACAAGATCAGCTGGAGGAGTTGCAACAGTTTTCTTTGTCCCCTCCTTTGGGACATCGATACTGCTCCTCTTTGCCTCACCAGAACCGGAGGCAGTCTTCTCAAACAAGGTGGGAAGTCTTCTTTTATTCATCCTTTGGCTCAAAGGAATGTGGGATTTCGGCGAAGAACTTGCAGAGGCTGGTACTGGCTCTGCTTCAATGATCACTGGACGAGTAGTGAAGGAGGTTGTGTAACTCTTGTACTGGAGCAAATACGAAGCCGACCTGATGTGCTCGTCGTCAACCCTTTGATGCAAACCCCAGATAAGTCCCAAATGCCTTATATTGACATCTGTTTCTTTTGGGCACTTTCTCTTGCTATCAACTGCAAATAAACAAACATTGTTATCAGTAACACATTTTATCAAACACAAAATAAACATGATTTCAAGATAAATAAAATAAAATTAAAATAACCTGTCCCATTGCCATAAGGAGGGCATCTGGGACCCTGGTAAACCTCATCTCCGGTTAAAGGAGGGTGTTGCCAATTTTTTACAACAACCCCATGTTCAAAATAATCCCTGTTGGCATCAGGGAGATTGACTACTAAAGCTCTATTTATAAGCCTAGTTTTTAAATAATAAATATTATCATTAATTGCCCATCTATAGCAGTACATGATTTCTGGAATTCCTATACGAGTTCCATGCACTTGATTTAATTTATGCACCCCATTAACCATTCTCCATGTGTTGGGGGCTATTCGTGCAGGAACAACATCAAAGTACTGACAAAATTCCAGACACAGAGGATTTGGTGGAAAAGAAAATCCACACTCAGCAAAAAAGAGACTGGGGAACCAATGTCCCTCAGCCAAATTGAAATAATTAGAAGGCTCAGAAAGCTCTTCCAATACAACCCAAGAAGGAATGGAAAAATCAGATTGAAATTTGTCAAGAGATTCAACAGGGTAAACCATGATGCTGAATTAAAAGAAATGAAGGAGAAGAAGAAAGAAGATCTTACAGAAAAAAACTGAAGCTGTTGACAATGAACGACGGAAGAGATGAACGCACAAAAGAGTAGAAGACAATGAAAAACTCGAAGATGAAAATTTGAAAAGATAGAAGACGATGGGAGTCTCTGTGAAGTTTAAATACCTTGACTTGGGAACTGGCGAAGTAATGATTACAAAAAAGGATGATTACGTTACCGGCGGCTAAAAAGGCATTAAGTATTGGCGCGGGAATCAAAGCGAACAACAGCGGCTAAAAAGATGAAAAGTGATGCGGGAATCGAAGCGAGCAGAAAAGTCTAAAAAAGCATGATTCTACGAATTGGGAAGGAGAAATAAATACAAGGGAGATGATCCTAAAAATCAGGAAGAACTATTTAAAGCTACCGTATTCCGAGAAAGAATGTTCCATACTCCTCAAATTTCAAACTATGAAAAATTGGGGGCTTCTGTTGATACCAATTTTAATCTGCTGACTTGGATCAATCATACGAAGACATGTGGCTATCTACATGGCAACAACAAGCACTTCCGAGATGATCACACGCTCCGAGGAACCATGTTATTCCGAGGAACTCATACGCTCCAAGGAACAGACCTCACCGAGGAACTCATATGCTCCGAGGAACAGACCTCTCCGAGGAACTCTTGAATGCCAAAAAGCTTATGCAGTCCGAGCTACTCAGGCGGTTCGAGCTGCATCTCGAACAGAGCAGTAATAGCTGGATAACCAACAGTTCAACTGGTTCATTAAATGCTTATCATTCAGACGCACATGCAAAGAGGGCATTAAATGTATTACCCTTTCATATGTATATCATTTAATGTATTACCCTTTCACATTACAGCCTCAGGGCTATAAATACATTGTCCAATCCTCATTGTAGGGATCTGATCCTGAATCCAAACTTTGGGATCTAAAACGGAATTTCTTGTAATCTAGAATTCCCAAACAATCAGCAATAAAATAACAGTGGACGTAGGCCATTCTTATAAGGCTGAATCACTTTAAAATCTTTTGTCTCATTTATTTATCTGTGATTGAATTATTAGAGTGATCTAATTTTTTACATCAACACCCGTCTTCATCTCTTGCTCGGGAAGCTGAAAACTAGGTGGTCTGGACCCTTCATTGTTGAGTAAATTACTCCTTATGGTTCTATCACCGTTCAAAGTTCCAAGGATGGTAGCCTTTTTCAAGTCAACGGTCAACGTTTGAAGCCCTTCTTAGAGTTAGGCCCACTCAAATAGAAGAAATTGACATTATCGACCCAATCTATGAAGACTGACTCTTCAGTATTGTTTGGGGGTGATTATCATCACCCAATTTTTTTGCCACCCCGTGCTTTCATAATTCTTATCTTTAGGGCGAGTTCCATTCGGTCTGGTTGAAGACATTAGACTTAGAGCTACCGGGAGGCAGCCCACTATTTCTGAGTATGAGTCTTATCCTACATGGGGGTGGTATTTCACACCACCCAATGCTTTACCAAGTTTATAGACTTGTACACATTTTTATCTCATCACTTATTCAGGTTCCATCTTGGATACGTGTGGTCCTCATCATTAGCAGTCGATTATAGTATTCTATTTCCTCCCTTCTTCTCTTAATTTTAAAATAACATTGAGGACGATGTTCCTTTTTGTTTGGGGGTGGGGAATTTTATCCAACTCGTGACTCTTTTGAAAAAAATTCATAAAGAAAACTTTATTTTTTAAATTTTGTGTAGTTTCTTTCATCTCACCCATTGACGTGAATTTTCTATCATCCATCTTTTAAGTTTAGGAATCAAGCTAGAGTATATTTTTTTTTTCTAAATAGCTTATGTAATACGTAACAAGGCATTTTGCACCATGAATTTCTAGACTTGAAAAAACTTTGCGCAGTTGAATAGTACTACATGTAACGCCTCGTATTTTTGAAACCCTTACTAATTAATAAATTCGTTAAATATTAAATTACTTGTGTGTCATAATTTAATTAGATTAGTCATTTTTATATTATTTAAATATTGTTCTAGTGTGTAAACGATTAATATTTATAGAATTAAATGTTACTGAGTAAATAGTAATAAGTTGATATATGAATATTAACTTTTAGTAAAATAATTCGGACGTCAATTCTGAGTGTACGGTTGAGTCTGGATGGGTCGAAATAGTTGAAAAAGAATGCCCCGGGATAGTAAAGGGTTTTTGGGACATTTTTAGGCATATATGAGGCCACATAAAGGTGTTTGGGCCCTTTTATTAAATCCCATAATCCCCAAAACGGGATTAACCCATTTAACTCTAAAAGTGAGGGGTATGAGAGACATAACTCATCTTAGAAACCCTAAACACATAGAGACAAAAGAAAGTTCAATTAGGGAAGATCTTAGGATCCCAAATCAAGTATTAGTGGGACAAATCTTCATCAAACCCATCATCTTCAACAAAGATTCACACCCTATAAATCCATAAAGGCAAGTGGTTTAACTTTCTTCCAATTTAATTTGCATTTCCTGTTCATATCCTAGTGAGGTTTCGATTAAATGAAAACCTAGGGTTAGTTCTTGAATTAAATTTGGGGTTTCTATAATTTTTTATTTTTAAATATGTAGAGGATATAAAAATGTGATTTATAAACCCCCATTCTATATAGATGTTGAATTTAGATTGAGGATTTTAAATGGGTGGATTTGGTGTAATTTTTGGAGGGTTTTAAGGGGGAATTCTGGATAAAAAATGGATCTTTGAAACAACAATGGCGGATGGATTTTTCTGGGTTGCGATGGAGGAGAGAGAGAAAAGGGGTCGTTCGAACGACCTAGTATCTCGTTCGAATGACAACCAAAGTCGTTCAAACGACAGGCTAAGTTGTTCAAACGATGTCGTCTGACAGCCTCTCTTTCTCCCCCATTTCGGCCTTAGGTGTTTAATGCTTGGGAAGGTTTACTATTTTGGTAGATATGAACTGGGCTAAAAATTGGGGTTTGAATTGTGGGAATTAATCACGGGTTATTGTGGTGTAAATCCAAAAAGTGAAGTTAAGGTTTAATTTGAGAGAATTGATAACCTTAAATTAATAAGTATTTAAAACTTATTAGGAAGAATTTTGAATAAATTTGGGATGTTTATTTTCTGGCCAAGTGAGTGAGTCCGAGTATGTGTGGTTATGTAACACCGAGGTAATAAATTACGTAATGTGCGATTAATTGAATTTTGGGATCGGAACAAAAATTGGGCATGTTAGACTAGTATATCGGTAGCCTGGATTTTAATTATATATATATATATATATATATATATATATATATATATATATATATATATATATGTATGTATTAATTATAAATATTTGTGTCAATAATATATATAGGAAAACATACCCCTCTAATGCTATCATAAGAGGTTGCGTGATGTGGGTGAATCCCCTGGCTTGAGGAGCAAGGTGAGTATAGTCTCCGGGTCATAGCGTTCGAAATCAAGAATGAGATGCTTTGGGTATGATTTGGTCTCATTCTAGGGGTACTATGACAGCCTCCAATGCATTTGTTTGTTTTTACTGATTCGGGGAGCTAACCGTACCAGGGGTCCGGGTGGATGAGTATACTTGGTAATGATAGCATTTTAGAGAACATCCAATGAGTGCCTACTCGGAGGATGGTTATATATTTACTACATGTGCGTGAATGATGTAAATAGTTGATACGTATATATATAGCGAGAATAAATATATACAAACAAAATACGTGTTGAGAATTGTATTAATGTTATGTAAGTTGTGAGAATGTTATATGGTTCAAATGGGATAAGTAAATGTGATTACCAGCTTATACATCATTGAAATAAAAACTTACTTGGGTTAGAGTAACGGGAGAAGTAGCAACTATATGACAACTAGTTACGGGGTAGATAGCTAGATGGGTTATATAGTAAGATAGTAGGTGGGCACATTATTTAAGGGGTGAGGAGGTTGTCAAGAGAGTGCGACACTAACTTAAATATAAAGAGCATTCATGCATTTTAATTGTTGCAATTAAATTCACTTGCTAAATATTTTCAAATATTTTGGGTTCTAACCCTTGCTATAAAAATATTTTTAAAACCTTTTAGGTGTCGTACCATCGAGGCGCCAAGCTTGATTCCTTTTTGGGGTATATAGATACGGTACAGGTGGGTGCTGCGGGATTTGCATTAGACGCTTACATCATTCTCTTCTAGATAGAAATAGTCTCCGATGTACTTCGAGCATGTTGCTCATGTCAGTTGTACTCTTTATTTTGGTTCAGTATGTATTGGCTATACTTTTTATGTATTGGATTTATGTTGGGTTGCTTGTATGTAGTCGCTATTTTTCGGCTAATACTTACTCTAGACATCTGTGGCATGTTCAGACTCTATTATATCGTGTTAGTTATATTTGGGTTCTTGTTGTACTTGTTGGTTTGGGTTAATTCATAAGATAAAATTTGGCACCGATTTAATTAAAGATTAGGTGGTCAGTAATAAAATATGTTGCCGTAGTAATGCTAAAAATGAACTATATGGAAATCCTGATTTGCTTTGATTACGGCCTGATCAACCAGAATTTAATTAAGTGGGGTGTCACACTACAATTCTCAAGAAAACCTTAAGGATCACCAGTGGAGACTTTAGGTTGTGATATTCATGCCTTTCACCTTTCAGAGATTTTTACGCAATCTTCGAGTCACAAGTTGATTCAACTTCCTTTGGGTCCACAATTGTTGTATGATCTCATTATTCTTCAATAAATTTTTGGCTTGATCGCTGAGAACGACATCACTTTCGAGTCGTAAAAATTATGTGTCTTGTAGTTTGTCTTGAGAACCAAACCATTCTTTACCATACACTTACCATTTCTCCATATCACATTACCATTCACTACACCCATTACCTTTCCATATTTTCCTTGTCCTCATACATTTTCCACACCATCCATATATTATTTCCAATCCAATCACTTCCATCCATCATTTTTGAGAAAAATAGTTTTTGAAATTCGAAATGTAAATTGTCTTCATTTGTGTTATGAAAAGAAAAATGCATCGCAACAAAAAAAAAGAAAAAAAAGAAAAAAAAAGAAGAGAAAAGAGGAAAAAATATAGAAAATTAGAGAAGCAAAAAAAAACCATGCGATCATAGTTTTATAAAATGAAGTCATTATTTATTCATAATGTGTTCCACTCTTCTCAAAAGCCCCACCATTATGTCATCCATATTCTTCATTTCATCATTATTTACATAGACCCATTTTTCATCCTTGGTAAGTTATTCGAGCAAATGAGAAGTCTATATGGTGAATGGCTCGACGTTCTCACTACAATGATTAACATTCTTTCATGAGATCATTTTTCTTTCCTAAATGTTCGTTCTTTCTTATATGTGTGTGAGACGACCTTGCTTACATTTACTCACCTTTTCACACATAAGAGAGATACACTTACCCAAATATCGTGAGTTCGTTTGAGAGAGCTATATTCGTGAAATTTTGAAGTTGAAACTTTGATTACAAAAGGTGATTTAAGAATTACTCTTGTGAGACTTAACCCATTTTGACTGATTTACACCATACATGTTGAGACACATATGCGGTTAAATGCGCTAAACCGCAATCCCCATACCAATTACCATGTCCCCTAACCGAGCCCAGATCTGCCTAGCCTGTCCTACAATTATTCCGTGTGTGTGTGGAATTTTTGTTAAATTATATATATATATATTTAGATTGCGTAATTTTTATTTCTTTATTTTATTTTATTTTATTTTATTATAGGGTCTTTATTTTTAGTATTTTAGTAGTTTATGTAAATATTATATACTACTTGTATGTTGTTATGTCCGTGTCTGTAAATATAATAGGTGTGGGATTACTTTTATTTAATTTTTCATTTTTATTATTAACTAGTTAGAAACCCGCGCGATGCACGGTTTATACGTCAGAGTAGGAAACAAACCTTAAAAATTGCAAACTTATAAAAGATGGTAAATTAAAATAGGAACTCGATTGAAAAATCCAGAGTATTTGTGATTACAAAACATGCAAAACAAATATAACTACATATACCAGGAAAACATAGTAATGCTATACGATTCATGATCACACGACGAAATAAAAAATACTGTAGTGTATTACGAAATGCCCACAACATAATTATAAATTTGTTTGAATATATATTATATATGACATGACCATGTATGGTATTGATAATCAACAAGATCATTCCATAAACAATTTTATTCATCAAAATATTCAATTTCTACTACACCGTATCTAGAATTCAAGCTTCAATACTGCCCAAAAACATTAAAACTCTCACATGTAAATAAACACATGTTACATATGATAGGCTAAAGTGAGCATAATCGAATCAAATTAACAAATGTGAAAATTTGAGCATAGGAAATTTCACAGGGCACTGAAAAGATATAAAAAGTGAGCAACCCATTAAAAAAGGAACAACTCAAATTTACATTTATACATAAATAACATCAATAACAAGTTATTTCAAATTTATTAACAAAATGAACAACTTTGGTAAGCAAAATTAACTCAGATTTAGTTTTGGGTAAATGGGGTAAAAGTACTATACTTTGGTAAGCAACTAATAAGCCATTGTTCATGGCTCCGATACCCACGAACCCAACTGCAGTACTCGAAAGACCCTATTCTAGCCCCATTTCTAACCCGCAAACATGACATTCATGCCAAACCCATAAAAGCAAACATTCCACATCATCATACCCTCACTCCTCCGGCCATTTATCCGACTGAAAATCCCCATACGCGCTCATAAACCCGCCAACCCATTTCCTGCCATTTCCACCCTCCTAAATTCGAGCTTCGGCTTAACCACTGTATACACACCCATCTTCGGCGCTGGTAAGAACAAAAAAAAATACTCCGGCCTGAGCCATCCTCGCTGGCGAAACCTGTGAGCAACCTTCCTGCTTACTTCGTACCCATTTTCAACCCACAACCAAGAACCATACCCGATCATACCTCCTCAACTGGAATACTGCCATACCAGACCCACGCTGGCGATATACTCCATTACCAATCAATGAACCCATATTTTTTTATACTAATTTAAAATATACCTTGCATTTGTTGGAGGAATTCTTGTAGCCGATGCAGCAGTTCCAGCTCTCGTTTACATCGGATGTTTAACATCACCCTCCCCTCCCTTTTTTGATTTCACCCACATCTCCTTTCAAGACCCAAATTACAAAAAATATTCAACACATAAGAAACCAACCATGAATAATCCGTATACAAATAACATCACATGAATAATCCAAATAAGAGAGTCAACATGAACTTACGAAATCAGCTTCCGATGTGAGGAAGAAACTCCGACCGCTTGGAAGGGATGAAAGTTAGGTGAGTTTTGGGAGTTTTGGGAGTTTTGGGAGAGAAGGGTTTGGGGGTTTAGGGAGCATTTTTTGATAATGGAGTAGAGATAAAGAGTTTTGTTATAATTGAGGAGAGATAAGGTAACTTGTGGACTGTTGATGTACCGTTGGTAACCGTAAAGGCAAAGGAAATATGAAAGGTTGTGTGCGTTAATATTGACTGCCTAGAAAATTAGTAGAGAGAGGAGAGGGGAATTTCTCATAAAATTAGAGTTCCACGTGGACATTCTGTATGAAGAGGAGTATTTAATTCTTGTTTAGAATTTTATAATATATAAATATTTAGTTTTATTATGTTTTTTTATTAGGTTTTTATTAGTATTATTTTATTTTAGTATTTAGATTAGGGATTTAATTTTTTAATTTTAATAGATTTTATATTTTCTTCTAGTTTTATTTTATTTAGTTAGGATTTTGAATTTTAGTTTTTTATTAGTATTTTAGTAGAATTTATTTTTTTTAGTTTTAATTTTATTAATTTTAATTTTAGAAAGTTTATTTTTATTTTTTTAATTAGGTGCACAAAATGACCCCCCCCCCCCCCCCCATATCATAAACCTACATCACACCAAATCACCACCCTCACCTACACCTCTTATTGTACACCCTCATACACACGAAAGCACCTTTCACCATCTTCTACCTCACTCTCTCGCCTACCTCTATAACCAATAAACCTTAAACCACCCTACCACTTCCACCAACCTCCTGCCTTATATTTCCCAACCATGACCTAACGATCATCAAACATCCAACCCACCTCCTCTTAAATCGAGCAACCATAACCTTCCTGTCACGACCCTCTCAAACCACCATACCCATCACCTCCGGCTCCCTGAGCTCCCTTAACTTTTTCCTAACCAACGTATACTCGAACCCACCTACAAAAACCCAGTTGCCAAAGTTAACCTCCAATTTCTATCGGCACCCATACCCAGGCACACCTCCATAACCCACTTCCATATACTTGTCAATCCGTCACTGGAGACCCATCTACCCAAACCTAGTCATACCCCCAACCCGATTTCAAACCTTAGACCCAGCTGCCACAACCCATGTCAACCCAAGCAACCAACAACCCAAAGCCATTTCCATTCTAGCCCGCTGTGAAATCCCATTTCAAACAACCCTTTTACCCATTTTTCTTTTAAATCTTAAAAGACTCAATTCCCATTTATTCTACCCGATTTTTTTTGTTCCCAACTTACGACCCCAAACCAAACTCTAAATTAAAATAAAAATAAAACACCAAAACCCAAATGTCCAAAATGACTTTTACCCTTTTACTTAAAACTCCGTCATTACCCCCACTTCCCACATGCATAACTATTCATTCCTAATTTACCCTCACTCTAATTACCCCAAATACCCCTTTTAACCTATAAAATCTTTCCATTCCAATATTGCCCCTTAGTTCCATTTCCCACATATAAAAGAAGACCCAATACCCATTTGTAGACCATGTAGAGAAAACCCTAAAGAGAAGGCCTAGAAAAACGCAAAAGAGAGTATTTTAGTAGGATAGTTTGAGAGAAAAATTTGTAGAGAGAAATTTTATTACTTTAGTGAGAGAAAATAATGAAATATAAAAATTACAGCATCAAATGAGATTTTGTGTTATATATTGATTGGTTGATTCTCTTCTCTCATACTCATAAGATTTTAATTGTTTATTTTATATCTTGGAATCCCATTATAGAGGGCTAATCTCCCATTCAAGGGATGTAATGAAGCCCCCATGGATCCAACTTATCTAGCTTGCTAATTTTATTCTTGTTTGATTTCCTTTGATTAGTAACTTTGATTCCTATACTTGTTTTTGCAATGAGAAATGAAAAACTATCCTTGAGAGAAAGGATTGAAAGTTTGTATTGTAATTTTATAATTTGGATTCAAACTAGATATAGGCTTTTCAACATGGTCAAAATGATAATATAATTTTAATCTATTCTTGTTTTGTATTGTTTAATTAAAATTAGTTTGGTGAATTTTCCCTAGCCGGTGATTCATTTGATTATTTTTAATTCATTTTGAGTAGTGTTGTAGAAATTAAAATTACTTTTCTACAAGAATATTTAACTAGTTCATTAGTGTAATAAGAATTAACTTTTCAATTAAGTGAATATTTTGTAAATCAACCAAATTAAAATAGTTCAAATTAGTTTTAGTCGTGTGAAGTGGGAATGGATTTCATTCCTTGTTTCTTTCTCATATTAATTTAATCACTTGTTTTATTTCTCATCATGTTATTACTTAGATTACCTTAGATTTTTATTCACCTAGATTTAGTTTCGTTCACCCCTTGAATTTTTTTTTAAAAAGAAAATAGATAATAAAGAAAAATATAAAAATATGTATTGTTACACATTTGTAAGTGAAATGTATTTTATCTTCTCATTTTTAAAGTTGGTTTGACATCCTTACTTACCATTATACAAGTTCATATTATGTTTGTAGGTTGAAGGGGTTTGATCGGAAAAAAGGCTTATTCTACAACAATATACACTAAAAAGCACTTCCATCACCAAGCCAATACCGATGCTGTCAAATTTAAATGTCTTAAAGAGGCTCTGAAAAAGGCAAATGGCGAGCTAATAGTGTCCAAACAAGCTCTTGATATGGCTGACCAGAATTTGACTAAGGCAAACTCGAATCTTGTACAAGATAATGAAGCCCTAGCCAAGGCTGTGGAGATCGCAGTGGAGAAATTCAAATCGTCTGTTCACTATACTATTAAAAACATGCCCTTCTTTCTTAACGGATACGTGGATCTTAAGAAAAAGGTCATGAAACGCTACCCAGATATAGAACACATTGTTAGAAAGTGGGAGGGTGATTATGAAGAGGCCAAGAATTTGTCCATTGAACACCTGATGGACGTTGATGAGTCTGTTGCTGAGGATGATCAGGTCGATGAAGCCGACCAAACCCTTGTTGAAGAGACTGCTCTTCCTGCTGCTCAAGATACTGTTATGGCTGACATACCCGCCACTGTTTCTCCCTTGGTGGATCCAGAAGCTGGTCAGGCTCCTAAAATTACTCTTAAAGTTGGAGATGATCCTTTGGCTTAATCCCTCTTAGTCCTTAATTTTTTTGAAGCTTTGTACCGATCGTCTTTTTATGTTGAACATTTGTACTATTTTATGGATTTGCTTTTAACTTATAATTCTTCTTATTTTCATGTATGAATCTGTTTTGATTTTACTAATTGATTTTCTCGACTAGATTCTTAGTCTCCACTTGTATTTAAGCGTTATCTACAGTAATATATTTGATAAGTAAATGTGGTCGGGTTTCATCGGTCTTGCAGTTAATTCCACCCATATAGACTCATGGTGGGATCTTGTTCACTTGCTATGCTGACTTAATAGATGTTAAGTGTTGAGTGTAGGCTTGTTAGTAGTTTAGAGTCATGATCGTATGGTTGGATCTTATCAACCTGATCTTCCTTATTGGATACAAATTTTAAACGAAACTGAGTTACCCAGACCTAGAGTTTACCAATGCTTGTGCTAGCTTACTGGTCGTAAGGACGGAGTTTGTTATCATGACCATGTATCACTCTTGATTACCAGAGTCTATCAAATGTATTGGGATTTATCCTCACAATACTCAATTATGGTAGGATCTTATCGTCCATTTAATTGCACTGAATTTCCTAAGTACTATGTTTTGTTTGGTCGGATCTGGGATGTCTTCGACTTAGGCTTCTTGCACATCTTTTGTACCAATGGAATAGACAATTGATGCAAAAAAACTTGAAATGATAGCATATGTAGAGGATGAAGTTCTAATTCTCATTTATTAAGTAAATATGTGTTATAGGGATATAAAAAGTTGTTTACATGGTGTTTTATCCTTACAGTGTAACTTTCTCATCAGTTGTAGTACTTTCTCAGGTGCTCGACATTCCACGAGTTTTTAAATTTCTCACCCTTTAAGGTGTCAATTTTTTAGGTTCCATGTCGTATAACAATGAATACTCTGTATGGGCCATGATAGTTAGATTCCAATTTTTTCCCTTTATAAATGACCTTCTTGATCACATAGTACTCTTCCTTAGAGTGCTCAATTTTACCCTTTTATTCTAAAATCGAGTAGTTATTTATTAGTATGTCACTACTCGTAGCCCTGGGCCCTCCCTTACTTCCTCTATAAGATCCAAATCAAGTATCCTTATCAGGTCGCTCTGTAGTGAGTCAAAGTTGAGTACCCGATGGATGGGTAAGCCAATCTCAGTGGGCATTACTACCTCCATGCTAAATGCCAACATAAATGGGGTCTCAACCATTGCCATTCTTGATGTTGTCATGTATGTATAAAGAATTCTTTGTAATTCATTGATCCAGTTCTCTTTGGTATCATCCAGCCTTTTTTTCATTCCATTCAATAAAGTTTTATTTGTCACCTCTGTATGTCTTTTGCATTATGGGAGACCAGGCATTAAGTGTAGCTTCTAGATCTTTGAGCATATATAGTAATCCTCCAACTCTTTGTTGTTGAACTGGGTACCATGGTTTGAGATGAAAGCATACGGCATCCCATAACGGCAGATAATATTTTTCCATATAAAATAGAAAACATTTTCATATAGAATCTCCACCAGGGGCTTACCCTCCACCCATTTGGTAAAGTAGTCCACTGCTATGACCTGGTACTTGAATCTGCCTCTCATATCGAAAAGGGTCTAACCAAGTTAATCCCCCACACAACGAACGGCCACGGGGATACGATTGGAGTGAATGAGGCTCCTGGACTCTTGTGGATAACAACATACTTCTGGCACTTATCATACTTTCTCTCATAGTTTACATAGTCTGAACGGGATCCATATGAGGTCCTCGTGCACTTCCTTTATCAAATTAATAAGTTTGGCGGGATGAACAAATCTTAGAAGTGATGTGATGAACCCTATTCTGAACAAAATTTTGCCTTAGAACAAAAACCTTGTCACTTTATAGTTGAGTCTCCGCGCTCCTTTCGGATCAGTCAAAACTGTGTTGGTCTCCAAATATGCACTGATGGGGTCCATCCAAGAAGGTCCCAAGTATATTTTCATTACAAAGACGCATTCTTCCTCTATACTGTGCTGCACCAATACCTCTACAAATACTTTTCTTCTTAGATCTATCCTTATAGATGGCGATAGATTATCAAGTGCATTTGCCTGTGCATTTTTAACCCTTGGAATTATGATCATCCTCACCATAGAGAATTTTAAGAACAATGCTTTCACCTTCGCTACATACTTCATTATTAAATCTTCTCTCTCCTCTTACACTCTAAGGACTTGGTTTACTACAAGCAGGGAGTCATTGTGTGATGATAACTGTTCGGCATAATGCTAATCCCAGTCCTGCTATAAGGGCCTTGTACTCGGCCTTATTGTTGGAGGGCTCAAAATGGAACGATAGTGGAGGGCTCAAAATGGAACCTAATGACTCTGTCCTGTCAATAATATAGTCGACTGGATATATTGAGCTCTCTCACTAAGGAGTTTTCTTGATCATCTTTATCATTGAGCTCTCTTTTAGAGAAGTCTTCTCGACTATCTTCACAACTGAACTATGTTTCGTGCAAGTTTGCTTAGTAATTTTCTCTCCATACATAAATTTAGCTATAAAATTGACCATCATTTAACCTTTGATTGCAATTCTTGGTTCATACTGAATATCTTACTCTTTTAGTTCTACTTCCTAAGTCATCAGTCTGCCTGATTTCTCAAGTTTATGTATAGCTTATTTTAGAGGAAGGTCTATATAATAATAATAATAATAATAATAATGGTATGTGCTTGAAATTATGGCTTCATTCTGTGAGAAGCTTCAATCAAGGTCAAGGTCAATTTTTTTAGCCTAGGGAAGCGAATTTTCACCTCGTAGTAAGCTTTACTGGTATAGTAGATATTCTTCTAGATTCCCCCTTTTTGTTAGATCAATACGGAACTGATGATCGACTCTGATACCACTAAATACAAGTAGAGTTTTTTGCCTAGGAATGACTTTGACACCAATGATGCTGATCTCTAGTAACTCTTCAATTCTAGGAATGCATCCTAACATTTATCATTCCACTCAAAGGTCTTGGGAAGCACCTTGAAAATGAAAGGCATATGTTAGTGGCTCTTGATATGAAACCGTTCAGCGCTACCGCACGTCTTATCAACCTCTGAATGTCATTTTTACTCGCAGGAGGCTGTATGTTGACAAGTGCTTAGATCTTGTATGGGTTAGCTTTTATACCCCTATGGATAATTATGAAGCCCAAGGACTTTCTCTATTTGAAGCCAGAGACGTAGTTTGAGGAATTGAGCTTCATTTAATGCTTTTCCAGCTGATCAAAAGTTTGCCTCAGATCGTGGATATGGTCAGTTACTTTCTTGCACTTGGGCAATATGTGGTTAATGTAAACTTCCATGGTCTTGCCAATCTGATCCTCAAAAACCTTAATCACTAACATCTAATAGGTTTCTCTAGTGTTTTTGAGCCCAAAAGGTATGATGTAGTGAACTATGTACCCCGGCTGGTGATAAACAAGGTTTTCTCGTGATCGTTCGACTTTATCTTTATCTGATTATACTCCGAGTAGTCGTCTATAAAGTTAATCAGTTCATGCCCAGTAGTAACATCGACCAACTGGTCAATCTTGGGCAAAGGATAGTGATCATTGGGACACGCATTGTTGAGGTCCGTAAAGTCAATGCACATAAGACAATTGTCGTTTCTTTTTTACCATGACCACATTTGAGATCTATTCCGATTACTTGACGTCCTTGATGAAGTTTTTATTCTGTAGTTTGTCAACCTCCTCTTATATTGCCATGTTCGTCTCTTGACTAAATTTGCGATGTTTTAGCTTGACAGGCTTGGCATATTTTATTTTACTGAGCTTGTGGGAGACAAACTCTAGGTCTATCCCTGGTATTTCCTCATGGCTCCAGGAGAACACATTCTTTCTTCTTCTCAAGAACTATGCTCATTAATTTTTAAGACCTAGATCTAGTAACAAGCCGGTCTGAGCTATCCTCTCCGGGTGCTCATCATTTAACATCATCGGTTATACATCCTCAATTATCTGGCCTTTGATTAACTTATCTTCATATTAGGGATCTAACGTCTTGATCTGATAAGTTGTAGTTAATTTATTCATTTCTTCTTATTCTACCGACGTGTAGTAGTACTAGCGGACTTCTACCTAGTTCCTTTTCACCACGCTAACCCCATAGTTTGTGGGGAGATTCGAACTCTGATGAAAAGTTGATGGGATAACTTCGAACCTTTATAATCCTACCATTCTGAATAAGAGGTTTTACATAGAATGGATAAAAATGAAAAAATGAATCATCTCCATCCGGTAGGTTGACCAGGTGTCGACCACAAACCCCAGTTCAGTTGTCCCTAAAGGGAAAACTTCTCACTTGAAAAACTGACGAGAGGATTGTGATAGGCCTCCAGCTTGCTATCTCTCAACTTCAGGCTCTTAAAATAGATGTAAAATAGGACATCAACCAAACTGCTGTTATCGAACAGAATCCTAGCCTCTTTACACTCGTGTATCATCATTGTGATGATTAGAGGGTCATCGTGCAGTTATATTACACTTGATAGGCTGTCTTTGGAAAAACTAACAATAAAATAATCAGTGTTCACCTTTATAGGGTGTACTTTCATATCGTCAGTCAAATTAATCTATCGAATGTGAGAGCAATTCTTCGCCTCATTGAGGTAGGCTTTTCTTTTTACTCACCGATGTACTTTAACAAAATCACCCCCTGGCATGAAGTTACATCCTAAAGAGCTCATCATGACTTCATGCATAGATTCCTTAGGCTTCTTGGGGAAGTCCGGATCATCTTTTGAATCATCGTCCTTACCCCTATTCTTCTCGTTCGACTTCTTACAAGAGGATTATGATCATATTTTGGGTTTTTTCTTATCCTATCTGTCTGATCGGCCACCCTTATCTACATACTTTGCTAGTTTACCTCGTCTGATGAGATTATTAATCTCATTTTTAAGGGGTGACGTAATTGTCAGTGTTGTAGCCATGATCTTGATGGAACTCATAGTATATCCTCTAATCCCTCCTATTAGGAGGGGCCTTTAGCTTTCCTGGCCATCAACACCTATAGTCAATGGGGTATAATCATCAAATCTATTCATCGAGCTTTTATTAGTGTTGACATTTGAGTGTCTCAACTATTTCACTGCTATAGCTTCCTCAGCATTCATATCTTTCTAGCTTGGGCTAATATCTCAGACATTATTCTCCGTGGCTCCTTAGCTAACTCCCAATATAATTTCCCAGGCAACAAACCGATTATGAATGATGTGATTGTAACTTTCTCATCGTATTCAGTTACTTTTATCTTCTTGGTGCTAAAATGAGTGATGAACTCTTTGGTTATTTCATTCTTCTTTTGATGAAAACTTAGGAGGGAAGTCACCCTCTTACCAGGCTTGGTCTCGAAGCAAATGACAAAGAGATTCGATAGGTATTAAAAGTTAGATATTTTCCTACTCGACAGACTATTGTACCAGATTTTCATTGACCCAGTGATCGTATGAGAGAACGTCTGACAGCGCATCTCATCGGGAATGTAATATATGTTAGCGACAGCTTAATACTGCTCCACATGCAGTATGGGGTCAGACTTCCTATCATATTTGGGCATGATAATAGGTGGTTTGAACTTTGTAGATGTTGGATAACCCACGATCGATGAAGTAAAGGGAGACCCTTGAATAAAACCCATCTGTAATGGGTTCTTGGTATTTATGATCTCGCCCAAGTTATATTCCAATCGCTGAGTTGAACCCTTCTAGGGATGTTCCTCCTTCTCGATTTTTGCTGTGACTGACTTCCCTGTTCGGCCTTCTACTCGATATGGGTCAACCCATATACGCTTGTCTTAGATTTAAACGAACACTCTGTTCTCCTGTCTCAGATATCTTGGTTTTTTAATTGTGCTCCCTTCGCTTTCTGGGATCCTTATGCTGATATGCCCTTACTTCCCTTGGGCTCAGATGATTAAATGCAGAGCCCATGCTTAGCCTTTCTAAAACACTTGGCCTTTCTTCAAAATAAGTTTGCTCATCCTTATAACCTTCCGTCCTTATAGTGGACATTGCCCCGGGGTGGTAAGACCTATCTTCATGTGGTCTGAGGTATTTAGACCTGTTGCTTTCATCTCGCGATCCCAAATTAAGCCTTCTAGTTTTCTCTAATGCATTGTAATAGTGAGAATGCCTCCCATCCTTGTAAGGGACAGGAGGCAAAAAATCTTGCCTCTTATTATAATTCTCATCCCTACCGGGGTAACTAGGCCTGCTCCAAGCCTGTTCTTCCCAACCATAATACTCCACATTAGCTCTTTGACACTTTCCTATGTAGCTTCTTAGACTCTGGTCAACTTCATTAGGATTCCCTGAAGGTCTCCCATATCAACAGGCATTCCCTTTGCTATGCGACTATTTCTGGATTGTCTGCTATGTTTTATAGGTTCCACAGAAAATAGAGTATTGCAAGTACCAAAAATAGAGTAAGCCCAAACGATGACAGAGTTTATAAGAAAATGAATCCAAAGCAGGAAATTATAGATCTGAGTGAGGAATCTAGTAATTCAAAGAGAATCAAAAGGAAATTATATGGCTTAATGGACTCTAACCCAAAAAAACACAGAGGAATCATATTATGATTCCCTATTTTCTTAGAATTGGGTATCGAGTTATAGGAATAAAGAGTATAAAAAATAACAAATGGCTTATCGATTTCCTATAGACGATGCCAATCTGTTATGTCTAAAACTAGTGTATGCCCTATGTCCTAAACTTAAATACACTAATCTTAAATTATAACTGATAAAGTGATACAAATCAAAATTACACCGATCTAGAACGAGTATTAGAGAGAGAGATAAGATAAAGAGATGGAAATCAAATTTACTTGGTTCGGCCCAAAGTGGTGCCTATGTTCATAGGTGAAATATAGATTGTATTAATTTCTATGGGAGAAAGACATGGATGAATGATGATAACAGGCTATCCCAGTCCACTCTAGAATTTCGCAATATAACAGTAGGAAAAGTATATCTCAATCCCCTATAATGAGGTATTGTGCACTATTTTATAGGTTATTTGAGGAGAGAGAATGTAGTGGGACAAGTGTCATGGCTTTATAGGATAGAAAATTATACCTTTACATGCAAGTGGGAGGATAATTATGGATTTATTATGCGCACATGGTCGGAGAATATTTTTATATCTCCCACACATGCACATGGTGTGAGTTCCACTGACGTCATCTTTATCATGTGATGGATGCTTACTCTGATGGTATTAAATAACGATGTGAACTGTTGAGAGGTAACTAGGCTAAACTGATCACCTGTGATGTTTGGGCCAACTAAAATTGCGTAGGCCAATCAAAATAATAATTGTGCCGACTTCCTTTCGAGAACAAATTAGACCAGTTATTGCACTCTGGTTGGGTCTTGAGTCGTACCGTATTCATGGTACAACATGTGAATTTAATGGATAACAGTTACAAAATTTCACAAGACATATTTTATAAGGAAAAAATCCCACTAAAACCCTCAACGCACTCCATTTTCCAATTCTACTTGAAAAAAGTTTTATACAAAGAAAGACAATACCTCTCACTCATGCCCTCATGAGTAGTTACTTATGGACTTTGAACTTTACCCCCTAGATGAATAAAATTCCATTCCAAGCTCCATGAAGTGAATGATAATCTCTAATATTCTCCTTGGAATCATGCCATTCTTTAACTCCTCTAATGAATCAAAACACCTATGATTTCAGATCTAGGAGTGATAGATTATGAAATTAACAAAGTAGTTGATTGAATTGAATATGCTATTGTACATCTGAACCAAAAACACTCTCAATTATATCACAAAATCAACGATCAAGACATAGATCTAAGTTTTAATACTTTGGAGGAAATACATGAATTTTGGGAAAGAGAAGTAATGATAGCTCTCTACCTCGAAAATAAACTCAAAAAGGTTTTTTAATTATGATGTTTTCAAATGTTTACAAATGGGAGGGAAAATGACCTATTTATAGGAATTTTTCAAAATTCAGCCTTACCGTGCAAACAATTGACCTTGTTGTGCGCACGATTTTAGGCAATGCTGAAATCAAGGTGCAATTGTGCACAAGAATCAAAACAGAGCCATGCACATGAGTCAAGATATGACCGTGCTAACTATTAAATATTTTTTTTAAGAGGGAAGACCCCTAATTTATTGAAAGAAAGGAAGAAAAGCCCTGCCAAGGTGGCATTACAAGAGATAAAGGGCTAACTTTAACAAAAGGACAAATTACTTTAGAAGTAATTGAGGGAATGCCTTGTAAGTCCATCCTATAGCAACCAATGGCAGATTTGGGAACATCCTTAGCTGAAGAGAAGATTTTGAATTGTTTATACTCAATTCCATGATTGGCCAAGCAGTCAGCAACCTTATTACCCTCTCTCCAACAATGAGAGAAGGAGATGTCCAAATCTAATTCCTTAATTTCTTTAAGAATGTCCAAGAGAGACCAAGGAGGCTTTGGAATGATACCTTGAGGATGTTGATAATAAAACGAGAGTCCGATTCCACCTGCAATCTACTTAAGTTAAGATCTTTGCAGATTTTGAGACCATTGAGAATAGTAACACATTCAACTCTTGTGTTTGACATAATCCATTCGAATGAAGAAATGCTAAAACAAATCTTCCACATTGATCTCTGATGATCCCTCCAGAGCCTGCCACACCTGGATTATTTTTGGAGGCCCCATTTGTATTGAGTTTGAATTGATAACTGATTGTCTTTAACCATTTGACCAGAAAGCAAGCATTGGGCTTGGGCTCAGATTTGATGCTGAAAAGATCTTTAATATTATCATAGGCCATAGATTTGGATTGGAAATATTTATTTGAAGAGCAAATATGCATGAGCTTGAAGACATTGGGGATAATCTTCTTGCTATCCATAATGATTCCTTCAAAAACATTTTGATTTATAGAAATCCAAATCTCCCAAAGAATGACCCCTGGTAACAAAAGCAGAAGATATTGAATGTAATCAACTTTGGATGGCCTTATCCACCATGAGATCAGTATTTGGTTGAGAGAATCTGAGTATAGCTTAATACCAAAGATGTTAGCAAAAAAAGACCATACTTCTGAAGCTACTGGGCCATCAATAAATAGGTGATTGAAAGTTTCTGATTGGTTTTTGCAACATCTGCAAATAGATACTGTGAGAATCCCTTTCATCTGGAGATATTCATCTATAGTTAATATGTGGTGATAGCATTTCCATAGAAATATAGAGATTTTAGGAGGAAAATCTATATTCCATGTGGATTTGCATAAAATAGATGAACATCTAGCTTTCCTGATTGATTGCCAAGCAGATTTCATAGTGAAATCTCCATTTGAGGAGTGAGAGACCAGTATAACTTTCCATTGATATCTTTAGAATGCTTTATAGCCTCCTCCTTTACTAGATTTATCCTGTGTTGAGTTTTGGATCTGCTACCTGAGATAGATAAAGACCTACATTTTAAAAACTCATGACACAAACTGTTAGTATTAGCTGAATTCCACCACAACTTTAAGCTAAAATCTTTGGTGAGATCTGCCAAAGATTTAAAGCCAAGACCTCCTTCTTGCAAAGGGAAACAAGGGTTAACCCATTTAATCCAATGGTGTCTCTTACCAAACTCTAGAGAGTTTCCCCATAAGAAGTTACTGAAGAGAGAGTGGATATGATTAATGACACTAGCAGTGAATAGGAATTGACCCAAGGACGGAGGATATAAGAAAATTCCGGCCATTAAAAGAAAGGAATTTGGATTGCCACCCCTCTAATTTGCATTGAATTTTATTAATCAAATCATCAAAATGGGAATGTTTATTTTTCCCTTAAAAAAATGGACATCCCAAGTATTTGAGGGGAATGGATTTTTTGGAAAATTTTATGATACCTTCAATAGATTTTATCCTCCTTCGTTGAACAGAATGATGAATGGTGAAACTACTTTTGGAGTAGTTTATAACAAGGCCTGAGGCTTTTTCATATCTCTTCAAAAATTTCATCAGGTTTCTTAAGCTTTGAGTACCCCCATTACAGAAAATTATAGTATCATCTGCAAAGCTCAAATTGGATATAAGAGGACAACCTCTTGGATGAGAAAATGGCTTGATCTTTTGTTCCAGAATGAGATTGTGAAGACCTTGATTTAAATCTTCAGCAACAATAGTAAAAAGCCCTGGAGAAAGAGGATCTCCTTGTTTAAGGCCATTAAAAGATTGAAAATACCCTGCCACCTGACCATTAATGAGAAGAGAAAACTAATTATTTGAAACTATCCTCTATATTATGTCAATCCATACCTCTGAGAACCGAAATTTTTGAAGCATTTTTGTGAGAAAAAGCCATGAAACTCCGTCGTATGCTTTAGACATATCTAATTTAAAAACCATGTTTGGCCCATGAGCCTTTCTTCCAATGAGGGACATCATCTTTTGAGCTAAAATAATGTTCTCAGATACCTTCCTGCCTTTAATAAAACCTGCTTGAGAAGGCCCAATAATAGAGGGGAGAATATTTGCAAGCCTTGAAGCTAAAATTTTTGTTATAATCTTAAAAACAAATTACACAAGCTTATTGGCCTGAAATCATTGCAAGTTTTTGGGGCTAGGGTTTTTGGAATAAGGACTATATTTGTACTTGTCCAGCTGTTGGGAATTAACCCTCCCGAGAAAAAGAAAAGCACTGCATTTATGAGGTCAGATTTAATGAAATTCCAGAATTTTTGGTAAAAAATACCATTGAATCCATAAGGGCCTGCACAACTATTAGCATTCAACTCTAGGATAGCATTATGGATTTCATCTTCAGTGGGATATTCATCCAATTCCATGGCTTGAATGGGAGTGATCCTAGGAGAAATAGCCTCCAATATACCTTCTTCCTCCTCAATCTGGTCTGCTTTGAAGATATCTTGAAAGTGAACAGCAAACTCCTTTTTAATATCTTCAATATCCTTAATCAAAGCCCCTGTTTAGTTTTTAATCTTGTGTATAAGAAGCCTAGAGTGTTTGGCCCTCACTGAAGCATGAAAGAATCTTGTATTTAAATCTCCCTCAAACAACCATTTTCCCCTCATTTTTTGATGCCAAAAATCTTCTTCCATTTTCAAAGCCCCAAGAAGATGGGCCTGGGATTTGTACATCTCCATTCTATTGAAATCAGAAGGATCTTGCTCATAAGAACACTCTTTAATGTTCAACTTAGGCTCACATTTTTGCACCTGATCAGACACATGACAGTTTTTATCCCTGTTCCAACTAGTAAGATCCTTCTTTAATATTTTAAGCTTAGAGGAAAAGAGAGCAATAGGATTACCAGTCATTGGTTTGGACCAAGATCCTTCAATAATATCATTAATTTCTGGTTTTTAACACCAAAAATTAAGAAATTTAAACTGTTTTGGCCCTTCATCCAACTGAGTTTTGATAGAAAATAAGAGAGGGGAGTGATCTGAGCAGGCTTTATTAAGATACATTAAGGAGAATTTTGGGAAAGTATAACTCCAAGTGGGAGAGATTAAACCTCTGTCAAGCCTTTCCCAAACCTTGCCCTTGTGTCTAAAGTTATGCCAGGTGTAATTAGAACCTGAATACTTAACCTCTATTAGGCCTGCATTAGAGGTAAACAGGTTGAAATCTTCAACAACTCTCAGGTTAATCCTACCCCACCTTTCTTGTCAGATCTTCTAGATACAACATTGAAATCACCCATTATGATCCATGGATAGTTTGCAACACAAATTTTGTGAATCATGAGGGAATTCCATAAATTAATTCTCTCATATTTAGTGCACTTAGCATAGACTACTGAGAGGAACACAGAGTTTGGCAACAAATCATGCTCCAATTTAATCAACATGGATTGATCATCCATAAGAATCATCTCACTATTAAACCCAAACCTCCATAGAAACCAAATCTTACTATTTGAGTTTGAGATCCCACCTTCAAAATTAATTTATCTCCTTAGAGCTTCAATCTGATTGGATTTAGTTTTTGGTTCCAAGATAGCAAAAAAAGGAAGCTTATACTTGTGACGCATCTTTTTTATTCTTATTTTGGAAGGTTTATTAGAAATGCCTATAATATTCCAAACGAGGAAATTTATCATTAAGAACCAACTGTTATATAAGTTTTTGAACTCTTTAAGGCTGCTCTAGTGAGCCTCCTGAACATAGGGTCAATGGGAATAAAAGAGTCTTTCTTTATCATGGCTTTTTGAGGCTGAACTATACTGATTTGGTCATTTTCCTTCAGGTTTCTATCGGCTAGTTTTTTCCCAATATTTTCTAAGAAAATAATTAGCTTCTCTATCATTGGAACACCAACTGCATCAGGGGAATTTTCATTGTCCGAAGTTGAGATATTAGCATAGAAGTCATGATCCGGTTTCTTAGGCCTTGCTGTATCTTTGGGAGGGAGCATAAGAACATCCAGGATTTTGAGTCTTTATCATCCAGTTCTTTATCTTGAATTCTGTAGAGGAAGTTTTGTATGTTGTTGCTCAGGTTTAAAAAATTATTTTGGGGAGTGTTTTGGTCTTTATTTTGGATGGGGCAAGTTAAGGATAAATTTGGTGGTTGTGTGGGAATTATGTTAGGGGTAAATTGATGGGGGTTGAGTTTTTGAGCAGGCTTGGGATAAAAAATTTTAAGATCAGAAGGGGAAGCAGTAGAAAGGCCATTGGGTTTAGCAGGCTGCTGTGTGGGTCATGATAACTAGGCAAAGATGTTTTAGGTAATTATATAGGTTTAGGCTTTGGTATCAACTGATCTCGGGAGGGGGGGGGGGGTTAGTTATGGGAATAAAGGGTGCAAGTTGGGTTGTATGCTGCTCTTGTTAAAAATGAAACATTTAGAGGTGTCATGGCCTATTTTAAAATAGTCTGTGCAATACGAAGGAACATTTTCATATTCAATGTGTTGCCAGAAACCACTCGTGCCACATCCAATCCAGACCCTGTTAGGTCTATTGGACAATAAGTCTAATTCAACACAAACCCTAGCAGTGCTTGGGCGATTTAAGTTTACTGTGGATCCATCAAGTTGTAGAGGCTCACCTGCCACTTGGGCAATAGAATATATAGAGGATTTAGAGAAAAAATGGATAGGTAGGGCGATAGAGTGATCCAAACAGGTGCCAAAGAGCTCTCTTTATTAGGCTTAAAATCTGCAGTCCACTTGAAGGTTATCATCAGGTATCTCCCAACATACTAGGTATTCCTCATCTAAAGCCTAGCAACATCTTCTTCATTGTAAAGGCTTATAAGGATATGTTTTTGATCCATCAATTCTACATGGTAGGTTGCCTTGAGGTTCAATGAGGCTAAGTTCTTGCGAATGTTTTCAATGGTAGGCCTACCATGAGAAAACTTTCCAATGATGGATAGTTTAAATGGATGTAAAAGCTTCTCTATATCTTCAGAGAAAAATTTAATGGCCGACTCTCCTTTGTGGGTGGAAACTTGTATCAAGGGAAGGTTCTCATTTGGATTAGTTCTTTTTAATACACTAGCAAAAGACTTGTGCCACGGGTTAATGGGATCAGGGGGCTTGTTAGTCTCAGAGGAGACGTGCATGGAGGCTGCCATGCAACCCTAATTAGGGTTGCACGAGAGAGAGAGAGAGAGAGAGAGAGAGAGAGAGAGAGAGAGAAAGTTTAGCCGAGAGAGTAATCATGCTTTTTAATATTAAATATTAAAAACTTCAATAATCCTTTAACTTGCATAAAAACACAAGGTCAATCCCCAACAATGTTTTTACAATACTCCGAGTAAAATAAAAACTTGTTCACCCAATTTTAAGACACATATTTTGAAAAATAACATACGCGTGTGTGTAGCCATATGTTAATTCACAAAATTACCAAAAATGATATAATCTTCAAAGCATGTGGCAATATAAGTCTTGCAATTGTTGAGTGTTTTTTTTGATCTTCAGCTTTAAAAGTCCATCTAAACAAATGAATGCGCCTCACTCAAACGTATCAAGCCTCTGTCCCTCGAATGACTTAATGAAAAAATGTTTTGTCACATAATTTAACCAACTTTAATATACAACATATACAATACAAATGTTTACATTTTCACCTTTTGTTGATCTATACCTCGAGGGTTGGGAAACATTAGGAGGTTTGTAATTGACCTACTTAGAAGGATTGGAAATACAACACAACAAGCACCACTACGAGTGCCTTCATAAACTCAACAACACTTACCAAATAAAACCCCGATAATACCACCAATACAAGTTGGTTGTTATTGAGGTAAAAATATAAGCCCACACACACGACACAATAAATTTATAATCACAATGCCAATAAAGTAAATGAGATGAGAGAAGAGAGAAACGACAAATATACGTGGTTTGACTGGGCTTGACCAACGTCCACGGGGTGAAGGGGAGGGGGAGTTCTTTGATTACTTTGGGTAAAGGAGAATTATAAAAGTTCATAAAGCTATTCCAGCTTAACATTATTCCATACTATAAGAGGCTTTATATACTTAACCTTTATCATGTCATCCCTAATTCATAACATGCACGTTGGAGATATTTGAATTTAAGGAAGACATGTGTTCGTCTTTGAAATATCCATGAACTCCCACATTTATCGTTTGTCGAGATTCTCGACTGTATTAATAAGGAACGTGTTAGTCATTTGAAGTAAGGACATACTGACAAAGTCTTGAAGATTCAAATAGTTCAGAGGTCCTTTGTCTGATGAAGTTGAGCGTTCGACTGACTATGATAGGTCGTTCATCTTTATAAAGTTATCATATTTCTCACGCCATTGTTATGCATTTGGTAACATGTTCGGTCACTAATTTAGTCATCCCAATATTCACATATTGATTATTAATCTGCTTACCTTATCGTGATGACCTTTGATGATGCCCTTCGTTATGCTTCGAACTGGCTAAAAATACCCCTCATTAGTTACCCTCAAACTCTTTGTGTTCTTAGAGATGATTTGAAAAGTCAAATGTGTATCCAAATGAAGTCTATTCCATGTGTTAGTTATTCTATGGTGCTTAAGGATGAGAATAACAGCTGGCTTGCTCTTGATTCATCATGATCCATTTAGGATCTTATCACAACGTTAAGGTCTGTGAGAAGATTTGGATTTGGAGTGAATTATTTCTAATGCAATATGTCAATCAAGTTAAGAGTTATAATCATTACATACCAAATGATGTGTAATTTCCCGAGGTACGTGTGGGCATATAAACCCACCTTATGTGCCATTACCGTGCGTGCCTTCCATCAAACCTTTGTAGACCATTTGATATTTTTTCATCCAGCCACTGAATTTGAACGTTTTTGACCTCTTTTGTATAAAAGTGTTCCTACTCTTTCATTTCAAACTTTTTGTGTTTTTGGATTCTTCATATAACAAGAGTCTTCCCTTTGATTCTTCTTCTCTAGAAATAAAATATCCTTCCATTTCCCAATCCTATTCCATATTTCTCATATGAATCCTTCATTCTTTCGCATCAAGGCTCTATATTTGTCTGTTTTAGGAGTGTTGTGTACCTTATTTATGTCTTGTTCATTATTGGTACGTTTTCTTCCCCATTTTTATTTTCTTTAAATATATAGAAAGATTAGTGTATCATAGCCTAAGTATTGTATTTAACTTTTCAAGGATTAACACGTTTGTATTTTAGTTTCTAGAAGGTAACCCTCATATATCGAACTATGTCCCTTTACATTCCCTTTTTCTTTGATATATTGAGTGGCTTTAGCCATTCGGTCCATCCCTCAATTTGGCCTATCAAGAAAGACTCAAAGGCTAATGGGCTCTTACAAACGTGGTGGAGATTGTTGATGCCTTGAAAGCTGAACATAGTGAACCCAAGGCTTCTACTCGAGGGTTATTTTCGTTAAAACCTACTATAAAAACCACATTCTAGGACCCCCTAAGTCTCTCCTTAGGTCCCTCGCACCTCTTCTTTTCACTACAAACCATAGGTCGCACTCCGAGTACCGATCTGAAGGCCATCGGGAACTCCTCAGCCCAACTTGACCCCAATCGACTTCATCATCAGAGTGAAAGATCTTTGAATCTTTGAAGGGCACTGAAACCACTTTCCAATGATCCGCCCTATGTGCGAAACGGGATAACTGTTCAGGCGAACGATCAGTTTTCCCCCAAAAATCGATTCAGAGGCCATCGGGCACTCCTAAGCTCTTTGTAACCTAAGTTAAGTCTTCAGATTGAATGAGACTGAATGAATATACCAAAAGTCAATTAATAACTTTTACAATGGTCTGCCCCATGCGCAATTCTGACTTACGGTACGATCGAACGATCCGTTTTACTCTAATAGGTCACTGTGCACTTTTGGGTCCCGGTTGACTAAGGTCAACTATCCGAACCGAGATAAACTCTTTGGAATGTCAAAATACATCTCATAAAATTTCCATTGGTCCACCCTATGCGCGATTATGACTTACCATACGGATAAACGATCAATTTTCGTCCGACGATCTCCCGTCCTAAGGACCGACGTGCGCTCTTGAGCAGCATTTGACTCAAAGTCAACTCCCGGAACCAGGAGCGGTCCAAAGAATTCTTAAAGATCTTTGAATTACCTTTCTAATGGTATGCCCCGTGCATAATTCGAATTAATGAATTATGTTCTATGACCATTTTTCCAAAAAAATCTGCACGAGACTGCCAATTGGTAGGTCCAGATCCCTACCTATTGGTAGTGTGTCTAGGGTCACCTACTGATTGGCAGGACAAGGGCTATGCCGACCGGTAACCCCTGAACCTATAAAAGAAGGGCATGACCTCACAACCAGGCAGACCTAGAGCTCAAATCCATCAGCATCACTGATCTCAGCAACATTCTCTCGAAATCAACAAAGTTCCTTCATGTGAAGTTCCATTCGAGTTTGCATTCCCATCCTTTTCATACCCAATTTAGTAAGTCACATTCTCTCTTATCCAACATCCATCTCACATTCAATATAGTTCACACAAGATCAAAGATCAAGCTTTAAAAAAGGTCCAATCCCTTCCCTCTCTATTTAAATTCCTTATCTTTGCATAAATTTCATTAGATTCATAATCTAGCTCCCACTTTTGTTCATACCCATTTATATCTACATTTTTATTAGTATATTGCACATACTTTATAGTTTATAAAAAAAACAAAAAACAAAAAGAGGGTTACATCCATAAATTTCGAACGGGATTATCCATCACACTTTTTCAAAACTAAGACATATTTTGCTACACACACACACATAATAAAATTCCGTTCGAATTTATAGGATAAACCCCACCCCCATACTGTATTCGAACTACGTGTAATTTGATGCCTTTATAGGCTATGTAGGCATTTCGGATTAAAACTCGAGTCTCGAGTCCAATTTTCCAATATTCCAATTTTCCAATCTTCCAACTTTCTAATTTTCTCAATTTTCTAAACCTGCCAATTTTCCTAAATCTTCCATTTTCGCATTTATCATATTCTCGCATTAATATACATATTATGTTTGTTTGCATTTCATCCAACACATATTGTCGTTTCATAATAGTGATCAATATAGCGATAAACACATAAATCATATTTCCTATATATACTATTTGGGGTACATTCCTATAGATGACCTCTCTCTACCTTTCCCATGGTGTGAGTTGAACAATTCCAATCTCCATTTTATATACACATGCACACACTTCACGAAGAAATAAAGGAAAATAAAAACACTAGCCCATGAGAGACCGAAAGGGAGGGATGAGTGCCTAACACCTTTCCATTCCGTAACTTAGCCCCCAACCTTCAAACTATTGATTTCGTATTCATCAGTTTGTCTTTGATGCTGTACTCTCAAGGCGGTGACATGTTCTTTTGTCTATTTTGAGAAAAATAGACTGTCGAATCTATCTCCGCACATTTAACCCACAACAATGATGACCGAAGCGCCCCCAAGCGGGACGCGAGACCTCTTTGTGTTGCAACCTGGCTCCGAATCGAGATGGCCACAGTGGCGACTCCATTGGGGACTTTTTCATAAGAGGGATAGACCCCGTTTTCATGGGTGTTTTGTTTTCTTGTGTGCGTATGTACCTACCCGTATGTAGTGCTAGCAAATGGGCCGTTATGGGTAGGTAAAAAATGGATACGGATAAATATGGACGGGTCAAGGGCAGGTCAAGCAGAATAATGTAGAAGGGTCAGGTCGGGTCAACCCTGTGTCGGATTGGGTCAAACTCGATTCGGGTCGGGTTGACCCATTAAAAAAAAAAATACTATACCATATACGGATAAACATGATATAATACTTTAAAAAAAAATATTCAAGTAAGTACTTGAATAAAAAAAATCTATAAACTCTTTAGTCTCTTAAAAAATCAAAATGAAATGTAGAAATTTGATGTTTCTAGCATTTAAATTTGAGGTTCCTAACACTTAAATTTGCATTTTGAACTTTAACCTTTAAGATATTGAGTAGCCAACTCTTTTAGTTAAAGTAATATGAGTTTTGTTTTTGAGAGGTTCCAAAACCATTTTGACCCGCCAATAAACCGACTTATTAGATCAATCAAACCATTTTGACCCACAAACAAAATTAATGGGCCCCAAGCACATAGTTTTGGGCAGGTTATGGATGGTTTCATCCTCAAGAGCCCATATTGCTGGGCCTACCTGTATGTACCATTTTCTCTCCTATATTATTTCTTGCACATATATACCCCATTCTTGTATCACTACTCACTCACACACTTATAGAAATTCTCTATGTACACTTCACACCACGTGCACCTAGGATCACTTACATCCCCATGTATATCATGGAAGTCATGCCAAAGGGGGGAACACCTTCCAATTAACCCAACAACTGTATACCCATATATAGGTGTCAAACCTAAGGCAAGCACATTTAGTTTGCCGGTTTCAACCTGAAACTCTTCGAAAATGTCGGGTCGGCATGCTGCCTAAATTTTTGCACAACTTTTAAAACGGGACCCTGCCCACGAGCCTCGAAAAAGTCCAACAATGGTTTTTACTTATTTTTCAAACCCAATTTTTTCCATGCTCGAGTCCTGTTTGTAATTTCTCTTTTTGCATTTAGGTAAACCTAATAAGTCATAATATAATAAACATAATAATGATAATCATGTTGAGACCCGTCTTTCGCTTTTCCTTATTTCTTTTTCCAAAAAGTTTCCTAAAATATTTTCCTCTTTTATTAAAAAAACAAAAATATTTTCCCCTTTCTGATACTAAAAATATTTTTCCTTCCCCGTGTCTAAAACATTTTGCCTTCATCCTTTTCAAAATGTCAAAAACATTTTTTCCTCTTGAAAATAACAGTTTTCCCTTTCTCTTTTCTAAAAATAAATCCCAAGTTTTCTCCTTCTCAAGTCAATCGCATACCCTTGGGCTGGCTCCCTATTGGCTTCGATCTTCAGTAGAATTGCCTCGAAGCTCCGTCAGTCCCCTCACTTCCTCCAAGTCCAGAATTTATCCATTTTTCATGGAGAAAACATACCAGATGCCGAATGTGCGATCAGATTTGTTAACAGTTCTAGCTTAACTTACTGCTAAGATTGACAACCTTCAAACCGAAGTCCATTAGATACAGCGAAATTGGGTCCCTATTCCCGAAGAGCCTGAAGTCATCTTCCCTCACACTATGGGTCCGCCTGAACTCGAGCCTATTTGTGTTCCCGAGGAATACCAGCATGTTCCATGTGCTCCTCCTGCCAATGGGCCGCCGCCAACCTGTAACACCCCGCGTAATTAAATAATGGGTGGCCAGCCCCATACCAAATTAAAACAGAATATACAGTTGGCTCATTCTTAGCATCACTGCCGATAACATTTACAACTCACCCAATACCCAATTAAGCTGGTGTTAAAAACTTTCCAAATTTTAATTTAATAAAATCCATTTCCAGTTTAAGAATAACACAACACATTTTATTCTACAACATTGATAACCAAGTAGATAACACAAAAGAATTTGAATGCAATTGGAATAAACATTCCCAAATAATATAAATCCATTACAATAATCCAAACAATATCAAATGTATTAAAAAGACACGAATACAATTGTATGTGACTCCGATAGGAAAAGATAACTGAATCCTTTGGGCGACATGCCCTACTAAGAGAACACTGTGAATCAAATGAAGATAGGCGTCTAAGAAAAACTCCATAGTTCCATAGCCTGTCATAACCCGCTAAGGTTGGCGTCCCTATTGCTGGACACCTGATATAGGAGATACAATAGAAAAGAAAATATGCAAGGAAACGGGTCAGAGCCCGATTGTGTAAATGATTTTTAAAACAACAAGTATTTAACAAGTGCAATAAAGCATTTATTATGTACATGTTAGTATCCGACTCTCACTTGCCATACTCGCCTCTCAACTAGAGTGCACACTTAACGTTTCCTTATTTACTTCCTAGTTAATGGTTTCTCTTTTCCAGTTTCCATATTATAATTCCATTCCCATATCATAATCCCCATATGTCCCATACCATACGTCACATTATTATTCATTTACATTTCTCATCGTTTCTCATTAACATGAATCATTTCTCATTAATATGAATTAATCATTTCAATAAACATTCATTAACTTAATTCAATCATCTTTCTCTATTCACCGTTATCTACAATTATCACATAGTAGATGATTTAACCACAATAAATCCAATCATTCATTTAACCCATTATATATATATATAATACGGCACCCCGAGTCATAGCTGCGGTGAAATGCATTACTCTGCTATCATGTCCCATCATCGCAGGTCGCCGAATATGGGACTAAAGGTTCGGTAAGAAATTCTCGAACCACAAACAACAACATATAAGTTGGAGGCGGACATAGTTCTCATATCCATGGGTCACGCACATACCTACGTACCCACAGTCAGCGGACTTATCAACTCCCTGATAAGTCTTTCATAGATCTATGTTCTCGAGCGACAAATCAAAGATCCTATGGATTCATCAGGATAAGACTGCCCTCACGTGCAAACCTCCCACCGATAGCAAGTAAGCTAGGTATGTCATACACATAAATCATCAATCAATCAAATAGGCATTATCATACCTATAATATAATATCAATAAGGTAATATCACTAACCTAAGATAATTCCCATACGTATCATTATATCTCTTTTAAATTCCACGTATTAAAATATCATATCTTTACTTCATAATTTAATTATCCTCACATCCTATAACATCTCTCCATTCTCGACGTCGTTAAGGTTCATGCGTGGAGCGTCTCGCAAAGTGAAATCCAAACAAGGAACCCCTCCAATACACTACTTAACTTTGTCGATAGAGGAGGTCCGACAACTACAACTATGCGATCGGGATAACCTCATACCCTCTTTCAACCAAATGTGTTATGAACTCCCATCTCTATCCAGGAGCCATCCCACTAAGCGTTGGTACTACACTCAGTCCTCAATAATGAGCTTAAACTCAGTCCTTGATGTTCAAATTTTAACCCTAAGGCTACCCAGGTGTTATATTAAATCTCCCCTACTGGTCCTATCCTTAATCCTCATACAAACAGATTAGAATCCAACACATGAATCTAGCAACCGAAATCTCTTTAACTTTAATTATCATAATTCTAATCAATTAAATCCCAATCAAATTAATTCGAATCTTAACTAGGGCTTACTGATCTTCTCTAAGTCCCATAATATCCAATTAATAATCACCAAAGATCTATAAAAGTTTTGGGATAAGAACCAACATTAAAAAGAAACAACATCATGAATTCTCATATTTTCAATACTCAGAAAAATCAGATCCAAAATTTATTCGAATCATCAATCCGACTTCAGATTTGGATTCTACACAAAAAATTGAGCCAGGTATGTGTTTTGAGTTTTTCTTAAATCTCATCCAAATGCACTCAAAAAGAAGATCTAAACATTCCAAATTGGCTCTTCTCATTCCACTCGTTTTTGCCACTTTTTCCAGAAAATTATCAACATATTATCTTCAAAAACACTAAATTATTTTCAGAATTTCTTCCACATATTGATGAATATTTATTGGATTACTAAATACCTACAACATGAGTTTAATTCCTATATATTTTTAGATTCCAAAAATCCATTAACAAATATATCCTTTCATCTTCCAAGCATGAAAATCATCTCTTTTTATAACTATCCTAACATGGACAATATACGAACTTAAATTGCAAATATCAAACACTTGACTTTAATGAAGATCTTATCCTTTGGGGTTGAATAACATAGGTGGTTCTCCCTTTTTTCGGTCAACCTCCGGTGGTGGTTGGTGGTGGTGACACTTAGTTCTTAGTTCTTCTCCTTTCCAAGCAAGCTTTTCTCTTCCCAAGCAACCTTTCACTACCTTTCAATTTTGTGTAGAAGAGATGAATGAACCCACATTCAACTAATCTCCAAATACTTATAATAAGACAAAACCCGAAATCACTATTCATCCCCCTTGTAAAAATAACCAAAATGCCCTTTTGGGTTATTTTTTCATTTCCAAATGACCCGAGACTCAAATCCAACGTCCCAATAGACTTTTCTGACTATTTCGAACCTTCCGGACGCAACGACGCAGTCGAAATGACTATAAGGTCGATAGAAAATAAATTTCATTTTTAATTTAATAAATTAGTCCCGACACGTCCCATACCGGGTCTGACTAAAAATCCAAATTACCGAAATTATATCACACCGTCATATCAATGTCATCACATTCATATATTACCTAAATATCTTTTAGTAATATTTAGAATTATCCATTTTAATATCCACAATCCGGATAAAACCCAAATGAATTAATTAATAATAAAATCCAACTAATCCATTAATTTAAAATATAACCCATTTTAAAAGTCATAAAAAATACGGGGTATTACACAACCTAGCTTCTTATGCCAACCTTGCCCAGCCAGGGGCTAACTTACTCGTGACCATTGATCCGAAGGAGGAAGAATTGAACAAACTAAAGGAAAACCTCAAGATGTTGACCAAGAAATTTGACCAAGTCAGACTCTATGGGGATATATGGACTACACCCACATGTCTCCATATCCTAAATCCAGGTTACCAGAAAAGTTTAAGATGACCAACATCAAGAAATTTAGGGGTAGTGGACCTCCAATTGTTCATCTCCATAGTTATCACCGAGACATGACTCTCCTAGGGGACTCCAAGGAAATAATGGCCCAAATGTTCCAACATAACTTGAAGGATAGCGTTCTCCGTTGGTTCTTATCTCTCGAAGAGTCTAAAATCCACAGTTAGCAAGATGTTGTCCTTGAGTTCATGTCATAGTACAAGTAAAATGAGGAGTTAGTGGTTACCCGCCATGATTTAGAATTTCTCAAGAAGAATCCTGGGGAGTCAGTCAGCAACTTCATAAAAAGGTGGAGGGAGAAAGCAAACACCAGGACCAATCGGCCTTCCGAAGAGGAGAAAGTCAGCAGTGTGAAAAAGAACTTCTTACCCCATGTCCGAGCAACGATGGGAGGATAATATTACCCTCATTTTTGGGACCTTCGAGAAGTAGGAGTGGAGATCGAAAAAGCTCTGGTCATGACAGAAGTCAAACCAAAGAAAACATCTCGACAGCTTACTCCTAGAAAGTTTGAAAAACCTACCAATACTGCAGTTTCCCCCATCAATAACGTCTCTCAGCCTGCCACTTCATGGGAACCAGAAAGCCGCTCTAACCCAGTCCAATTGGAATACACCGAGCTTCACGCTCCTCTCTCCAAAGTTTACCATGGCCTTTAAGCCAAAATCTTATCAATCCCTTGGACCCTTGTCCATTACCGAACCCACTTCCCAAAAATTTCAAGCCAGATTCCCATTGTGACTTTCACCAAACTGCTTGCCATACCACCGACCAGTGCTTCCACCTTCGAAATGTGATCCAAGGCATGATTGACCGGGGAGTCATCACCCCACCAGCCAATCCTAAACCAAACACTACCTACAATCCACTCCCGAATCATAGAAATACCATTTTCCTAGAAGAAGACTCAGAATTTGACCCATCTTCCTAGATCATACCAAGCAAATCACCAGCCACAAACTCCCCTAAACCTCTCCAAATAAGCCCATACTTTCTCTTACACCCTACTAGCTTTAACGATCTGGCCTTATCACTCCTCACTAGAGCATGAATCACTGTTCACACCCGTTCTGGAGATAAAGACCTGGAACTGTCAGAAGTGTTGAACCAACTCCTAAAGTTTGGGCAGAAATTGCCCCCAGATGACCGTCGACTGTTAGAGATTCAGTATGTTGTTCTTAATAGTTCAAAAATGGGCCCGAGAGTCAGACAATTGGATGGTACCGATCGATGAAGTCAGTTTAAATGATATGGTCCAGATTATGGTGGATTTATTCCGACAGACAGGTGATATTTGCAGTATATTCGGGCTACTCGATGCTTTGAAACTATAAGGGCGTTTAGTCCCTTCACTTTCACATCTCCCTGCCGAATGGGAGGTGTTATATGAAGAGTTCGTTGAAGTCGTGGAATGTATTAACTTTTCATGGAAAGATAATATCATTACCACTGGGTGGGGGGACGAATTCGATAATTCAGACGAAGAGCAGAATTCAAAAAAGACTAGTTCGATAGTCAGAATGTGTGGGATGGTATCATTTAAGGAGTTATTAGGAGAGATAAAAAGGTGGCTGAACAACCCGAGATCAATAAGGAAACAGGGTTTCCTCTTCAGTGAAACATATGACCAGATCAGGGAGGCACTACCTGACCCCCAACCTGAAGCCATCAGCGAGCGACAAAGGAAAGGGTGTCGAGAATCTTCCTATGCCAGAAATGACCCTTGAGGAAAGTAAGATCCTCGATCAGTTAAAGAAAACCCAATCTAAAATCACTATATGTGGACTTTTTATGTCTTCCCAACTACACCAAAATATCCTGATCAAGCTACTCATAGGACCTACAGTTCCTACCTCAACCACGCCAGAAGAAGCAGTGAATCTAATCGGATCCCTCACCTCTACTAGAATGCTCTCCTTCTTCGAAGAAGAAATCTCAAGATTGGTGCATACGATAACTATGCCCTCAACATCTCTGTCAAAGTCATGGGAAAAATTATCCCACTCTCTCTTGTCGATAATGGATTAGCTCTTAATGTTTACCCATTGAGGACCCCTAATTGTCTGGGATTGAAAGTAAGCAACCTTGCTCCAACCTCTGTCGCCGTACATGCCTATGATAATAAAAACCAAGAGGTAATGGGATCTATAAAGCTTATAATAGGGGCTGGCCCTATAAATTCGGTTGTTGAATTCCAAGTCAATGATATCCCAGCCTGTTTCAATCTGCTGCTCGGACAGACATGGCTCCATAGCATCTAAGAGGTGTCTTATTTCTTTCATCAGAAACTGAAGTTCTTCGCCAATGGGTAGGTCATCACCATCTTGGGTGATGACGACAATGTCAAGAATGCAAGCATCAGTAACCCAGTACTAGAGATACATGACGGGACAAATGATATGCTTCTGTCAGGTTTTTGGGTTGAACCACTTCTACTCTCAGCAGGGGACAATTTTAAAGATAGGGTTTGCTAGGAATATAACCCCCACGGCAATGTCAACGTAATCCAGATGTTAAGAACATGCACTTCATGCCTGGACTGGGGTTGGGACAAAGATAACAAGGGATACTTGAACCCATTGTGTTGAAGAAGGCTTTTCCTCCTTGCTGTTTAGGCTATTAACCATCAGTAGAAGAACTCAGAATGATCCGCCTACCTCAGCTAAAGAGAAGGCTATAAAGTGACAAAACTGTCTCGATAGATTACTTAAACGGAAGATTTGTCATAGAAGGTGAAGATTTCCCCTTTTGCGGCTTTCCTGAACCATGGTATGACCATGCAAACAAAAAAATGCGCAGAGTGGGGTTAAATGAATTAACCACCAACGCTCTAATAATTAACCCCACAGATTTGATTAAATATTGAATTATGATTTATCAAGTTTTACTACAATCCAGGCCCTACACGTGCTTAGATATTATTATGCACAATTTAATATATTGCATATACTCCGCATTTGATGAAATAGACTAGACAATACTCCAATAATGATTTAATTAATTATTTGATATGCCACCACATATATTGTGACAAGTGGCACCATAAATATTGGACACTTAGTTCCACACATTACATAACATGTGTAAAGCCCACTTGAGGCACTTTTTGTTATAAAAGGAGGGTTCCTCCCTCATTTGATAGATGATGGTCTTGGGCGCAAAGTAAGGAGAGGAAATATAACTCTCCTCCCCCACTCACCTTTTGAGCTCCGTCACGGGTTCAATTGTGAGGAGCGTATTTTCATAGTTTCATTATGGTATATGGGCATTTGAGAGGCGACTAGCTCGTTTTGCCCCCTGCACACCAAAACCACAAAAAATCAAGTTCTCTCCGGCGTATCGTACGGACTCATGAACTACGCAAACTTTGATTCCGCAAAGACGGATACGTAGGCGCGACCATGTTGCTCAAGTCTAAAACACACTCGATGCGGTGCCTCCTCAAATCTACACCCACATATTACATTTGACGACTCTGTTGGGGAGGTATTCGTGATTAGGTTGCGTAATGCCTCATGCGCACACGAAGAACTCAGTGGCAGTGGAACACTTTTCTTCAACAAAGGTAAGTATTATTACTTTTATTCTATCATTTGCTTTGTTGAGATATCCCATATATCCTTTTTATGATGAATATCACAAATCATATTTGTTAGAATACAAATAAAATTTGTTAGCATTTATCTTCAATTAGAATATTTGAAATATTTGGATGAAAAAAATATACGCATGAATGATTCTACTGAAAAAATTATTATTGTTATTTTTCAGTATTAATTTGATTAAAAGTTTTATTAGCCATATTTTTTGGCCAAAACATAGATGAACCATATATCTTGGCAAAGTTTAGTAATTCTTAAATTGCGAGCTAATGTCTGTGAACGTTGAAAGCAAGCATGGAGCAACCTTCTTGTTTGCGTGTTTAAAAAAAGGATCATTTACTATCTAGGGTACATTTGTTTATAATATTTTGTTCTTGAGGTACACTAGTTTGGCTTATTGTTGGATGGGTGTTAAACTAACGTTTGGCCTTAACTTTTGTTAACAGCTGTACATTATCCAACCAATTACCAACATTACCCTTTGTACAAATGACGCATGTACCCTTTGTACAAATGAATACATTAATTTGCCTTCGGGGGTTAATTTCAACAACTTATATATATAAATTTTTTCAGCTACAAAATAAATAATTTTCAATTACAAAATGATTTCCAATTACAAATCAAAAAATGATTTCCAATTACAAAATAAGTAAAATTATTTATATATAAAAGTATGAAAATAAAACTGATCTAAAAAAATGGATTTTCAGTTAAAAACCATTGCTTATAATATATTATTGCTTATAATATATTATTTCCAAAAGAAAAAAAAATTCTAACAGGATAATATATTCTTAAACAATATATTTTGAGGAAAAAAATAAATTTTCAGCAAAAAAATATGAAAATAAAACTGATCTAAAAAAAGGATTTTAATTAAAAAAAAAACTGTTTATAATATATTATTTCCAGGGAAAAAAATTCTACCAAGACAATATGTTCTCAAGAAAAAAAATCCAACAAAAGAATTGATTTTCCAGTTATAAAAATATATTTCCTGAAAATAAAAATATTTTCCACAACTATAAAAATTGGTTTTAAACAAAAGAAATTTGTTTATCATCCAAAAAACCTCCGGCCAAAAAATCTTCAGCTACAAAAACCTCTGGCAATAAAAAAACCTCGGCAAATATTCCAGCCAGAAAAAAAATAAAAGAAATAAAACTGATTTTTAGAAAAAAAACAATCACTTAATAAAATGATTTAAAAAAAAAAGCTCCGGCCAAAAAAGCCCAAACCTCTGGCTTAGAAAAACCCAAATCAAAACAATAAAAACCTCCGGTCACACACCCAAACCTCCGACTTAGAAAAACAAACCTCCAGCCACACACCCAAACCCAAATCAAACCTCAACCCATCTACCACACACCCAAACCCAAATCATAACTGAGAGAACCCATCCCCCCACCGTCCACCACTGGCCATAGCGGCGCTGCCCTCCGACCTAATGGCTTCGAAAAAATCGACCTCAATAAGCCACTGAAATCAACCTTTTGGTTGATTTAGAAAAATACCAAAACATGAACATAAAATATGTCTCCGGCCAAAAAAGAGAAGGGAGGGAGAAGAGAGAGAAAGATGAGTTGAAGAAAGAGAATAGAGTTGGTGTTTTGTGGGGGTGAGAGTGTGTAAGATGATTTTGTTTATACATATAAGGGTATTATGGGTAGTCGACAAAAGAGATATATTTGTTAAACGTCCATTACTTCAAACTGTTAAAATAATATCCAACGAACTAATATGAAAATTAACGTATTTCAAGAATAAAATATTATAAATAAATGTACCCCAAATAGTAAATAACCTTTAAAAAATATAGATATTTTGAGATTTAATTTCACTGTACACTTTATAATTATACATCTAAGCTGAAAGTTGACTAAAGAGTACCTCAAGTCTTGTTGTAATATCTTATTGTACTACCTAAACATTATTTTATTCTTCTTCTTTTGACTGAGAAGTCACGTCAACTATTTTTACATGTTCGTTGTGTACAATTATAAAATTGCTTTTTGAGCTTTTATGAAGCTTTAGGTTCCTTTCAAAATTTATGTCCATTTATCAGTTGTGGCCACTAGGGTCTGTCAAACAAATAAAGATATTATTTATCTATGTGTAGTTCACGAATAAAATTTGAGCAGATCTTAATAATTTGCATTTGTCAGTTATGCTAATGAGACTGTTCTCTATCAGAGCCCAAAGTGAAAAAGAAATAAGGGTCCAGTTATTAACAGGAGCGATTCTAGGTGAACCGCCTGGGAGTCCACCTAGGGACCGCATTTCGTTTTTTACCTTTTTTTTCTTTATTTTTTATTCTTTTGTTGATATAAAAAGAGTTTTTTATATATAAAAAAAGAGTTTTTTATATTTAAAAAAAACAGTTTTCCTAGTAATATATAAAAAAAGATTTTTTTTATTAAAATTAAACATCTTTTAATGAAAATTAAAAAAAATATATTTTCATAAATAAAAAAAACTATGTTTATTAATAAAAAATCTATAAAACATTTTTTTTTATTATTGAAAAAATATCGCGATTAATTAGTGCCGCTGACGCGAACCCACATTCCAGGTCTCACATCATTTTTTGAATGTGGGTCCGCGCCAACGGCACTACTTAATCGCGATATTCTTTTAATAAAAAATATCGTTCAATAAAAAATATCGTGATTAATTAGTGCCGCTGGCGCGAACCCACATTCCTGGACTCACATCATTTGTTGAATATGGGTCCGATTAATTAGTGCCACTGGCGCGGATTCACATTCAACAAATGATGTGGATCCGAAAATGTGGGTCCGCGCCAGCGGCACTAATTAATCGCGACATTTTTTATTGAAAAAATATCGACATTAATTAGTGCCGCTGGCGCGGACCCACATTCAACAAATGATATGTGTCCTGGAATGTGGGTGCTCGCGAGTAGCACTAATTAATCGCGATATTTTTTCAATAAAAAATATTACGATTAATTAGTGTCGCTGACGCGCACCCACATTCAACAAATGATATGTGTCCTGGATGTGGGTCCGCGCCAGCAGCACTAATTAATCGTGATATTTTTTATTAAAAAAATATCACGATTAATTAGTACCACGGGCGCGGACCCACATCCATGACACATATCATTTGTTGAATGTGGGTGCGCGCCAGCGACACTATTTAATCGCGATATTTTTTATTAAAAAAATGTCGTGATTAATTAGTGCCGTTGGCGCGGACCCACATTCAACAAATGATGTGGGACCTGGAATCCGAATTCGCGCCAGCGATAGTAATCAATCGCGATATCACTATGTTAAAAAACATAGTTTCTTTTTATTTATGAAAAAAAATAATAAAAAACTGTTGAAGTTTTAATGAAAAAAAACTGTTTTTTTATTTAATAGAAAAACTTTTTTTTTTTAATTAAAAAAACTTTTGTTTTTATAATTGTGGGTACCCGAAATTTAGAACCATGGCCCCGGACTAGTAGCCCAGTCCTGACGGCCCAAAGTTCGGGCCCCTCATCTCTTATTGATCCGGTCTCCCCCACGTTCCCACAATCGGAAGTTACACAAGAGATGGAAAACGTGGAGAAACCCATCACCTCCACTTTCCTGCATGTACATGTATTTATTAAACCCTAGGTCCGGGGCAAAAGGACAAGTTGTATTCTCTGTAATCACTCTCCGGAGTCTATAGAAATAATATCGACTGCACCACCGTGGACGTAGGCACATCTTTGCTGAACCACGTATATCCTTTGTTGTGTGATTGGCATCTTATATTCCTTATTCTTTTCTTGATAATTGCTTCTCTCGTATTTATTTGTGTTGTATAATAATTGCCTCCACAATTGGCGCCGTCTGTGGGAAACGTTCATCTTTCCCTGAGAAGAGCCCACGTCAAGAAAGGAGTTTAAGATGTCTGGCCATAGCAGCAATGCTTCCCAAGCAGGAGATATTCAAGAGCCACCTGCTCCTCGCAGGATCAGGTCTGAAGTCCGACGTTCAGGTCAGAGAGCTCGCCTGGAAAGACCAGCCTCAGAAGAAAGTCAGGGACCAGCGAGGTCCACGCAGATATCCAGGTTGATTGATGCGTACGAGGCAAGGCTCCACGAGCAGAGGGAGTCTTCTCGCAGATACGAGGCTGAGAATGCTCGCTTAAAAAGAAGACTGGAAAGACTGGAGAGGGAGCTTCGTCCTGATAATAGGAGACGCCCATATCGCACTCCTATCCCTCAGGCTAGCAAATCTCGCAGCCGAGGAAGGAGCCCTAGGCGAGAATCACAAAGGGACGAAGGAGGCGAGTCAGACGACGACCTCCGCGAACAGCTGCGAAGAGATCGCCGCTACCAGAGCCCTGCTCGCAGCGACGAGAACATACGAAACATGGTCCGCAGGGAGATGGACCAGCATCCCGCTCACCACGGAACAAGATTAACCAGAGAACTCGCGAGGCGAGATCTCAAAACCTAGATGAAGTCACCTTTCACAAGAGAAATCGAAGAGGAGGAAGCTCCCAAGAAATTTTCCATTCCAAGGTTCAAGATTTACGACGGAAAAACTGATCCCATCGATCACGTCAGGCAATACCGACAGGACATGACCCTCTGGAGTCACCGAGATGCCCTGATGTGCCACATTTTTCCCTCAAGCCTTCATGATGTAGCACAAAAGTGGTTCGAGAGGCTCCCCCACCGGTCGATCAAGAATTTCAAATCCCTAGATGAACTCTTTACGGCCCGATTCATTACCAGTAGCTCCCATCCCAAAAGGATGGATGCTCTACTAACAATGAAGAAAACGCCTCAAGAGACCCTCCGAGAATACGTGAAGAGGTACTGGGAGTTATTTAATGAGATCGAGGACTGGTAATGACTAGCTTTAAGGAGATCAACATCCAACAGTTTCCCAGGGGGCAAAACAGTCACGCTGATGCCTTAGCAGCCTTGAGTTCGACAGTTGACTCTGACCTTAAGAGGGTCATCCCCATCGATTTCCTCATTTGTTCGAGCATTAACCGCAACAGCAAGTTACCAAATGCGGAACAAGTACTCCAGGTGGGATCAACCCCCAGCTGGATGGACCCCTTAAGGGACTATTTAAAGGATGGCACGCTCCCAGATGACAAGAAAACTGCCCACCAGATAAGAGTCAAAGCTGCTCGCTTTCACTTATCCACAGGAGGCGACTTGTATAAGAAATCCTTCTCCGCTCCCTACCTTAGATGCATCCACCCATGTGATGTCGAGCAAGTGTTACACGAGCTTCACGAAGGAATCTATGGAAGTCATATCGGAGGAAGGTCTCTAGCCTTTAGAGCAATAAAGGAAGGCTATTGGTGGCCATACATGCAAAAGGACTACGCAGTATATGTTCGCAAATGCCCGAAATGCCAATTCCACGCTCCTATGGTCCACCAACCAGCCAGCGATCTGAAGTCCCTGTCCAGCCCATGGCCCTTCGCCCAATGGGGAATGGATATTGTGGGACCACTGCCTACCGCCGTCGATAATCGCAAATACCTGTTGGTTGCGACTGACTACTTCACCAAATGGATCGAGGCTGAATCCCTGGCGAACATCCAAGATGCTGATATGATAAGGTTCATATGGAGAAATATAATCATTCGGTTTGGGATCCCCAGAACCATCATCACCGACAATGGAACGCAGTTCGAAAGTGGCCCCTTTCAGAACTTCTGTAACGAACATGGGATCAGACACCACTTCAGCTCTGTAGCCTACCCTCAGAGCAATGGCCAAGCCGAAGCTTCCAACAAAACTGTGATCGACGGATTAAATAAGCGATTAGAGCGAGCCAAGGGTGCATGGGTAATAGAGCTACCCCATGTTCTATGGGCATACCGAACCACTCCTCGGTAACAGTTGCATTTCATCACACATCTTTTCCAAATCACAGGCACGATGGTCGATATAGCAGGGGAATACCCCTCCTCAGGTCATCGTCATGAAACATGAGAGACCTCTTAGCATTGACCCTGGCAATATATAAAGCCCTACAGAGGATTCTTAGGCAATGCGACCAGATTTTATACTGGATATCAAACCTACTTTGGTTGAGTAAAATCTTGATCGGATGAAAACATCCAATACCAGGTGTGTCCTCGCTAATTGCCCTACTTAGGCCTAAGGGAGTGTGATGACACAACCTAAAAGGTAAAATGGGGCATAATGGTATTTTGGTATTATACTGGACTGGGGGGACACTTGCATGACAAAACAAAAAGGATTATGAAGCAGCGAGAATATAAAAAGATTGTATGAACACGTTTAGTCGGCAAAATTGCCCAAAACACGAAATTTTCATTAATCCCTTATATTTACAACAATAATAATACATATTTAGTCGGAGAAGCTTGCCCAAAGCATTTACATTATCAAAGGTTTCATTAATCCCTCATATTTACAACAATGATAATACATGTTTAGTCGGCGAAGCTCGCCCAAAGCATTTACATTATCAAAGGTTTCATTAATCCCTTATATTCATAACAATGATAATACATGTTTAGTCGGCGAAGCTCGCCCAAAGCATTTACATTATCAAAAAAGACAAAAGAATAACAACTTGCAAAATCTCAAGGAGGTGGAAGCCTCCGAATAAGATAATCTGCCACTCTAGCTCTTCGTCCGTCATCAGGAGCGGGGACTAGCTCTACCACAACCTCATTTGCGTCCAACTCCAATAGTTGCCGAGGAATAGCATCAATGGGGACCCATCGATCATCCCTCCTGAATGGGTTGGGAATCAGAGTGGAGGAGGACATCTCGTGACGATACCATAACACCGAGTTCCTCGGGACCTAAAGCTCTTTCAAGGCACTTAACAACCCTCTGATGAAAGAAAGTTCCTCGAACTCAGATAGTCTTGTTGGAGCATCTAGCCAGCCTTGATCATAATCGTCAGCCCACGCTTACCGAGGACCTCTCTTGAATAAGTGCCGCAATCGGGTAACGTCCCTTTGAAGCCCAACAGCAATTACATATGCTCGCCAGACATCATCGCAGAGCTCTTCCATCTCCTTATCACGCTGTTCTTCTACTTCCCTGTTCCTGCCCCTGGTGCTCTTGCCAGCTCGCGGGAGGGGAGGACGAGTGGAACCTCGCGGCATAGGAGGAGTATATCCAGCTCGCAACAATGAGGAGCCTTGCAGAACCGCTGAAACAGTGCTCGGCACATGCTCTCTAAGTTGTAAGACTTCCCTCCTCAGGTTTTCATTCTCCTGCTGCAGGAACTCCCCGACTTGGTTGACCTCAGCGGCCTCTAGGAGTCTTGTTCTCAGCACATTGACTTCTTCTTGCACTGAAGCGCCAATATCCTCCATCTCCTGGAGCATATCCTTTAGCTTGACCACGAGCTCAGACTGCTCCTTATACTTTTGATTCCTTGACCTAAGAGATTTACAAAGCCTAACAAAGGCCTGACAAACCTGAGGACTGGCATTGGGACCAAGAGTCCTACCCAACTAAGATGTGGCAGGAATACACTCTTCTATATCAGTCAACTACAAGACATAAAAGGGCAATGGAGAGAAAAATCAATCAATGCACTGGAAAAAGAAGCCTTTTCATTTCATTGATAAAAGTCAAGTACATCGAGCAGAAATTGGAAAAATTACAAGCAGAACTACAAAAATAGTCCTAAAAGTAGATTAACTAGCAACCTCAGGCTGCCCAGAGGTGGCTGGCTGCTTCCCCTTATCAGCAGCAGCAGCAGAGACATCCCCCTCTACAGGGATGCCCTCAGTCGCCTGGGTAGGACAAGCACCGACAGGACTTGTCTGAGAGGCAAGATCAACACCCTCGATGGCTGGGGCAGGGGCTTCTTCGTCCACAGTTGGCCTCGGACCCGGGTCATGCTCGTCAAACAGAGGAGATTCAGCATCAACCCCAGTAGCTAAGAGGGCCTTGTTCCAGCCCTTCTTGAAGTTCAAATGGCTGATGTAGCCTATCTGAACCTCGGAGTCTTCGTAAGCAGCAGTCCACCTGGAGTTATATGAATCCTCCTTGATGGTGGCTACCTGGGACTCTTTCTCCTTTAACTGCTCGGTCAGAACTTTGTTCTCCTCCACGACACCCAGCTTGCTCGAGCATACTAGGTCATAGGCCTGCCTCAGCTCGCTCAGCTCCTTAACCGCCGCATCCCTCTCTCGATTAGAATTGATGAGGGCCAGATCAGAGGAAGCTCGGGCGGCGTCAGCAGTCTTTAAATCAGCCTCCAGTTGAGAACCCATGACTTCTAGAGCGGACTTCTGCTGCTCTAGCTCGCCATTCCTTCTCACCATCTCGTCGCGAGAACGATAGAGCACGGCGAAGTCAGTCACAAACTACCAAAAATAAAGAAGAGATCAAGAAGGAGAAACAACTAAAACTTGTTAAAGAATTGAAAAATGGAGAGGATCTTACCAAGGCTAGCCTCTGGCTAGCTTGTAGGGCCAATTGATCAGACCCCAATGCCCTCTGGCGATCTGCAGGGAGAACTGCTTTCTCGAGCAGCGCAGGTGCCAGCTGAGGAGAAATGGCAACTGAGGCCCCCTCAGGCAAAGCAGACACCGGGACCAAGGCTTGCCCAACCTTCATCCTTGACTCCATCTTTCTCCTCTCTTCCTCTTTCTCCTTATCCATTCTCTTCCTCTCCTCCATCCTCTTCTTTTCCTCCACCTTCTTTATTTCCTCCTTATTTTTTCTCTCCCTCTCTCTCACCTGCTATTCCTCTTTTGATTCTGAGTAGAAGACCGAGAACCAATAGCCACGGCCCCAGAAGTAGACTTTTGTTTCTTTAACCTCTGTGCAAGAAGCACGTGGTCCTCATCATCATCATCTCTAATCAAGTTCTTCCTTGGAGGCATATCTTCACCTGAACTGCTGGAAGTGCTCGACGATCCTCGAGCTTCAGAATCTTCCTCACAGTCAGAAGAACTGCTACTGTTAGAGCTCCCTTCACCCAAATTACTCGAAGCTCCTACAGGATCACTCTCAGAGCTGCTCTCCTCTTCGTCCAACTGGATAGGCTCAACAGTAGTCTCTCCGAAAGAATCAAACTCTAGTACACTATCCACAGGTCGTGCTATGAAGCTGGAGCCTACATTCTTATACTCGAGCAAAAAGGCAGCAGACCTGGGATGCTCGCCGTCACCCAGAGGCTCCCTGATATTCCAAGCTTTCACCAACTCCGAGATACGAACCTCGCTGAGAGAAGGCTCCAAATTCTTTGACCTCGCTGTGGAAGAAAAAGCAAAGAGGGGTTAGAAAAGTCACAAATCAGCAAAGGTTGAAACAACAGTACAATGTCTACCTATATATTCTTCCCCATAAAAAGGAACAGTGAACCTCTCAGACCTCGACCCTTCAAACTGGGGAGGGAACTGCCAATTCCTAACGAGGAAACCCTCTTGCCAGTAGTACTTATGGGAATCAGGTAGGTTTACTACCAATACCCTATCAGGGCTCCTAGCTTTGAGGTATAAGACCCTAAACTAGTTCGAGAAAAGGAATAACAGAAACAGATCTCGACAAGTCCGAACCTAGTACCATACAACTGATTTATTCTATGGACACCATTTACTATTTTCCACACATTGGACGAGCATTGTGCAGGAACAATATTGAAATAGCCAAAGAAATGCAGAAACAAATCATTGGGAGGGAAAGTGAGTCCCCCCTGGGAAAGTAACAGAACATGGATCTAATGGGCATCCTCTATATCCCTAACGTTCCTAAGAGGGGATGCACAACACTCAATATCCACCCACTCAGGAATGTTGTAGAACTTCCTAAATTCAGAGATTGACCTATTTCCAATCTTCGCCATTGAAAAACTTAAGAAAAGCTACAAACCAAAGAGAAAGTGCAAAGAAAGGGCACGAGAAACTTACAAAACAGAGGATCGGTTCAAGTGATGAAGAAGCACGAGCTCAAGACGACTAATAAGCAATGGGAATGGGGATTGAGAGAAGAAGGTATGAGGCGCTAGATTTCTCAGAAGAAAGAAGAGTACTGGAAGGGCTGAAGCGATGAAAGAAAAAGTGGCTATCCCAATAAGCCTTCAATTCTAATTATAGCGCACAATAAGCGAAGCGGGTGCCGCCAAATCAACTTCACAGTTTTTGAAGAATCGCAAATCAGCCATAATGGTTGATCATTTAAATCCATTGAACCCATAAACATGGCCCAATAAATTTAGGGGCAATTGCGGGTACCCGAAATTTAGAACCATGGGCCCGGACGAGTAGCCCAGTCCTGACGGCCCAAAGTTCGAGCCCCTCATCTCTTATTGATCCGGTCTCCCCCACGTTCCCACAATCGGAAGTTACACGGGAGATGGAAAACGTGGAGAAACCCATCACCTCCACTTACCTGCATGTACATGTATATATTAAACCCTAGGTCCGGGGCAAAAGGACAAGTTGTATTCTCTGTAATCACTCTCCGGAGTATATAGAAATAATATCGATTGCACCACCGTGGACGTAGGCACATCTTTGCTGAACCACGTATATCCTTTGTTGTGTGATTGACATCTTATATTCCTTATTCTTTTCTTGATAATTGCTTCTCTCGTGTTTATTTGTGTTGCATAATAATTGCCTCCACAATAATAATGAAAAAACTATTTTTTTTAATATAAAAACTGTTTCTATATAAAAACAAAAGTATAAGAAATTAAAATAAAAAAAAAGAAAAAAGAAAAAAAAAGTGTGCGGTCCAGTGCGGTGTAAATTGGCGATTGACATAGAATTAGTCTATTAACAGCTACCACTGACATCCACATCTACTAATACAATATAAAATTGTTGACAAAGGCTATTTCTCTGACTGTCAGATAAAAAAAATGCTACACAATAAACTAGTCTGCATTATATAGACTTTTGGTTTTGAGATATTTGATCGCACATCATTATATATCATTAAAAAAGAAAACCATATAATCATGGTCATCTCTTCCAACTCCGGTAACAAAGTCGTTGACACCTATCCATCTGCCGAAAACATCACCCCATTCACCATGGTTGTGGAGATCAATAAATATAATCCATATCACACTTGACAAATGGTGAAACCGAGATAACTGAGAGTACAAACCTCAGTTGCCCAAGTCAAAACCGAGTTACCATTTCATCCGGTTCAAAAGAATATGACCTCGTTAGATACCCGTACAAATTGTACACCAAATGTACCTCCGACCCACTTGCGTTAATCGGAGCATTCTCCGAGAAGCCAGCTGACTAAAAAAAATTGACATCCGAATCCGATGCACCTTGTGATGAATCATTCGCAAACTAGAGTCACTTGAGTCCGAACCTCCTCGGTCACTGAACGACTTTAAATCTCCTATCAACCTTGACCCTCGAAGAATTTGACCTTTGAATAGGTTGATCTGAACAAACATCTCCGAACAGGTATCTTTCAAATATCCTCGACCTCCGAACAGGTTGATCTCCAAACTAATTTGAAAAAACACGAGTAACCTTATGTGAAATGATGAATAATTTTCGAGCAATCAAATCTCTGAGAAAATCACCCCCTGAATCACCTTGACTTTCGACCCACTGTTAAGATCCGGTGGAACTCCGAACAACCTTGAAATCCCTCGAGCCACCTTCGTTTTTTGTTGTTGTTGTGGTTCTACCTAAGCCAAAGGAACATGGAGAGAGAGAGAGAGAGAGAGGAGGTTATAAAATTTACGGTCCTAAGACCAACTCTTATGCAGAAAGTAAAAATACACTCAACTAGTCGAAATATCCCCTACCCACTGACCAAATTGTTAAAACGAAGTCGTTTGGCGCAAAAATCAACCCCCTTGGACGGAACATCATTTTTCGCTTAATGGTTATGCAATTATGTACTTTCTCCCCCAAGAGTTTTATCTTATTATGATTAATCCAAAATTAAATACCACACCAACCTCACCTACAATAAAAATAGTTGTTGCCATAAAAAAAAAATTGGACGTTGCCATAAAAAAAGAGTAGTCGTTGCCATAAAAAAAACAGTCGATGCATACATTAATAAAGCCGTTCAAACATATGAGGTACAAAATATAAATATTGTAACTTTATTGGATTTCTTAGGCGGAACAAGATGTTCCACTTTAGGGTTTTATATATATATATTTTTTCGTTCTTGCACGGAACAACTTCTTCCGTTTAAGCCGGATCCCAAAAAAAACAACTAGTCCATTCTATATTTGCTATTTTTTACCCCATGAAAGTCTAAATATGCATATTTTCGATACCCACATCATACACTAAAACCTCATTTTTACACTTTTATCATACCCATAAGGTTTGCTCTAACAACAATTCTCCATGGGTTTATATTTAGGGATATACGCGGTTTACTTAAACAACACGACTTGCTTGGTTACGACTTTCAAGATTTATTCTTTTTGGGCGTATATTAATTATACAGTTTCTCAAACAGTTGGGCAACAGACAACCTCTAAGATTATTTGTGCGTGTATTATTTTTACTCCTCAAGGTTTAAAAAAAATATTTGTAGCCTTGTAGGAATTTAAGTTGTTCGAGTAGAAAATATTTATTTTTTGAAAAATTCATATCCCTCAAAATTGGGAATATTTTATGTTATCTCACGAGGGACCATTTAAAGACTTGGTACGAGCATATACTCGAACAATCTTGCCAAAATAAATAATATTTTTGCGCAACCATATAAAAAATGACATCCTTAGAACAACCATATCAAAATGATATTTTTTAGAAATGACCTTGGAAAATAATATTTTTGCCGAAAAAATTAGCATTTTGCTCAAGTCATGGTGCCTCGGGTAGCCTCGTCCTAGTGACTCGAACTTGCCTCGTCCTAATGACTCGAGCAGACTCATCCTAGTAACTCGAGAATCCTCATCCGTGGTACCTCGATCAGGTTCCTTGAGCGTCCACATCCGTGGTACCTCAAGCATGTACCTCCAGTAGCCTCATCCGTGGAACCTAGAGCAGGTGTCTCGAGTAGCCTCATCCGTGGAACCTAGAGCAGGTGTCTCGAGTAGCCTCACCCTAGTAGCTCGAGCAGTCTCATCCTAGTGCCTCGAGCGGTTTCGTCCTATTTCCTTTAGTGGCCTCCCCCTAGTGGCTCAATCCGCCTCGCCTTAGTGGCTCGAGCAGCCTCATCCTAGTGACTCTAGTTACCTCATAGTTGCTTGGAGAAACCTCATCCATAGTCGTCGGAACAACGGTTCGCGTTACCTTGTATTCGATTTATACTAAACTATGATTTATTCACATTGTGATGTTAGTTACATGAAAATTCAAGTATGATATTTATTATTCACCTTGAGGGGACTCGTATGCTCACTGACTGAATTACTCTGCATATGTTTTAAATGGATCCCAAAAATACTGAGTTTTCTCATCTTTGATAAAATAGTGGGGGCATGAGATAGATAGATCACCACATGTTATATCTACACTCTATCAACTGCATATTGTAGCATATCAAATTTGCATCAAGAAATTACATAGAACAATACGTTTATGACTCCTCGAAGCATGTTTTCGAGTTTATATTATTTTATTGACATAAATTAAATAAAGGGGCATGATTATATATGGAATTATAATATGCCTTTTGAGTTACTAATGATTTTTTGTGTCAGAATCCGAGTTGATTTCTTATCCTTGCAGATATTGAATGCAAAATCGAGCTTGAGCAATTACATCAGGCCTTACAGATGTCAAAGACAAACGCTCAAGAGATTTTTTTTTAAATTGGGGGCAAATACTATGTGAAATGTATTTAAATACTTTCAACTCTTAGAAGATGTTGTAACTAGTAGCTATAATTTTCTTTACTTTACTTTATCTTGAGATAAAAGATAAAGCACAGTAAAGAGGGGGAAATGTATTGTATAGTGTACCATTTGTAGTTAGGCATACACACAAGTGATAAGCATGCTCAGATTCGGTCCCAGAATGACCATCATTGATGAAGCATCCCTAAGAGAAATATCAGAGTTGTTCATCATAGCCACCAGATGGCTCATATATAACACTGACTATATGACATTATTTCCATCATAGCGATAGGGGGCAAACAAAATGCCCTCAAAACCTAGAGCATGGATACAGAGTTCATACAAACCTTACCAGTATTGTGGTAAGTCGCCCACAAAGGTGCATTATATTTGTCACAAACCCTACCTGTTTTGAGGTAAGTCACCCATAGAGGTACATTATAGTTCTCACAAACCTTACCACTATTGTGGTAAGTCACCCACAGAGGTTCATTATATTTCTCACAAACATTACAAGTTTCTAGGTAAGTCTCCCACGGAGGTGCGTTATAGTTCTCACAAACCTTACCAATATTGTGGTAAGTCGCCCACAGAGGTGCATTATATTTCTCATAAATCTTACCAGCTTAGAGATAAGTCGCCCACAGAGGCGCATTATAGTTTTCATAAGCCTTACTAATATTGTGGTAAGTTACCCACAGAGGTGCATTATATTTCTCACAAACCTTACCAATTTTGAGATGAGTTACCCACAGAGGTGCATTATATTTATCACAAACCTTATCAGTAGTGTGGTAAGTCTCCCACAGAGGTGCATTATTGTCTTCACAAACCTTTCCAGTACTGTGGTGAGTCGCCTAAAGCGGTGCATTGCAGTTCTCATTAAGTCCTACATTATTAGGCCCGCCCGACCCTCGGATATGGGAGATTTAAGTCCTACATTACTAGGCCCGCCTGACCCTTGGATATGGGAGATTTAATTCCTACATTACTAGGCCTACCTGAACCTCGGTTATGGGCAACTTTAAGACCAATATGACTTGGCATGCCTGACCCTCGGCTATGGGAGATTTTAAGACCAATATGACTTGGTCCGCCTGACCCTCGGTTATGGGAGATTTTAAGACCAATATGACTTGGCCCACCTGACCCGTTTGTTTCTAAGACTAATATGACTTGTCCCGCCTGACCCTTGGTTGTGGGAGATTTTTTTAAGACCAACACGCCTCTAACCTTGGTTATAGGAGACTTAAAGACTAATATGACTTGGTGCGCCTGACCCTCGCTCATGAGAGATTCAAAGTCCTATATTACTAGGCACCAAAATACTATACTACTAGGCACCAAAGTCCTATACTACTAGGCACGCATGACCCTCTTAAGGGAGATTTAAAGTCATATATTAATAGGCATACGCCTGACTTAAGGGAGACTAACGTCTCATATTACTAGGCACGTTTAAAGACCCTAATTTTCGGGCATGATTAAAGTCCTAAGAGGACCTTTACGGTTACTCGACCAAATAAAATTGGGGACACTTACAAAATATGTTGGTTTAAAAAAAAAATAATTCACTTGAAGCACAAATGGTTGCTCGACCGATTACTCTCAAACAGGTTTCGATCTTATGATTGCAAAAGATCCACTATACTTAGATAACCACTAATTGGTTGCTCGGACCAGTACATCTGGCAGATTTGATGTTCAAAATGTTTGAAACCACAATAAAATTGTGGAGACATGCTCATTCGAGAGGAATGGGGGAAACTCCCAAAATACTCCTCCAAAATGAAAAGCAGAGGCAACAAAGATAGCCCTCAAAACTACTTACATATGATATGCACATATGAGCGCATGATAAACAGACCGAACATGGTTATGTGATGATTTTTTTAGTCGAACAGGCTAAACGATTTATTTCATACACATAGTTGATATGTCTCAGCAGAAGCATCAACACACCAACTATGTCTACGAGGGGGCAAATGTAGAGTGGGGTTAAATGAATTAACCACCAACGTTCTAATAATTAACCCCACAGATTTGATTAATTATTGATTTATGATTTATCAAGTTTTACTACAATCCATGCCCTACACGGGCTAAGATATTATTATGCGCAATTTAATATATTGCGTATACTCCGTATTTGATGAAATACACTAGACAATATTCTAGTAATGATTTAATTAATTATTTGATATGCCACCACATGTATTGTGACAAGTGGCACCATAAATATTGGACACTTTTTTCCTCATATTACCTAACATGTATGAAGCCCACTTGGGGCACTTTTTGTTATAAAAGGAGCCCCCCCCTCATTTTATGGATGATGGTCTTGGGAGCAAACTAAGGAGAGAAAATATAGCTCTCCTCCCTCACGTACATTTTCAGCTCCGTCACGGGTTCAATCGTGACGAGCAAATTTTCATAGTTTCATTATGGTATAGGGGCGTTTGAGAGGAGGCTAGTCGGATTTGGCACCCCTCGCGCACCAAAACCACCAAAAATTGAGTTCTCTCCGGCGTATCGTACGGACCCATGAACTATGCGGGCTTTGATTCCGCAAAGACAGATACATATGTGAAACCACGTTGCTCAAGTCTAAAATATACTCGATGCGGTGCCTCCTCAAATCTGCACACACATCATCACGGAAGAAAACATAGCTGTAGATGGAGATTCTGAGAGAAGTGACTCCAAAGATTCATTCAACTTATAAACATTGGGGCTGACACTCTGCATGATTCACTCAGGGGTTACATCATCAGATCCGTCCCGCCTGATAAAAACTGCTGAGGCACCTCTCCTTAACTGTCATGCTGTACTAGTTCCACCGACTGATATTCAACCTGACCCTGATGTTTATACCATTTTCCCTTCTTTAGTTGATCCTACTAACTCTAAAGTAATCAAAACCTCCTTTGATGAGGTTCTCAATGTGTTTTTCCTATCAATGAAATAAATAAAGATTTTGAGTATCTTGCCGTGCCTTACATTAATTGTCTTGATTCTAATCAAACTCTTGTGATGATGATTTTTGCAAATGAACAATTCTTAACTGATATAAATAAGGTTAATAACAAACAACATAATCACGTTCAAGTTAATGAAGATTAAACTATTATCATTAATCTCGGTTCTAGTAGCCAACTGCACAAGATTAGGATAGGGGCCACCCTTAAATGAGCATGAGCGTACGCAACTCGAGGAATTACTAAAGGAATGTGTGGATATCTTTGCATGGTCCTACGACGAGATGTCCGGTATCGACCCTAAGATAACTCAGAATGAGATCACCACTCTCCCCGAATGCAAACCGATCAAATAAAAACTACAAAAGCTCCGCACTGAATGGTCGCTCATAGTTAAAGAAGAAGTGGTAAAACAGTTGAATGTGGGTTTTATTCGTGAGATTGAATATCCCACATGGTTAGCCAAAATCGCACCCATGCTAAAATCAGGAGGGAAAGTTCGCATGTGCGTCGAATTCTGAGACTTGAACACGACCTCTCCAAAGGACGATTACCCACTACCCAATATCGACATGATTGTGGATAACATGACCAGTCACGCTCTTAAATCATTCATTGATAGGTTTGATGGATATAATCATATCAATATGCACCCATATCATCAAGAGAAAACCGCATTCATCACCCCTTGGGGAACCTTTTGCTATACCGTTATACCATTCGGTCTAAAAAATGCAAGGGCTCCCTACTAGAGGGCTGCCACAACCATTTTGCATGATCTGATACATAAGGAAGTCGCAGTCTATGTAGATGATATGATTATCAAGTGCAAGACTAGGGAGGGTCATGTTCCCTCCCTCCGAAAGTTCTTCGAGCGACTGCGATAATACCAAATGCGAATTAACCCCAAAAAATATGTCTTTGGCGTTACCAAAGGAATACTCTTGAGATTCATGGTTAGCGAAAAAAGGATAGAAGCAGATCCTGCCAAGCTGAAAGCCATACTCGGGATGCCACCACCCCGAACGGAGAAGGAAATTCGGGGATTTCTCAAAAAATTAAAGTATATCAGCTAGTTCATCAGCCAACTGACTTCCATGTGTGATCCCATATTCAAATTCCTTCAAAAAGATTTAACCAAAGTCTGGACTGAAGCTTGACAAGAAGCCTTTGACTGAATAAAGCAATACCTAAACCGACCTCCAATACTCATGCCACTGCAGCATGGTCTTCCCCTACTCCTTTACCTAATCGTAACAGATACCGCAGTTGGGGCTTTGCTAGACTAATACCTTGAAGAAACTCGTAGAGAGAGAGCCATTTACTGCGCCAGTCATAGGTTGGTCGGGTATAAAATTAACTACACAACTTTGGAAAAAGCATGTGTCGCACTTGTCTGGGTCACCCAAAAGCTTTGGTATTACATGCTCGCCTTTCCCATCAAACTTGTATCTCAAATGGATCCTATTCAGTACTTGATCGAGAAGTCTTCTTTATGTCACGACCCCGTCCCAAAATAGTACTGGGCATGCCACCAAGGCAACAATTATTCTGACTTAAATTGTTTCCTTAATTAAATGCAACGAAAATACAATTACATGGCTATGAATCGTAAAATACTGAAATTAAAGGAATTACGTCATCAGAGCTTTCTAAAAAAAAACTTCATTTATATTACAGGTAACAACGAGTTACAACTTAAGATGAAATTTAAAACTAATTACAAGAGATCCAAACATGCTCTATATGATATAACAAACTTTTTACTTAAAATAACAAAAAGAGCTCTAAAAGCTGAATCTTCAACATAGTCCTTTTATCTTCCCTCCACGAGCCTACTTATTTCCTGAAAAATGGTTAGTTATACAACGTCAGCTAAAAGCCGAGCGAGGTTCAATCTCTAGACATTCCAAGGTTTTATTCAGAAAACTCATACCTATTTAAATCCAAAGAGCATACCTATACATATATGGATAGGAATTTGCTATATAAAATTTGAGATGACAGTATATAGAAATGAATAGCACAGATATGACAAATCAATTTGCAATATATTTTTTCTTCAATCATATCATTTTAATGGCCAAGTACACTCTAATACCGTATTCTTTTACCGTATTATTTCCCGATAGTTGAGGGTCAATCGAACTTGTTCGTCACAATGCCTTATTTAGGGCACACCAACGATAACTCAGCTGGGAAGGTCAGTCAGTAAGAGAGGTCCCTTAGGCAAAATCTTATTTCCAATATTCAATTTCATTTTCAAAACACTTTTTCATTGGTATGTCTATATGGACAAATATAAACATATCACAAGGAATCAATCATCGGTATCAAATGAATTTTGAGAATAAAATAATTTCACAAAATCTATATGGTTTGCATAATATCATATAATTAAAATGCACAAGGAATGTCAGAGTACTCACCTAAAATAAAAGTTCAAAGTTATAGAAACAGAGTCTTGGATCGCTCATTAATCTTGAGACGAAACTTCTTCTTAAACTTTTCCCGCACTTTCTCTCACTATTTCTTTGTAATCTTTTGGTATAATTTTGTGTAATGGCTGATCCAAGGGCTTTATTTATAGTTTCCCAAAGTTATTTAGGTGTTGACACGTGTCTGGGTGATAAGGCTTTCACTTTGGTGAGTCATCGTTCACGTGTCGTGCAATGGATCAGCCTTGCAGTCTTGGTTTACCAAATGGCGACACGTGTTTTGCCTTTTTCTAGAGGATTGACATGAGTTTTATCCTTTCTTATAAAGGCGACACGTGTTCGGGGGATGTGTCCAAAAGAAAGCACGAGGTGGAAAGTTAGTAAGGGTATAAGGGTCATTTTACACCTAAAGGGTATTTTAGTAATTTTACACCATACATTTTCAATATTTTCTAGAGGTCCTTGAAAATATTTTATTTATAAAATGGTCCTTTATATATTTTCATTTTAGTCCCTAAAACTTTCTTTATTTAAAGTCAAGTCCCTAAAGTTTCATAAAATTACATTTTCCACCCCAAACTTATCTTTTAACTTAGGATATGCTATTAGACTTTGATTTACTCCATTTTGATGAATAAGGAGGTTATTTAAAAATGTTTAAGTCGTCATATGTCACCTCCCCTTGGTCCAATCAAAGTATGAGAGGTGGCAACTATGTAAGACAAAATATCATTTAAGGGTAAATGACTACTTATCCCTTGTTTTTAAAAAAAATGATATCTTCTCACTCGAATGTCCGTTTGATGCAACGTTTGTTGAGCTACAAACCTAATTCATATATATATAACTTTTTAGTTTTTACCTCAAGTCAATTGTTATATTATAATGGTCAAAACTAGTCTCTAATATGAACATTCCTACCGAAAACTTTAAAATTTTATGTTTGTAACTAATTTGATATTTCATGATTTATGAAGGGAGGATTTGACTAAAATAATAAATTAATATTATTCATGTCACATGTGAAATAATAAAAAATTTAAAACTATATATATGAACATATAAAAGTTGGGTCATTACATCTCACCCTCCTTATAAAAAGTTTGGTCCCCAAACTTTACTTACATAAATTTTCAAACAAGTATGGATATTTCTCCTTAATGTCATCTTCCCGCTCCCATGTTGCTTCTTCGATGGAATGATTACGCCATAACACTTTGACCAATGGAATTACCTTGGTTCGTAATATTTGATCTTTATGGTCCAAAATTTCTACTGGATGCTCAATGTATGACAAATCTTCTCTAACTTGAAGAGGTTCGTGACTTAAGATATGAGTTGGATCTGGGACATATTTATTCATCATTGACAGGAACACAATATGAACATTAGAGAGTTCAAGGGGTAAAGCTATTTTATAGGAAACAACTCCTATCCTTTCAAGGATTTCAAAAGGTTCTATGTATCTTGGACTCAATTTCTCTTTCTTTCCAAATCGGATTACTCCCTTTGCTGGTGATACTCGTAAGAACACATAATCTCCTCTTTGGAATTCTAAATCTCATCGGCGATTGTCAATATAACTCTTTTGACGACTTTGAGCGATTCGAAGTCAGTCTTGTATCAATTTCACTTTATCTGTTATGATCTGGATCAATTCTGGTCCCAATAATTTTCTTTCTCCAACTTCTACCCAACATGCAGGGGAACGACACCTTCTTCCATAGAGTGCCTCATACGGAGCCATTTGAATACTCGCTTGATAACTATTATTATATGCAAATTCCACTAAGGGTCCATTTGGCAATCCAATTCCAAGTCTTGGAATTGGAACTGAAAGGCCAATTTTAATTCCGTGGAATTCAAATCGGCCTTCCAATTCCAAACCTTGGAATTGGGTTTCCAAACGGACCCTAACGGTAAATGATCATCCCAATTCCCTTTCAAATGAAGTACACATGCCCTAAGCATATCCTCTAAGGTTTTAATGGTTCTCTCAGATTGTCCATCCGTTTGAGGGTGAAAAGCAGTGCTGAAATTCAATTTTGTTCCCATGGCTGTTTGTAGGCTTTTCCAAAAGTGAGACACAAATCTAGGGTCACGATAAAAAATAATTGAAACTGGGGTTCCATGAAGCCTAATAATTTCCCGCACATACAACTTAGCTAGCTTTTCTAAAGAATGGGTAATTTTAATGGCAAGAAATGAGCAGATTTAGTTAACCTATCAATAAATACCCAAATAGAGTCATTACCATTTGAACTCCTCGGTAACCCTGTCACAAAATCCATAGTAATATGTTCCCATTTCCACTCAGGTATAGGTAGGGGTTGTAGTAATCCTAATGGTTTTTGATGTTCAACCTCTACTTGTTGACAAACCAAACACTAAGATACAAATTCTGCTATCTCCCTTTTCATGTTATTCCACCAAAATACTTCTCGAATGTCCCTATACATCTTTGTACATCTAGGATGAAATGTGAATCTCGAGTAATGACTTTCCTCCAAAATTTGCCTCTTTAATTGGGCATCACATGGCACACACACTTTATTTGCAAATCTCAATATATCATCTCGTATCACAAATTCAATCCTCTTCCCTTCAATAACTTCTTCTCTAATCTTCTTCAGTTGTGGGTCATTTACTTGTGCAAATTTAATCCTTTCCATCAACATGGGTTGTACTTGTAAATTTGCGATTGTTTCTCCTTTACTATAAATACGTACATCTATTTCCATATTTCTCAAATCTTTCAACAGTGCTTCCTGTCTTGTAATAAGACACGCTATATTTGGTGTAGACTTCCTATTTAAAGCATCCGCTACTATATTAGCTTTTCTCGGGTTATAATGAATATTCAAATCATAATCCTTCATTAATTCTAACCACCTCCTTTGTCTCATGTTCAATTCTTTTTGGGTAAAAATATATTTCAAACTCTTATGATCGGAATAAATCTCACAAGTCTCACCATACAAATAATGTCTTTAAATCTTAAGAGCAAAAATTATAGCTGCTAATTCTAGGTCATGGGTAGGATAATTTTTCTCATGTGGTTTTAACTGTCTCGAGGCATAAGCTACTACTTTTCCATTCTACATTAGCACACATCCCAAACCATTTTTTAAAGCATAACTATAAATCACAAATCCCCCCGTCTCGGAAGAAATAGTTAAAATTGGGGCAGTTACTAATCGATTCTTAAGTTCTTGAAAACTATTCTCAACTTCCTCAGACCATTCAGATGTCACCTTCTTTTGGGTTAACCTAGATAGAGCTTTGTCAATACCAAAAAATCCTTCAACAAATCTTCGATAATAACCTACTAATCCAAGAAAACTACGAATCTCCGTCACATTAGTTAGTCTAGGCCAATCTAGTATAGCTTTGATCTTTTGAAGGTCAACCGACACTCCCTCCTGAGAAATGACATGTCCTAGAAAAGAGACACTAGGCAACCAAAACTCACACTTATTTAATTTTGCATATAATTTCTCCTTCCTAAGGATTTGCAATACTATCTCTAAATGATTTTCGTGTTCTTCAATACTCTTGGAATAAATAAGGATGTCATCAATGAAAACAACCACTCATTGATCCAAATATTTCCTAAACACTCTATTCATCATATCCATAAAAGCGATTGGTGCATTAGTTAGTCCAAATGGCATCACAAGAAATTCATAGTGACCATATCTAGTACGAAAAGCTGATTTCGAAATATCCTCCTCCTTAATCTTCAATTGGTGATAGCCTGACCTAAAGTCAATCTTAGAAAATACTTGCGCACCTTGCAGTTGGTCAAACAAATCATTTATACGAGGTAAAGAGTATTTATTCTTAATGGCCACCTTATTTAGTTCACGATAATCTATACATAACCTTATCGTCCCATCCTTCTTTTTAACAAATAAGACTGGAGCACCCCAAGGGGATACACTTGGTCTAATAAAACCCTTATCTAACAGATCTTGTAATTGAACTTTTAATTCCCTTAATTCTAAAGGTGCCATACGATAAGGTGGTTTCGATATTGGTATAGTTCCGGGAATAAGGTTAATAGTAAACACTATTTCTCTACTAGGAGGAAGACTGGGTAAATCATCTGGAAAAACGTCTGGAAAATGTTTAGCTATAGGAATATCTTCTAAAATGGGCTCTTTTGTTTGCATATCACTAACACTCGTAAGGAATTCTTGACATCCCTTCTTAAGAAAACTACAAGCTTGCATTGCAGAGATAATACGAATGGGAGATAGGATGCCTGTTCCTTCAAAATTAAATTCTGGTTGGTTAGGAATTTGGAAGGTAACTCTCTTCTCAAAATAATCTACCTTAGCATGATACGATGCTAACCAATCCATCCCCAAAATAACTTCAAAGTCTTTTATGTCTAAAATTATCAAATCAGCAAATAGTTTATGACTACTAACATCTATAGGGAAAGACTTATATACTAAGGTTCCCATCAATAACTCACCCGAAGGAGTAGAAACGTGCATGCTATGACTCAAGGGTTCGAGCTTATTGGGAAAGCAATTAACAAAATGCACAGAAACAAATGAATGGGTAGAATCAGGATCTATTAAAACTTGAAAAGCTTGTGCACATATAGAAAGTGTACCTGACACTACTGCATTAGAAGCCTTTGCATCAGAAAGATTAAAAACTCTACCTTGCCTTCCGTGATCCTTATTGTCATTAAAGGTCTTTGTTGGCGCCTTCCCTTTGTTAGGGAAATCTTTCATTTTATGTCCCTTTTGGCCACACCTAAAGCAACTTCCCGTCTCCAAGTAACATGGTTGCCCTCTATGAATATTACCACATCGTTGACAACTATTACCATTAAAGGGTTTGTTTACTAAAGGTTGTCCTATATTAGGTATAGTCCTAAAGGGTTTTTTATTGGGGTTCCTTCCTCTTTGTTCTCCAAAATTTCTCTTCCCCTCTCTAACCTGATTATATTCTTCACTATCCTTCACAGCTATTGTTGCCCTAGCCACCACGTCATTATATGATGTCAACTTCAAGATGGAAATTTGACTACGAATATTCAACCTCAACCCACGTTCAAACTTATTGGCTTTCAAAACATCGGTTATCACAACATGAGGTGCAAAATGGGATAACTCAGTAAACTTTGCCTCATATTGACTAACCGTCATATTTCCTTGAACCAGACTCATGAAGTCAACTACTTCTTGGTCTTGCACCATTTTGGGAAAGTATTTCTCGTAGAAGATCACTAAGAAGTCATTCCAACCTATGGGATTATTCCTTTCCCCGTGTATTCTCTTAGTCATTCTCCACCAATGTTCGACTTCACCTTCTAACATGAATGTTCCAAATGAAACTCGTTGTTCATTTGTACACTTAAGAACATCGAACATCTTTTCCAGTTGCATTACCCAATTTTCTGCTTCAATGGGGTTAGGAGTACCTTTAAAAGATGGCGGGTTCAATTTCTTGAACTATTTAATAGTACAACTACTTGGTTCAAGATTCCTTGGTGCTCCATTATTCACCTGATGCTCCACAATTCTTGCTAGGCTTTCAATTGCCTTGTATACACCTTCCAATCCTTCCATATTCGAACCACTAGTTCCCGTAGTTGATCTCGTCTTATACTATCCCAAGATTACAAATTAGAAGAAAAATTATATATAACAATAATATGTGCGCTGTAAGACATATGGAGGGTTATCACATAAGTCGGATATTTAATCCTATATCCTATGTATGGAAACTTAAAATCTATCACGTTTTAAACTTATCAGTAGTCTACAGTTTCATAACCTATGCTCTGATACCACCTTTGTCACGACCCCGTCCCAAAATAGTACTGGAGAACGAGTGTCTTGACATACCACCAAGGCAACAATTATTCTGACTTAAATTGTTTCCTTAATTAAATGCAACGAAAATACAATTACATGGCTATGAATCGTAAAATACTGAAATTAAAGGAATTACGTCATCAGAGCTTTCTAAAAGGAAACTTCATTTATATTACAGGTAACAACGAGTTACAACTTAAGATGAAATTTAAAACTAATTACAAGAGAGCCAAACATGCTCTATATGATATAACAAACTTTTTACTTAAAATAACAAAAAGAGCTCTAAAAGATGAATCTTCAACATAGTCCTTTTATCTTCCCTCCACGAGCCTACTTATTTCCTGAAAAATGGTTAGTTATACAACGTCAGCTAAAAGTCGTGCGAGGTTCAATCTCTAGACATTCCAAGGTTTTATTCAGAAAATTCATACCTATTTAAATCCAAAGAGCATACCAATACATATATGGATAGGAATTTGCTATATAAAATTTGAGATGATAGTATATAGAAATGAATAGCACAGATATGACAAATCAATTTGCAATATCTTTTTTCTTCAATCATATCATATTAATGGCCAAGTACACTCTAATACCGTATTCTTCTACCGTATTATTTCCCGATAGTTGAGGGTCAATCGAACTTGTTCGTCACAATGCCTTATTTAGGGCACACCAGTGATAACTCAGCTGGGAAGGTCAGTCAGTAAGAGAGGTCCCTTAGGCAAAATCTTATTTCCAATATTCAATTTCATTTTCAAAACACTTTTTCATTGGTATGTCTATATGGACAAATATAAACATATCACAAGGAATCAATCATCGGTATCAAATGAATTTTGAGAATAAAATAATTTCAAAAAATCTATATGGTTTGCATAATATCATATAATTAAAATGCACAAGGAATGTCAGAGTACTCACCTAAAACAAAAGTTCAAAGTTATAGAAACAGAGTCTTGGATCGCTCGTTAATCTTGAAACGAAACTTCTTCTTAAACTTTTCCCGCACTTTCTCTCACTATTTCTTTGTAATCTTTTGGTATAATTTCGTGTAATGGCTGATCCAAGGGCTTTATTTATAGTTTCCCAAAGTTATTTAGGTGTTGACACGTGTCTGGGTGATAAGGCTTTCACTTTGGTGAGTCACCGTTCACGTGTCACGCAACGGATCAGCCTTGCAGTCTTGGTTTACCAAATGGCGACATGTGTTTTGACTTTTTCTAGAGGATTGACATGAGTTTTATCCTTTCTTATAAAGGCGACACGTTTTCGGTGGATGTGTCCAAAAGAAAGCACGAGGTGGAAAGTTATTAAGGGTATAAGGGTCATTTTACACCCGAAGGTTATTTTAGTAATTTTACACCATACATTTTCAATATTTCCTGGAGGTCCTTGAAAATATTTTAATTACAAAATGGTCCTTTATATATTTTCATTTTAGTCCCTAAAACTTTCTTTATTTAAAGTCATGTCCCTAAAGTTTCATAAAACTACATTTTCTACCCCAAAACTTATCTTTTAACTTAGGATATGCTATTAGACTTTGATTTAATCCATTTTGATGAATAAAGAGGTCATTTAAAAGTGTTTAAGTCGTCTTATGTCACCTCCCCTTGGTCCAATCAAAGTATGACACGTGGTAACTTATAAGACAAAATATTATTTAAGGGTAGATGACTACTTATCCCTTATTTAAAAAAAAACGATATCTTCTCACTTGAATGTCCGTTTGATGCAACGTTTGTTGCGCTACAAACCTAATTCATATATCTATAACTTTTTAGTTTTTACCTCAAGTCAGTTTTTATATTATAATGGTCAAAACTAGTCTCTAATATGAACATTCCTACCGAAAACTTTGAAATTTTATGTTTGTAACTAATTTGATATTTCATGATTTATGAAGGGAAGATTTGACTAAAATAATAAATTAATATTATTCATATCACATGTGAAATAATACAACATTTAAAACTACATATATGAACATATAAAAGTTGGGTCATTACACTTTGTCTAGACAAATGGACTATTGGTTGATGCTTTTAGTCTTGTTTGATATCGTATATTTTACAAAAAATCCATAAAAGGAAGATCCATCTCTAATTACCTTGCTGACTACCCTATAAAAAAAGCTAATGTCTGGATTTCTGAATTCCCAGATGAGAATATCCTCTATACATCCCATGAAGATCTTCGATGGAAAATTTGCTTTAACGGCACTGCCAATAAGAAAGGGTAAGGCATTGGCATATTCCTAATTGCCCCTGATGACTCTCACACTCCCATTGCCATCAAGCTGGATTTACCTTGCACCAACAACATGACTGAATATGAGGCATGTATGGTAGGCCTCAAAGTTTCCCTTAAGAAAGGAATTCGATACCTCGATGTCTATAGGGATTCATCCCTCATCATCGATCAAGTACTCAGAATATGGAAAGGCAAGGACGGGAAACTCTTACCCTTTCATGCGCACTTAGAAGAGCTAGCTTCCCAATTCTAAGAAACCACCTTCCACTACCTACCCTGAGCAAAGAATAACCAAGCCGATGCCCTTTTTACCTTAGCCACCATGAATGACATGCTTGAAGGAATAATCATGGCCCCTTTCCTTGTCCAAAATCAAGATAAACCATCCCACTGCTACTACATTGATCTCATCACAGAGGAAGATCCTGAGATAACCAACTGCTAGTCTTATGATATTTGGCGCCTCCTCAAGCATGGTAGGTATCCCTAAGGTTCTGACAAGAAAGACCGAGCAACCCTCCACAGACTGGCTACCCAGTATATTATCTGTGATAAAGCACTATTTAAGAGAAACTTTAATGGAACCCGTTTGCACTGCATCACAGGGGCTAACATCGAAAAAATGATGCAGAAAATCCATAGCGAGGAGTGAGAATCCCATATGAATGGCCATATGTGATAGGGTTACTATTGGACTACCATGGTTTAGGATTGCACAACCTACATTCGAAGATGCCTTAAATGCTAGCAGTTTTCCAACCTATAACACTTACCTCTGTGGGAATTGTACAACATGACTTCTCCCTGGCCGTGCTCCACACGGGTCATCGATATTATAGGTAAAGTTACAACCAAAACATCCAATAGGTATGAGTTCATCCTAGTCTCCATTGACTACTTCACCAAATGGGTCGAAGCTGAGTCATATACAGTCCTGAATGCCAAGAAAGTGGTCAAGTTCATTAATAAAAACATCATCTGTCGACATGTGGTCCCTTACGAGCTAATGTCCGATAACGAGTTACACTTTGAGACAAAAGTTACAGAAGTGGTTGATGAATATGGTATTCAGAAACCCAAATCTTCTCCATATCGACCTCAAACCAACGGGGCAGTTGAAGCAGCAAATAAGAACCTCAAAGCCATCATCAACAAGATGATCGAGAGTTATCGAGATTGGGCCGACAGGATCCCTTATGCCCTCTGGGGATACCACAGTTCAGTTCGAACCTCTACTGGGGATACCCTTTACTCTCTAGTCTATGGCATGGAAGCAGTCCTACCCATTAAGCTGGAAATCCCTTCGCTGTGCATCATGTTAGAAAGAAAAGTCAGCGAGGAAGATTGGCATCAGAGCCATCTCGATGAGTTGTCCCTCTTGGATGAAAGGAGGCTAAAAGATCTATATCACATACAAGGGTACCATTACTGTATAGCATGATCATTCAATAAGAGAGTCAAGTACCATGGAGTTCGAGAAGGGAATTTAGCCCTCAAATAGATAATAGAGCCCATCTCGGACCCCAGAGGGAAATTCAAGCCCAATTGGAGCGACCCTTACATCGTGAAGAAGATCCTGTAAGGCGGCACCACTATCCTCACCGACCTTGATGGAGAAAAAATGGCGTGTCCAGTCAACCTGGGCCATCTCAAGAAATTCTACCCTAGTTCGAAATCTCGGCGCACTATGACTCTTCTCATCTTCCTTCTATTCTAAAAAAAAGTCTTTATTTCCCTCTACCCAAAACTACATGGGGCCTGATCTTATGAAAATATTTTTTCTTTCAAAAATGAATTTTAAGAATTTTCAAAACCCTCAGAGATATGTAGGCAACTCATACGTTTACATGAGCACGACCCCCTTCTTTTTCACAAAATGCTATTCTTTTCTTATTCTTGAGAACGATAGTTCATTTTAACATATACATGAACAAAAGGATTATGTATGCCTTAGCAATTGGTCTAGATAATTCAAATACAAAACTCATCAAGAGGCACAACTAGATGATCAAAAACTCCTTTATCTCATTATTTAAAATTTCAGTACGATTACATCAACATAGGGAGTCAAATGACTTCCATTGTTAATCCTACTCCTACCTTACTAATAAAAGTAAGTCCCACTACTCCCAAAATAACCCTCAAATTATTTCCAAACACAGAACCACACCCATTACAGAAGCTTCACATATCCTACCCGCAGTTGCCAGAGGATCTAGCCCCATTATCACCCATATCCCGGGGTCCCAAACTTCCACTGTCCGAATGGAGTGCCACAGACATTCCATAGAGAGATAAGCCCAGACTATCTTGGTGAAAACCACAACACCTCCCTCCATGGTTCCATGTATGGCAAACCACCTTTGCCTAGTTTTTACAGCCAACATCTTATCCACTACCTTTTTCCACAACCACTTCACGTAGTCCCTTGAGATGTGCCAAAACCACCCAGTAGACTAAGAAGGACAGGTGGACGGACGACGATTATCCCATAAAGAACCAAGCCGCATGCTCATACGCTCTGTCAGGTCCTCCACAGGAAAGAAGTTCAGTGTTCGCGGTGGCATAATTTATTCCCAAATAAATTGGCACAATAACCACCAGGGAAAGTATAAAGAGGTCTGGTGGAGGCCTACTAGATGAACATACTGGTAATCTCCGAGTTACAAAATGGGCAACAACTCCCCCCACTAAGGCACTGACCAGCGCAAGCCCCGCGCCCCGTGCTCCACGAACTAGTTTTCCCAACTCTCCCTGTCCAGACCTACACTGATAAGTTAGTGTGAGAAGAAGTTTGGCACTGCCAACAAAGGATACTCAGGTGGGACCGCCATACGGAACCTCTCTGATAGCCACATGAACAACATTACATGGCTACTCTTTAGAAAGTCGAAATGACTTTACCTCCAGGCATCCAGACCATTTAAAGTCTCCACCGATACCACCGTCGTAGGATTGCGACGGTATGACATCCAGGAAACAATAGCTACGAATTGAGAGTCCAACAATAGCTCCCTAGTCACAAACAATAGTTTTGAAACCAGGCCCAGAATGATGACCCCAGCATGACCAGCATTACCGACATCTTGCAAATACACAAAATACAACACTGCGGGAAGAGAAATCATTCCTCCTGTGACTAACGACCTCGCTGTCGAAGGTGAAATGTGGAGAAGTCCCTCCAAAAGCTCCCTAGGGGACTGAGAAAACTCAGGCATAGCCACTACAACACTAGGATTTATCCCCAACATGTCGGAGAACTCTTCATAGGTCGGTCAGACTTCTTCCAAGACGAAGCGAAAGACATGGTCTTCAGGGTACCAAATTTTCACGGCTGCCATCAGTATATTCCATTATATGGGATGGTTGCGCCAGAAAGAGAGTCGCCGCATGTTGAAAGTGTCGTATTCAACGTTGTAGGAACACATTGATTCCAAAGTTTCGAGATATTTCACAAACTCAACACTACCAGGGAGAGCCACATCACAAAAGTAGAAGAAAGCGAGCAAAGAAGGATGTAAAGGAAAAAGAATATGGAAGTGTGAAGAAAAGATCCATCCAACCCCCTATTTATACTTGAAAACTCTCAAGAAAAGATAAGAAACCCTGCAAAAATTGGAGGAAAACTTACCCCACTAAGTACCAAGCAATTGAAGAAAGTGCAATTAAAGCCTTGGGTTGATTGGACTGAACTGAAATGTCGATAGGTAGGACAGGGGTCATGCTGATCGACAACCCCCTATTTTTGGGAAATCCCCCTTTTCCTCTTTTGTCAAAATAAAAAAACCTAATAAAAATAATTTATCTTAAGGGAATTCTGAATTTCCTTATCCTTATGTTTTTACTTATCCTATTTCAAAATATAGTCTTTCTCAAAATCATTTTTAATTCTTTTTACGATCTCAGCAGCAAAGTAAAAAGAGCAGGTGCATCAATCACTAAAAACAAAAAAATTCACAAAAAAAAACTCCATTTCATTTGCATAGATATTTGTTATGTTACACTGATTTTACAGGAAACAAAAATACAATGAGACTCAGCCCAGACGTATAAAGGGAGTCTCCGAAGTCATTGCCGCCGCTGATGTCGTCGCACCGCCTGCACTGTGGGAGTACCCCACCTGCCTACTCGAGCCCACGTGGGGAAGAGGCATCACATCGTATATGCTGGGTGCCATCAACCATCTCGACAAAAGTCCATATAATCAAACATTACCGCTATGTCAGTATATGACGAGTAAGGCTCACCCATCATTGTCGCTACCCATGCATCGTCCGATATCTCCCGCACTCGCTTATATACACAGGGTTCTTTGCCGATGGCACCGCGACCTCATCCTCCACAATCTATCGCACTACTCTCTCCCCAAGGTAACAAGAGTAGCCAAACTCATGCCCCAGTAGACATCGCATTTATGCATGTCCCACAGTTAACCCCGTATACTAGATAGACGTCCCTCATGGATATAAGGTCACCTGCAAATTTCCAGCAAGAACCAAATATCAATATCAAGAAAAGATCATAAGGGAAAGACAGTCTCAAGAAAAAAGGGGACTTACCCACTCGCTTGTCAGGCCATTCAAGACCTGACGCACCGTCTCCAGAGAAAGGGACTTCTTCGATTGCTAATTAGACTCCCACCAACGATGCATTCGGTAGAAATCCCCAATAGAATCGTCCTTCAAAGCTATCAATTGGGTGTTAAACCCAATCACCTCATAGAACCACTTATGTAAAAGGTCAACAATAAAGAAATCAAGAATAAAACGCATAAAGGAAAGTGCAAATGCATAAAGGAAAATGCGAAAATTAAAGAATACCTAAAAAAGATACGTGGCTCTAGTAAAAGTTTGTCGGCAGCTCCGGCTGAATAAATTAAGAGAATAATAAAGGGTCATTAGTCTCCCCCAGTCATAAAGACGGATGCTCAAAAATACCCTAAAAATTGGCAAAAACCACAAGTGCACGACGTCGCCACCAGAAAACCCCCCACACCATTAAAATGGACAGACGAGCTATCTGTCGCACCTGTCACCCGTCACTCTCATCAATGCTCCTTCGCAGTAATAACTCCATCAAAAGAGACAAACGAAGAGAGTCCCCAAAGACCACCTTCTCCACATCACCCAATGCCACCGTCACCGCCTCCGGCGTCGCCTTCAGAGTCCTATGCACCTCAATTTGCACCCCCTAGCAACCCTGGTCCAGCAGCTGCTGCATGTCTATGGGAGTCAGCGTCATCTCCCAAAAGCCAAAATGATAGGTTTGGGTGATATCCCATAACTTCTCCCCCAGAGTACAGAGAATGACTGTAGAATGAGGCATCTTATCTAGAGCAGACGCTAGTCTCCCAAAACCGACTAATAACACCATCCAACGCACCACAGATGGAAGGTGATCCCAAATATCCTTAAGCCCCGTCGTCCTTAGAGGACGCATGGTCGACATAGAAACATTAGACTGTCAAAAGAGAAAAGCAAAAGAAAAACCTTTGTCAAGTTCAAGAAATAAGGAGATATCACCAAGAAGAAAAGTAGAGAATACCAAAAGTCATTAATACTTACATAGATGCCAAGGTTCACCACCCTAGAAGAGAAATGACGCGAAGGCTCACATAAGAGAGTTCGATCATCTGCCACTGGCTCGAATGACTCAAAAGAGTTCTCACTGCCTAGTGCAAGAGGCACCCTAACCCTCCATTCCAATCCTGCCTAATCGTCAACATAGAGCCATGCCATATATGTTGCGCTAGTTAAGAAACCATCCCCATCTATTGACTTTGGAAAGTTGGAACAATTTGCAGAAGGTAAATGCTGAATAAGGCAAGTCAGAAATCTGTGAAAAATGAGGAGAACCAACCCCCTTTTTATAGGAGGTTAAGGGGCATGCCGATCGACATCTCCCTACCACCCACCGATAGGCACTATCCCTCCACCTGCTCGAGGTACCTCAAAAGACCGTGCCACTACCGATTGGCATCTCTCCATCTATGCCGATCGGCATCCACTTTAAAGTCTCATACAAAGGTCCCCCCCAAAATGCCAAAAAGTCATGAAAAATCTTCGAAAAATTCCTACAATTCCCAAATGGATTTTAGAACCTTGTCCACTAAGTAAAACATTTTTACCACACTCATTTACCCGGCTTATCTCCCGTATCTAAATTCCTGAAATCAATTTCATGTCTCCCCAGAAACGTCTCCAAAGGAGACCACATTATTTAAAAATTCCCCGACTGAGAAACGTCCAACCCTCAAATTATTCCCTCTTCCCCAGCGGAACCTAAGATCAAATACTTCCCCAAATCCCCAGTAGAACTACAAGATACATATCCCCATAGGAGTCTCCAAATTTCCCTAAGAAACTAAAGCTCACAGAATCGACTTCGACCCGCAAAATTGGTCGCTTTTTCTTAAGCCCTCAGAATTGGATTCGACCCGTAGAATTGGTCACCCTTATCTTAAGCCCCCATAATTAGATTCGACCCGAAGAATTGGTCGCTTTTACTTAAACCCAAAGAATTGGCTTCGACCCGTAGAATTGGTGCTTTTACTTAAGCTCGCTAAATTGGCTTTGACCCGTAGAATTGGTCGCTTTTACTTAAGCCCACATGATTGGCTTCATCCCGCAGAATTGTTAGCTTCTATTTAAGCTCACAGAATTGGCTTCGACCCACATAATTGGTCAATCTTATCTTAATCCCACAGAATTGACTTCGACTCGTAGAATTGGTCGCTTCTACTTAAGCCCTCAGAATTAGCTTTGACCCGTAGAATTGGTCACCCCTATCTTAAGCCTACAGAATTGGCTTCGACCCGCAGAATTGGTCACTTTTACTTAAGCCCTTAGAATTGGCTTCAACCCGCAAAATTGGTTCCTTCTACTTAAGCCCACGTAATTGGCTTCAACCCGTAGAATTGGTCACTTCTACTTAAGCCTGCAGAGTTGACTTCAACCCCCAGACTTGGTCGCTTCTACTTAAGCCCGCAGAATTGGCTTCGACCCACATAATTGGTCACTTATACTTAAGCCCACAAAATTGGATTTGACCCGCAGAATTGGTCTCTTCTAATTAAGCCCATAAAATTGGCTTTGACCCGCAAAATTGGTCGCTTCTATTTAAGCCCGTAGAATTGGTCACCATTATTTTAATCCCGCATAATTGACTTCGACCCACAGAATTGGTCGCTTCTATTTAAGCCCTCAGAATTGGCATTGACCCACATAATTGGTCACCCCTATCTTAAGGCCTCAGAATTGGCTTTGACTAGTAGAATTGGTCACCCCTATCTTAACCCCGTGGAATTGACTTCGACCCGCAGAATTGGTCGTTACGACTTAGGTCCTTAGAATTAACCACAACCTGCAGAATTGGTCACTCCGTACCTTTGAACTCAATCATCACCTCCTTTTAGGTCCTCAGAATCAACCATCCCCAGCATCCCCTTAGGTCCTCATAATCGACCTCAACCATTTGAATTGATCATCCTCGTCCCTAAGGTCCACAGAGTCGACCTCTTTCCAAAAAAAATCACGTGGTGTCTATTTGATGACTTTAACTTGTTCTAAGTTCACCCGTAGAGGGGCTATTTAGACACTACATTCTAGGACCCCTAAGTCTCTCCTTAGGTCCCTAACACATCTTTATTTCACTACAAACCATAGGTCGCACTTCGAGTACCGATCTAAAGGCCATTGGGCGCTCCCGAGCCCCGACTTGACCCCAATCGACTTCATTGTCAAAGCTAAATCTCTTTGAATCTTTGAAGGGAACTGAAACCCCTTACCCATGATCCTCCATGTGAACAAAATGGCATAACCATTCGGGAAAACAATTAGTTTTCCCCCGAAAATTGATCTGAAGGCCATCGAGGGCTCCCGAGCTCCGTTTAACCTAAGTCAAGTCTTCAGATCAATTGAGACTGAATGAATCTCTGAAGGTCACTGAATACCCTTTCTAACAGTCTTCCTCGTGCACGATTCTAACTTGTGATACATACAAATAATTCATTTTACTCCAACTACTCACCGGGAATTTCTGGGCCACGTTTAACCAAGGTTAACTGTACAAACAGAGCAAAAATTTTTGGAATGTCGAAGTTAATCTACTAACCTTTCCAATAATTTTCCCCATGCATAATTCTGACTTACCATACAAAAGAAAGATCAATTTTCATCCGACGAACTCCCGTCCTAAGGACCGATGTGTGGTTCCGAGCCACATTTGACCCAAAGTCAACTCCCAAACCAGAGAGTGTTCCAATAATTCTTAAAGGTCTCTAAATTAACTTTCTAACGGTATGACCCGTGCAAAATTCGGATCAACGGATTACATGTTATGACCATTTTTCCAGAAAAATTAGCACGAGACTGTCAAGGTAGGTTTGGAACCCTCATCTCTTCTAGAGAGGAAGTAACCGCCAGATCTTTCTCCCCAAGGACTCTCCTAGGTAGGAAGCATCTAAAGCTCCATCTTACCATCTCGTGTGGAGATAAGGGTGGCTTTTAGAAACTAACAACGGGTAAAATAAATATAGGAATTACGGAGCAATTCTAGGCACTACTTAACTACACTACACTCGGGATGAAGTAGGTACTGACAGAACTACATGAAACTACACTTTAAGGTACAAAAATATTAAGAAGTAGGAGGATCACATTTGATGGGCTTATTGCTCTTATCTAGACTAGACTTTTCTAGTTCTTTCTACGTCCATCGGTACAACTTCTTGGTCGTTTGATCTATTATCACAAGTGTATCCCCTTATGGAGGGTAAGAAGGATTGGGAGATGTTGATCGATCATAAGAGTTAGGTGTTGATTTTCATTCTGACAACTATCTTTTTAGGCCTATCGACATTGTGTCTAGGGTCACCTATCGATTGGCAGGATAAGGGCTGTGCCGATTGGTAACCCCCTGACCCTATAAAAGGAGGGCATGACCTAATTACCAGGCAGACCTAGAGCTCAGATCCATTAGCATCACTGATCTCAGAAACATTCTCTCAAAATCATCGAAGTTCCTCCATGTGAAGTTCCATTCAAGTTTGCATTCCTATCCTTTTCATACCCAATTTAGTAAATCACATTCTCTCTCATCCAACATCCATATCACATTCAAGGGAGTTCACACAAGATCAAAGATCAAGATCCAAAGAAGGTCCAATCCCTTCCATCTCTCTTTAAATTCCTTATCTTTGCATAAATTTCATTAGATTCATAATCTAGCTCCTACTTTTCTTCATACCCATTTATATCAACATTTTTATTAATATATTGCACATACTATATTTTCTATAAAACCCCCAAAACAAACATCAAGAGGGTTATACCCATAAATTCCGAACGCGATTATCCATCATACTTTTTCAAAACTAAAACATATTTTTCTACACACACATATAATAAATTTTCGTTCGGATCTATGGGATAAAACCCACCCCCTATACTGCATTCGAACAACGTGGACTTTGATGCCTTTATAGTCTACGTAGGCATTTTGGATTAAAACCCGAGACTCGAGTCCAATTTTCTAATTTTTTAATCTTCCAACTTTCTAATTTTCTCTATTTTCTTTTTCTCTAAACCCCCCAATTTTCCTAAACCTCCCATTTCCGTATTTATCATATTCTCACATTAATATACATATTATTTTTGTTTACGTTTCATCCAATACATATTGTCATTTCATAATAATGATCAATATTACCATAAATGCACAAATCATATTTCCTATATATACTATTTTGGATACATTCCTATGGATGACCTCACTCTACCTTTACCATGGTGTGAGTTGAACGATTTTGATCTCCATTATATATACACGTGCACACACTTCATGGAGAAATAAAGGAAAATAATAACACTAGCCAATGAGAGACCGAAAGGGCGAGATGGGTGCCTAATACCTTTCCATTCCGTAACTTAGCCCCCGAGCCTTCGAACTATTAGTTTCATACGCATAAGTTTGTCTTTGATGCCATCCTCTCGGGCGACGACATGTTCTTTTGTCTGTTTCAAGCAAAATAGACTGGCGACTCTACCTCCTCACATTTACCCCACACTAACGACAGCTGAAGCGCCCCCGAGCAAGATGCCAGACCTTTCTGAGCCGAACCCTGGCTCCGGATCGAGATGGACACACCTATTAGGCCTAGTCATCCTTCCAGGGTCTAAAATATAACTCAAAATATTGCCCGAGAAATTGGCCCATCCAATCGATCGGTATCTTTCAAAAGTAACCCCCTAGGCCCTTACCAGGTCGTCGGTCATATATCTGAGGATGCTGCTGATGAGTGTGATGAACACCTTGACCTTTATAGGGCCTTGTCTATTCGTCTTACTGACGAAGTGGATTAGACACCGATTACTCGTGAAGTTAAAACTCTCTTCAATGAACACTTCTTCCAAGCAAGAATTGGGATCCCCCTTATAAAACCAATTCGTGATGTACTTTCCTTTACCGACCTCAAACCATTCTATCTTATACTAAATGTATAGAGAATTATGATCGGCTCCGTGTTTCACTTCCATGGCTTATTCGGGATTGAGAATCCCCTGACCGTCGGGGAGTTACTGACCATTTATAAGCTTGTATCCTCACAAGGGGGTTGGTACACCCTAGCTTGTAGGCGCAAAAGTTAAGGTTTTATTGTTTCACTCCCTTTTTCCAAACACAACTAGAGTCATCACTTCCTTTATATCCGAGGGGAGGGATAGGAGTATGATAAGAAGAACGACCTCACGGGTCACCTATTTCCAGTTCTCGTGATTGGACTAAACCTGACCTCAACGAATTTCATTTTTATATTTTTTTGTTCATCTTTATTTTCGGCTCTTCTATTTTATAGACTGTTGTTCTTTTTGGTGCCTTGCAGGGATCATCAACGAACTTCTTGACATTATAGCTACCCAAAAGGAGATGGTTCAAGAAGTTATGAGAAAATCTCGCCCATTCATGAAGATGTGTGATATTAAGAGATTGAAGGAGATTGGCATGATTTCAAGAGGAGAGGAGTTACGAGACTGCATTACCCTTTGTCTTTAGGCTAATACCGAAGAGGTACGCCACTTGCTTATCCATAGCTAACATGCGTTATTCCTCTGTTCCTGATGTATCCTTTTTTATATGCCAAAGAGTCTCATTAACTTGCTTTGTTATATTGATAAATTCATTATCTTTATGCTTATGTTTATAGCTTATGTAGAAATGGCCCACCGAGGCTATTGCTCATCATTGCAAAGGCTGAACTAAATGTTGACCACCTCTCAGTCTGTTACCACTCAGCCAAACCCTCCTGCAATTAATGAGAACCCCCTAGTTAAAGAGACTGGGATTGATGGAGTGGTTCGTCGCCTCAATGTTATTGAGGAGATGTCATCCATCCAACTAGTGGATGATGAGGCTCTCTAGAGGAGGAGATGAGGAAAAAGGCTCGCAGAGATCGAGGTCAGGGCTGAGACCACTTCTACTTTTGTCGGCCGAAGGTTAATTACTGATGTAGAGGAGGAAGATGTTGATGGAAAAAGGGTGTCCATGGATGGGGAAAGGTTTGGTATCCCTCACCTCCCCTACGATGATCCGAACGAAAACTACTTGGCCTTATAAAATGCCTATCTTCCCAATGACATTAATCGGCCGAGTCAGGGATCGATTGGTAGTGCTAAAAAAGATGATCCAACTAGAGTAACTTCCATTATACATACTTTTATTTCCTTATATTGATTATGGAAATCCCTGTAAATGAGTTTCATGGGAGTTTACATGGCTAAATAGTGGTTTCCATGGAAGTATGAGACTAAGAAACTTCCAAGGTTGAAAGTAGAGTTGGTGATCTTGAAGAAGGCCAAGACTAACACCGATAAAGCTTTCGTGATGGCTTGAGGAGAGAGATATACCGAGAAGATGGCCAAGGATCAAACCATAGTAGAGAAAAATAATATTTCTATAGAGAAAAATAAACTTCTGAAGAAGGCACCGAGTTGAAGTGGTAGCTTATCGAGAAGGAAAAGGAGAAGGCCGAGGCAGTTATAGATAAGAGGGATCTAGCCATGTTGATGTGGCTTGGTGTGAGACTTATTCTGACCTAGTGGTTGGTCATAATCTGGTATGAGCCTAACATTTAGGTGGGAATCTAACGTTGTACTCGTACATAACTGGTATGCTACGAGTGTGGTGGGTATAAGGAAAAGTGCATTAATGGAGATGATCTAATTCATGGAGAAAAATATATCACTTGGAGAATAACGTCCTTTTATTAATTACAGTGCTTCGTGGAGTTACATATGGAAGAAAAAAGATATAAAAAATACACGAATTAATCAGTTATAATGAACAAGAAAATGACAAATACTAAAGGGTGCTTTAGATTGTTGATCGACCACTTATTTTTGCTCAATGACCGTCTTTACCAGTAGTAAAGATTTAGATTCTCAATGTTCCATAGATGATGAATGGCGTTACACTCATGGTCTTGGAGGTCGTATGTCCCTAGTCATATGATGCGTACCACTATATAAGGGCCCTCTAAATTGTCAACTAACTTTCATGGCTGGTATTTTTGGTTGACTACATTATCTTCTTAAGGACAAGGTCACCGACCTAGAAGGATCAGTTCTTCAGTATTATATTGTAGTACTGATCCACCTTCTACTGTGTCATAAGTACCCTTAAAGCTGCTTCATCCCTTCATTCGTCAAGGAGGTCTAGGTTGGTTCGGATTCATTCATCATTTTGCTTTTCATTAAAATAGTTTACCCTCAAGGTTGACACTTTTAAGTCAATCGGTAATATAGCTTCAGTGCCATAAGTCAAAGAAAAGGGTGTGGATCTTATTAGTTTCCTCATCATTGTTCTGTAGGCCCATAAGATAAAGACCTCTTTAACCCAGTGTCCTTATGAGTTGACAAATTCTATTTTAATCCCATGGATGAGCGTCTGGTTAGTTACCTTAACTTCATCGTTACACTTGAGATGCCTTCGGGCTGAGTGGAAGTACTTGATTTTTAACTGGTCGCATAACTTGTCGATCCTAATAATATGAAACTACCTCCCATTGTCTGAAATGATAGCGTGCGAAATGCCGAACTGATTGATGATTAACTTCCAAATAAAAGAATGAAACTTCTGATCAGTGATCCTTATTAGTGTTACTACCTCCACCAACTTCGTAAAATAGTCAAGTACCACCAACATAAACTTACATTGAACCTTACTAGTTGGAAATGGACTAAGGATTTCCATTCCCTATATGGCAAAAGACCAATGGGAGACGATCACTCATAACTCCTCGACTAGCTGATGGATATAGTTTGTACTTTGGCATCGATCGCACTTTTTGACATAGTGCTCAACATATTGTTCTCATTATTGGATAGTAATAACCATATGTTAGAGCTCTCTGAGATAAGCTTCTTTTGTCGAGGTGTCCTTCACAGGCACCCTTGTGGAATCATGCTAGGAATATTGTTACGTCCATGAGATGAATGCAACGAAGGATGGATCAGGCATGCCCCCTTGGTACAAAACCCCTTCGTATAATAGGTACTTCATCGCCTTAACTCACATAATTATTACTTCTACCTGATTATTTGAAGGATCCTTTATTTTGTGAACTTTCCATATTTATCCATCAAAGTCCCTGTTTTGCAACATTGACTGCCTTTGTATCCATAATTTGAATACTTGGTTAGTCCAAGATTTCTATTAGGGGATTTCCCTAGTAAGTGGATGCGAGCCTTTCTAGGTGATCAGCCTTCACATTGTCCTCCCTTAGGATAAACCTGATACTGAATGCTTGGAACTGCCTTGTTACTTGTTGAAACCACTTTAGATATACCATCATGTTTCTTCCTTTCACTTCATACTCACCTATCACTTATTAAACAACCATGTTTGAATCACTTAGGAACTCCACATTGTCGACTTTTAGGGATAGGGAGAGCTGCACCCCTACGATTAGAGCCTTATACTCAACTTCATTATTGAATGCCCTAAAGTTGAAATGTAGTGTGTACTCCATATTTGCACCATTGGGAGTTACCACTATTAGTCCTGTCCCATAACCTTCTATTAGAGGATCTATCCACATATACCACCATCACCTACTTTCCTAACACAATCTTCTGTGGGAATTCTCCCCAATTAATGTAGGTGAGTTATGCTATAAAATCGATGATTACCTGACTCTTGACTGCCACTCTCAACTTGTAGTGTATGTCGAACTCCCTGAGCTTAATTGGACACTTCATCAATTGTACGGAGACCTTTGGCATTTGAAGGGATTATTTGAGCAAGTAGTTGATTAGGATGATAATGGTATGGGTTTGGAAGTACGACCTTACCTTTCTAGATGACAGGACCAATAAAAGGCTAATTTTTCCAACATTGGGTATCTTGATTCCACTCTTCGAAACACTTTTCCCATATAGTAGACTACTCGTTGTACACCTGCATTGCCCCAGATTAGAACCAAACTGATTGTCATTGAAGAAATGACGAGGTAAAGGAATAATTCTTCTCCGAGTATTAGCTTCAATAGGAGTGGGACCTCTGTCATGTAAGCTTTCAAGTCTTGAAAGGATTTTTCACACTCGTCCATCCAGATGAATGCCTTTTTCAAAGTTTGAAAGAACGTGATGCACTTATCTGTCACTTTGCTTATGAACTAGTTTATCACCGATACCTTTCCAGTCAGTGATTGTACTTCATTCATTAAATTTGGGTTTCTATCGCTTGGGTCTTTTCAGGGTTAACCCCCTCCACATCACCATAAATCCCATAAATTTCCCATATAACACTTCGAAGGTGCATTTTTTGGGGTTCAACTTCATTTTGTATGATCAAGAATTTTAAAAGCCTCATCTAAGTTGGTCATATGATAATATCCTTTTAAGATCTTAACAAACATGTCATCCACATACACCTCTATGGTCTTCCCTATTTGGTCTTCGAACATTTGATTGACTAGCCTCTTCTAGGTGGCCCCCGTATTCTTCAAACCGAATGGCATTACCTCGTAATAATACGTCCCCTATTATTTACGAAGGATTTTTTCTCCTCATCGACTGGGTGCATATATATATAATTATATCCAAAATAAGAGTCCATAAATAATAAGGTCTCGTGCCCAGCCGTGGTTTCCATTAAGGGGTCAATCCTTAGCAGAGGGTATGAGTCATTTAGATAGGCTTCATTTAAATTTGAATATTCAACACACAATCTCTATTTTTCATTTGGTTTTTGGACCTTGATGACGTTCGATAAACATTTGGGATACTTGATATCCCGAACAAAACTTGATTCAAGTAATTTAGATGAGTTGTATGCCGATGTGGTGAAAGTGAAAAAGACAAATTCTAAATTGCAAGCTAGGTTGAATGAGCGTGCCATAGAAAATATTGATGATTTGATTGAGGATCTTAGGGAACGGGAGAAGATGTTTGGGGGAAGCTAGAATATATGGAGAAAGAAAGAGATAGTCTTCATGACTTAATGGAGGCGTTGAAAAAGGATATTCTAAAGTTTGAGGAGTCTAGGCGTGTGCTTGAGTCTAGGATTTATGAGTTGGAAGAGAGATTTATAGACTCGAGTAAGTTCAAGTTTGACTTGGAATCTAGGTCGAGGAATCTAGATAGGATGTTAGTCACCTTCTAAGTCAAAAGTGATTCGTGTGGTATAGGTTACGATGATAAAGTTGTTCCCATTACCAAAACCAATACTAACCGTGTAAGAGAGCCCACTAGAAACGTGATGAGAGGTCGACATTTTGGGAATCATTCCCATCGTCTTTACACTTGCACATATTATGGTAGGAAAGGTCACCTTAAACATTTTTGCCATGACCTTAGGAATTCTCCTAGGAAGTTTGGGAATAAAGTCGTGTTGGTTCCCATAACCCCCACCCATCATATTACACCTATTTGGGGTTAGGAAATCGGATTTAGTGGCTTTAGGAATAAAACTTCATGGATGTCATTTGGTTTCAGTTAATTCTCCCCATGCTAGATCTAAATGATGATTGTGTTACCATGGTTGTCATACGCTAGTCTTAGCATTATGATTTATATCTTGCTAGTGTATGACATGTGTATCATTTTGTATTATATTTTCCTTTATTGAGTCTTATTTGAAAAATATAAAAACATTTTGTTTTTGAGAAAATACAAAAAGATTTTTGGTTTATTATATTTTTGAAAATTCAAAAATATTTTACGTTTATTTGAGTCAAAATATGTTGAAAAACCCAAAAAGATTTTCGGTTTGTTTTTTAGTTTACATGCTTGATGTGGCATATTGGTGTGATTGGACCCCCATCCTTTCATTATCCACGTGGCTAGGACATTTGGTCATAATTATTGATGCTTATAATGATCTTAACCATTTTATCATGGGGTTATTTCGAACTTGATATGCATTTTGATAAGACTTTTTATATATGCCATCTTTGCACACATGCACGAGTTTATATGATTGTTTGAAATCTCTTGCATTTATGAGTTTGGTGAGACATTCTTATCTCAATTTTTCCATCTATGCATTAGTAGACATAAGGAGGAAGTGTGCATGTCAGAACCGTTTACCGTGAGGATTGTATTGAAAAAATGATGAATGTTTATGGGAAAGGGATGCGAGAGTGAAAAATTGACTTGTCGTGAAAGCCACCATTTAAAAGAGCCCGATAAAAATTAAAGGCAATAAAAAAATAATATGCCAAAATATGGTCCACATTAGTTTATGTTCACCCAAAAAGAAAAATATGATATATATTTGAGGGAGTTGGGATGGATAATTTAAACGGGTTTGCACCACGGATTATAACATTGAAAAATCGTGTCATGATGCTATTGTTTGTAGAATCGTCAAAATTTTGGATTTGTGTGCATGTTTGATTGTTTAGTTCATTTAGCTCACACTTTAATTGTCACATATGGATAAAATAAAGTTTGATGATTTATAGCTATCATTAGGAGCTTCTTGATCATTTCAATATGTTGGAATTGTGATTCATTTGTTGTAGTTCACGTCCATACATTCCATATTCATGTTTGAGCACATCGGTACTATGTTATCATGTAACTCATATTGTTTTTGGAGTTCTCGATACTGTTTTGCTATTGCTTTAACGTTTTCTGCCACTTCTAGTAAGTTTTTTCACGAAATTTTTTCACTGGGAAAAACAATTTGATTTTTTGTAGTAGATTTGAGAATTTGGTTTCCTCGTTCGACCGATAAACCAATATCGCACAAAGCCTTCAAGAGAGAAGCTCATGTCGTTTGAACGACTAAGCTGTCTCGTTGGAGAGACCCCTGGATTTCGGTTTAATTCTATTTCAATACCGTGCTTCTTATGGTTATATATTGGTATTGCTGGTTGCTTCGGGGTTTTTCTTTATGCACTTTACTTTGATAGATTTGATATTTTGCTGCATTGGATTGTTTAGTCACACCTGCGTAGATTGCTTATTCATATTATGTGATTACCATTTGCTAGCTACGAATTTGATATTATTGATCATTATTAGCTAGTTGTTTGCATGTTTATGTAGATATACTTCATTGATTCATCTCATTCTAGACATGTTTATCTTTTCATCGGGTTGTCTATTCGAGACAAAAAGGGGAGAGATGTATGTGATGTATGGGGAGATTTTGTGTGAAGAGCTAGGTATCCTGATTTAATTGTTTTTTACATATTGATATTATGTTTTGCTCACATAACAAGTGATTTGGATTTGTAATTTTCATATTGGTTTATATCATTTGTTCCTCCATACTTCACTCGGTATTTGTCTATTTCATGTGTGTAGGTTTGCTTAAAAAGATTCGAGATTTCAAGACTACATCACACTCAGACATTCAAAGACAGTTCATGCTTACCGGACCATCTTTTCCTAGTCTTGTCCTGTATTTTTTGATTTTGGATTTATAGGATGGGATTTAGGCATCATATGGAGTGACGGCCCGACTTAGGCATTTCACTGTTGGTTTTGTCCCAGAATAGTCAAAGGGGGAGATTTGTAAGGACAAAATTTCCAATTGAGTCCGTTGTATAGTTTTGACTTATTCCCAGAATAAAACACGTTTGAGTCATAGGGATATTTTTATTATCACAATCCCTCATAGACTATGATGTGTTGAAGTTTATTAAAGACGTTACGACAAAGCTTCAAGGAATTATTTATGCCGAATGTTTAATTGTTGCAAGTTTATTCGTCTTCAAGTTGAATTGCATTATAAGATCACTCAGGTATGAATGCGTAATTTTAATGGGATTTGGAATTAATTTTAAATTGTTTAAGGATGCTATTTTATTAAGAAAATATTTTTAAAAAATTTTGAAATCGTTTATACTTTGTTTATACTGGGATAAACATCATTTATAGTTATGTTAAAATCAAACACACGGGAGTTTTCGTTCAAACAACTCTGATAGTCGTTCGAGCGACATAAGTATGTCGTTCGAGCGACATGCCTATCTCATTTAAGTGAGATGTTGCCTATGAAAATATTATTTAAGGCGTGTTTTCACAAGTTTTCAAAGTGTGTGGAGTTTGAAAAATAGTTTTTGTAACAATACGTTTTTGTACAAAAGTTTTCTAAGGTTTTTTAGTCTAAACACATCCTTAGAGTTTACAAGATCCTAGTTTTCATTAATATATGCAATAGTGATCTTGTTTAAGACGGTTTTGTTCTACTTTGAATATTTCTGGTTTTGTGGAGAGGAACATAAGGAGTTCGTGTTTCGATTTCGTAGACGTTACAAGCCATATCGGTGGACACCGAGACACATGTGTTGTGGATAGGTATCATGGAAGGACTTTCAGCGTGGGCACGATGAGAGGAGTGGTTGAAGGTAATAAGATCATCAAGTCATGTGGGGATCGAGTCGTTGAGTAAGACTTGTGTCTGTTCATTGTAAATCCACATTCATAGTGATTGTCTGGCTTGGGCCGTCCGAGGTTTTTTTTAGTTGTGGTTTTCTCGTTGTGAGTATTATTTACTTTATTTTACTTACTTTAATCACTAGAAGGATGTTTAGGATTAATCAAGATAAAATTTGGTTAAGTTAAAATTTGTTCACAACTTTGTGCGAATTAAAAAATTGGAAAAATGTTTTTTCATAACAAAAGAAATTGTTTTTTTCATCCTTAAAACACTTTTTGCATAAGAAATAAAAAGGACCCACAGAATTATGAGCATCCTTACGGGATGTCCTTGCTCCAAAGTTCACCATAATGGTTTATGATGAAAGATCCAAAAATTACACCACAAATAAACAATTTTTCCAGTATGAGTAAGAAAACTAAAGTAATGAAACCACCGTAAGTCTATCCTGTAATGCGGAATGTGTTGCAGGGACTAAAGCCTAACAAGTGGGAAACTAAGTTGATATAACTAGGATTCAACAAAGGCAAGCATCCTTAGGGGATGTCTTTGGTCCAAAGTGTACCGTATTGGTTTATGATACAAGATCTAAAAATTACACCACAAATAAACAATTTTTCCAGTATGAATAGGAAGACAAAAGTAATGAAACCACCGTAAGTCTATCCTGTAATGTGGAATGTGTTGCAAGGACTAAAGCCTAATAAGTGGGAAACTTAGGTGGATAAAACTAAGACTCAACAAAGTCACATCCAAAGAAAATTTGGAGCTTGGTAGGAGGCATCATAAATGATCCATCTAAATCAATCAGAGGAACACACTTGAAAACGCAGGGGTTACATGGATTCACTTGTATCTTAGGTTACACTCACAAAGATTCAAATTTTACCCAAATTTTATCTTGTTTATAATCAGATGCGCATGCAACATAAAGTCCAAATAAGATATTACAAACCATGCAAACAAACCAAACCAAACCAAACAAAAGAATAATTAAGGAAAAATCCTTTTCGGACAACATTTATATTCAACACTGTTTAAGAATTTGATAGACATGAATGACTTATAGACAATATAGAGATTATTATAATGCACAGGGTCATCAAATATTCAACAGAATGGGATGCAGTCTAGCACCATAGTTAAGAAGAATCTTTTCCTGGTATTCACAGATCCGCCTCAGGACATGGCATCCTTTCTTCTTCAGCACTAGAGTCACAACTCCACAAAAAGTCAGTCGTAGTAAAAAGTCTATAAGAGTTTGATGTAGTGTATGGGACTAGGGCTTAACAAACTTAATAAATCATTCTAAGAATGGAGATTATTTAGAATAAAAGTGTTTCTATGAAAAATAAAGTGGAAAACTTTTGTAGAAGGTATGAGAATTGATTTTTGACAAAAGAGTTTTTTAAAGCAGTCCAAAAGAATCCTTTTTACAGAAAAATACATTTTTCGCGATGACGGACTCATTCGAATAAAATGGGACTTCGTTCGAATGAAAACCATAGTTTTTTTCTAACGAGGTTTAATCTCGTTCGAACGAAGGGCCTATCTCGTTCGAATGAGCTTCCAACACACTTCCAACGAGGTTAGTTATGTCAAACATAGACCACGTGTTAGAATCTCGTTAGAAGTTCATTATAACGACTTAAGCACTTCGTTACAACGAAATTACAACCTCATTTGAATGAGAACAAGGTTAATCTCATTCCAATGAACCACAAAACATTTTTTTTATTTTGAAAATTATTTTTATGTAAAATGCCTTGAGTGAAAGAAAAACATCCCAGAGTATATTTGACTAAGTAAAATAAAAAACTCAAATCCATATACCTCCATAATTTTTTCATGACGATTCTAACAACTTGAATTTCGAAAGTGATGCTCGGTCATTAGCATGTCTTCAAAGATCATGGAAGCACATTCGAACGTAGTGCTCAATTTGTAACGGGATATGTCAAAATATCTAAAATATAAGAAATTATAAAAAAAATTCTCTCACAACACTTCCCCATCTTCAAATGCTAATCCAATATTTGATGGGGGAATGGAGTAAGAAGATAAATCTTTATCATAAATGGTGGAAGAAAAGATTAAAGAGTTAGAGAGATCCATAAGTGTCGATGAAGATGAGGCATGCGATAAAATGTAGTTTGTCATAGGTGGAGAAATAACCCAGGAAGTGATGGTAATAGACATCCTTAGACCTCTAGGAGAACCAAATCATCAACAATATGTACAATTTAGAACTTTACTTGATAAAGTACCGGTCCATCTGAATTTCATGTTGCTGTAAATGTTCTAAGCATAAAGAGAACAAAACGTACCAAAACCAAAAAATAATGTAGGTAAAGGTTGGAAGGTAGCTTGTTTAAATTAATTTTTTTCTACTCTTGATTTTTTATATGGGTTTGAGGAATCCACTCAAGACATGACCAACCATATCAAAATTTATCCATAAAGTCCATGTGAATGGAGTCTTGATAAAAAGAATCCTAATAACAATGGAGCATCTGTTAATATTATGCCATATTTGATGTTAGAAAAGATAAATAAAAAGAAAGACAAACTGCCTTAAACTCAAACAATGATTTCGGGATTTGCTGCAGACCAAAAGTCTTCTAAAATGGTTTTTCCAATAGAGATAGAAGTTGGTACTAAAAAATCTAAACAATCCATCATTATAATTGTTACAAAACCAAGTTTTAATGCTTTATAAAATATATTGGATTCATGCTAACAAATTTTTATATCATTCCAAGCATTTGAAACTGATTTTGATGAAAAAGATGTGAATGATGAAAAAGTGGAGGTTGATCCCATGCCTTTCTATGTAAGATCAAATTTGATTGAAGATCAAATGTACTAGGAAAATATTGGGTTGATTGAAGCAGAAGTTATACATGTTGAAAAATCAACTGAGGATCGGGATGAGATGACTTATGGTCTGATAGGACCATCTAAAGATAAAAAAATAGTAGTTTGATAGATCAAACCCAAATGGAAATTAAAGAAATAAATAATGCCATGACATTTTTTTTGTATAAGTTTAGGGATTTTGGGTATTGAACAAAGAATCAGTGGTTAAAATACTATTAATTGAGCTAATTATGTCTTTGAAGAATACAAAGAGGAAGAAAATTATAAACATTGGTGAATTCTCAAGTTTACCTATTAAATACGGGGAACTGAAGGTTGAAAAACTAGATCAATTGGTGGAAGTGAACTTAGGTACTGATCAAAGTAAAATAATAAGTCATATAAGTATTGACCAAGGCACACAAGACCAAATATTGGTCACATAATTGTTTCACAAATATAAGGACTGTTTTGGAATTCGATGAACTACTAGGATTGGATAAGAACTTGGTGGAGTATAAGTACATGTGAAGAAACTTCCTAGATAGATGATCCCATATGTTACAATAAAAATAAATGAGGAAATCAAAAAATTATTGAAGGTTGGGTTCCTTCGTACTGCCAGGTTTATTGAATGCCTGTTTAATATAGTCCATATTTTAAAAAAAGAGATTTATTTTCGAAATCTAAAGTCAGCTACACCAAAGGATGAATATCCCATGCATGTAGTTGATTTATTTATGGACAGATTGGTCGGTCATACTATTATATCAATGATGTATGGCCACTCTAGATGCACCTAAATAATTATTACGGAGTAATATGTGTATAAAAATGCATTTAAATGCCCAGTGAATCTCAGAAGTTTTGAATGCGTTATAATAACTTTTGGTTTAATGAATGCCGGAGCCCCTTTCAAAAGGGAATGAATACCATTATTCATGATAATGATTGGTACCTTTTTTGAATGTTACGTTGATAATATAATCGTGAAATCCAAAACTACAATATACCACATAGTGCATTTATAAAAATATTTTAGAAGATTGAGGGTTTACTATTTAAAATTAGATCCCTTGAAATGTTCTTTTGAAGTTTCCACTATAAATTTCCCAGGTCCCGTGTACAAGAAAGGGATTTAAGTGGACATAAACATAGACAAAGATATAATTGAAAGTAAGGATCTTAAAAAGGCATTTATAAAGATTTTAAGGTATGCTAACTTCCTTTAAAGATTTATTTTAATGTTGTAGTTAAAACTAAGATTTTTTCTCCTTTTTTAAAGCTAAATGATCATGATAAGTTCAAATGTAAGGAGGAACATGAGAGATCATTCCAAAAACTTAAATAGTACTTAGATAATCCCCCTATATTGGAACCACCTAGGGATGACAAGATTCTAAATCTTTACATGGCTACTGCAGACTCTCCAATTGGAGTACTTTTGGCTCAGGATAATGAGTGAACAAGGAGCAGGTGGTTTATTATAATACCTCGTTCTAATAATTTATTTATTTTCCCGCATAAGTTGTAATAATATGAAGACGTTGGGATTTGGATCATTATTATGGGGTTTATATTCTTACTTGACTTTTTGGGGGTCTTGATTGTAATTGTTGAATATTTGGCTTAAATTGGAAAATTTGGTGAAAAATTAAAGAAAGGTCATTTGAACAAGTTCAGATCATTTAAACGAGAAATCTTGGATGTTCGAAGTGAGGAAAATGAGGTTTGAATGAGATCCCACTGAATAAAATGTACAGGTCATTCGAAGCATAGTTCGAATGATAAGCGATTATCGTTCGAACGAGGGGTGATTCTCGTTCGAACGAGGGGCGATTCTCATTCGAACGAGGTTACATGGAATTTTTAATCGAGTTACCCTTGTGTGTTGTCGTGTTTTGGGTTGTTGGATGGTTGAAGATTCGGGCTCTGGTGAGCCCAAATGGGGCAAAAATAAGATTTGACATTTTAGGGGTGTTTTATAAGGCTTTGTTTGGGTTTATTTGGGGGATTAAGAGTTAGAAGAAGAGAGAGGGGGTGGGTCTTCCACCATTTTCACTATTCCTCCATATCTCTCTACCATAAACCACCTTGCCACCACCATCCTTCCTCCTTGTGCCACCATATTATACATGTATTCTTCCCCATTTGAACCATAAATACCCATTTACACCATTGTTGAGCAGAGCTACAAATTTGTGGAGTTGTTGATGGATTTTTTTTGAAGATGGAAATGGCAGATTAATAGAGTTTGAAGGGGGGTTTGTTTGAAGGCATAATGGATCATGCTTTTGGAGTGGGAAACCTACTTGATGCCACCTTAGGAGGTGGGAGGCTTCCATCTTCTTAGGTATTTAAACCAATCATTATGGAGCTGCATTTGAGCTGGGAAACTCTACTTTTAGTTTAAGACTCTATTTTGTGTATTAGTAGTCTTGATTGTTATAATTTAAGAGTAGAATGCATATAAATAAAATGTTGAGTTTCTTGTAGATTTGGTATTAAAAAATTTTATGGAATAAAAATGTTGGCAAAATATTATTTTTTGGAAATGAATGATAAGTAAATATTTCAAAGTTTTCTTGAAATAATTGGGATTTTCATATAAATGGTGTGTTTTAAGAAGTTGGGTGCTAAACATTTTTGTGGAATAAAAATGTTTGAAATATATATTTTTATTTATCTTGCTAAAGATGTTTGTAAATTAAGTTTGATTCCTTGCAAAAATGAAGATTTTATAAAATAGGGAGATTGGATAAGTTTTTTAGATATAATAATGCCCTTTGGTCTTAAAAGGTATGTCTTGCAAGGTTATGAATTTCTAGAATAAATCATGTGTTTTACCTAATTATAAGGTTTTCTGAAATTAAAATCCACCATCTCCTGCATATAAACTCGTAGTATTTTGATAATGGACTTATAAACAAGTTTAAAAAAAGTTTTGTTGGGTTTAAACATGAAATAAGAAAAGATAGAAATTCTAGTCGTCAAAGTGTGTGAAAAAGAGGTTAAAGATGTGATAAGTATAAAATTGTAAGACTACAAATGTTAATAAAAGGAAATGGTATTTTTCTTGTAAAAGTAGTCTTTAAGTGTAATTTGATTTCTTGGATAAATAAAGCAAAGAATGTCTAATTTGAAAAAGTGATCAATAAAAGTGTTGAATAAGTGTTAATGGTTAAAACATTGGGAAGTTTGTATGTGTAACTTAATAATGTATTCAGAGATTAACACTTATGAAATTGAAAAAGAAATATTGGGATAAAGATGTTTACAACTTGAAAGAATATCACTCCAAATGTTAAAAAGGTGTTTATATGTTAAAAGCAGTTAAGAAGTTAGTGTGGGTAATTTAATGGTATTTAGGAAATAAGACTGGTGAAAATGGAGTAAAGGATAAGTTTGGAAACAAAAAGGGCAAAATGGTAATTTTACGTAAAGTGGAATATTTTTATGGAATAAAAATATTGGAAAAGGTGTTACAATAAATGGTACTAAATGAACATGATTTTGGAATTAAATCAAATCTAAAGTGTAAAGGACATGAAATGACGATTTTCAAAGTGTAATACAAATTGGGTGAAACCCCGAGTTTTGGCTTCGGCGAGGTCAAAAGAAAAAATGGAAAATATGAATATTTCAAAAAAAATAAAATGCTTTAATAAGGACTCGAATGACACCGTGATAATTAAGGAGGGCCTGGAGCCCCGGGTGAAAGGCCTAAAATCAATGCCCAGAGCATATGGTGGCATCGCCGACAGTATGGAGCCCGTTAAAGTATGCAGTTTTTGTGAAGATTTTGAGAAAAAGGTAAAGGAATAAGGAAAATTTCAAGAAATTGGTTGTGTGGTGAAAATGTGTTAATACAGCCTAACTTGAGCGGATTAACAAATGTTTCGGTAGAGGTTAAATGGACAAGATATGTGTAAATTGATTAATGTTCATAAAGTAAAGTAAAGTAAAGTAAAGGTAAAGTATTGTTGTTAAATGGGTATGTTAAGCAACCTAAGAAGGTTTAACCCATAATCAACACAAGGATGTGTTTGTGAAAGGTCTTCAAAAGCTAAATAAGTATTTTCTAACACGATGTTTACTTATGTTGAAAGGGGTGATTTTTAATGAAAATGCTAATTTGGATTGGTTTAAATAAAAGGGTAATTTTGGTAAAGAAATGGGTTTCGTTAAAATAAAGCTTCTTTGTTTGAGTATTTAAATGTGTGTGTTAAATAAAGAGATAAATTTCAAATAATAAATAGGAAGTCTTTATAAGATTTAGGTGAATTAATCGGGTATAAACCACGTTTTTGGAAATAAAAAACAGTTTCATGGATTAAGTGTATAATTAGGCACGTATATATAAAGTATATGAATGTACACGTAGGTATAACGTGCTAAAGTCTTCTTTCTACCGTTCGTTTCTATACTGCATTTGTATATTTCCCACTGAGCATTCAGTTCACACCCTCATATTTGTTATGGCAGGTTGGGTACGGGTTCGTATTTTGATAGCGTTACACAGGTAAGTACTCTATTTTATTTTACGTTAGAGAAAACCTAACGTAATAATATTGAATGCTTCCCATGGGTCCCTCACGTAGTTTGATTTGAATTTGAAATCGCATGCTAAACAAGTGAAAAGTTAGTTAAAAGAAAACTGGACTAGCAACATTATATATATTGTTTCATTGCACTTCATAGCTAATGCTCGGGTCAGACCAGGTTAACTATGGGTAACCCATAAATCTGAGCCGGGGTGTTACATTTATTATCTTTGTAATTTTCTAAACAAATGTGAATGTAAATATTCTCTTATGAAAAAATTAGGTTTGACTTTGTACTTTAGAGCACTGAAATTAAGATATTACTTATTAACAAAAGAAGTCTTTGTTATTTCAAAATTTGAATTGATTAAATGTATATTTGCCAAACCTTTTCTAAGGAATAGAATTGGAAAATTGGTTTTGGCCTTATCTTTTTTATGTTTACATTATGTTCCTCGAAAGGATGTAAGAGTCTAAGCCTTGGCTAACTTTTTATCAGACCATCCTTGTGAGGATAAATATGAGGAAAACTATCAACTATGTTATGTATCTCTAAGACCTTGAAAATTAAGGTTATATGGTTCTAAAAATAAACTTATATCATGTATAGGAATGGTTATTGAATCTCTTGAATATTTCAAAACCAAATATGGATTTAGACTGAAAAGTAATTCATGTTCAAATAATTCGGTAAAATATTAAGTAGTCATAATGGGTTTAGAAATCTTTTGAAGTTTCAAAGCCTTTGTAATTGAGGTATATAAGGATTTTCAGTTGGTCATAAATAACTAATTTAAGGATAAAAGTGCATTAATGATGGATTTGACCTTATATAACCAAACATCCTTGATGAGGTTATTTTGAATTATATCCTAATATTCTTGAATGAAGATGCCAATATATTGGCTCAAAAGGATTCATTATTTAAGCCCGATGAGAGCTTTGAATGGATATGGAAGTTGAATTATATCACAAAATTATTACATTTGCTTAAGATATATTTCCCTTGGTAGAAATCAATAATATTGATGTTCATAATGATTAGAGAAAACCTATAATCAAATATTTGACATAGCCTAACATTATAAGGCTGATAGGGATATTAATTTGAGATCTATAAATTTTGTAATGTATACTGGTAAGATATTTAAAAGATTTGTTGATAGCATGATCTTAGAATGCTTGAGTATGGGAGATGGCCTAAAAACCACATCTCAAGTCCATGAAAGGTTATGTGGATCACACCAAGTATAAAAAAATGAGATGGTTATTGGGGATGCATGATTAGTTTTAGCTAACTATTCTAAAACATTGTATTTAATGTAGTGACACCATGGACAATTCGATGATGGGCAATAGGTGTGATTGGGGAAAAAAACTTCCTTCCTTAAAATTACATGGTTTCATAATTGTAGCAACATACCACTTCACTAAATGGGTAAAATCTAAGATTTTGAAATAATTAACCTAGAGTCAAGTAATTGGCTCTAGAAGATATGGTTTACAAATTTGGGATCCCAAAACCATCACCACAAATAATGCAAGTATTTTTTTAAGCAGATATGGTATTAGAATTTACTTTGAGGTTAGGTATTACCTTGAGTAAATTTGCTTCATATTATGCCCAATCAATTGGACAAGCATAAGCTAAAAACTAAGTGATAAAAGACACTTTGTTCAAGGTCATCTAAAAAAATCCCAAGGATTAGAATAATTTTTTACTAGAAGTGTTATTGGAATACAAGACCCAACAATGGCTAACTACATGAGTGACCCTTAAGCTTTGATATGTGGGAATGGTGTTTTAAGTCCATCTGAGACCATATTGAATTGATTGAAGGTAGTGGCTCCAAATGAATTAATAATCAACGGTTATAACCAATCAATGTATATGGAACTAGAAAATAGATATAAAGATAGGGTCAGAACCTTAAACAACATTTTAGTTCAAAATAAAAAGTTAGTTGAAAGCTACAATGAAAGATTAAAAAAGAGAACTTTAAATGAAGGGAATGTGGTGTGGAAGATAATTCTCCCATTTACATCAAAAGGCCCAAATTTTGAGAAGTGGTGTCCTAAGTGGGAAGGGGAGTTTTAGATCCATAAAGTATTTTAAGGTGGATCATACCATCTCAAGAACTTCAATGGTAACCTTCATATGAGAAATTCTAATGGAATATTCCTCAAACCATATTTTCTTACAATATGGGATGTAATGCAATAAAAGAGATATAAAAAAATAAAACATTTAATCCAGGCACCATTAAATTACAAAAGACCTAAAATTGGCCCCAAATTTTTATATACAGATCTTTGTTATGAAATTTGAAGTTTCCTATCAACAAAAACAGAAGATTTGAGGGCTGAGAACTGGACCTTTGACACTATAAAGTCCAATTCGAAAGATAGGTCATTTACTTCATTTTTAATTTTAGGCAATTCAACATTGACTTTACTAGTTATTCGCCCAATAATTTTTTTCTCAAGTAAAGAAATCCTTTGATTATTCTTGAACTTAAAATACTCGAGAAAAATAGAGACTTTGAATTAATGATAAGAGACCAGGTATTGGTCTTCTGCTAAGCTGTACGCTTCCCTCTTAACTTAAGAAAATAAAGATGAGTAAAAGGGTAATGAGGAGTTTGACTTCATTATTTATTAGACAACCCATGTATCAATAATCCTAGATTTAGACAAATCCTAACAAGTTAAGTGAAATCCAAAGGAAAAGGTGAAATCAGACAATGCCTTAAAAGGGACCATGCAAAGCTTCGAAGGAGTTTTAAAGCTTGAGTAAGGTCCACTTGACTTATAAGCTCAAAAGTTTTAGTTTTAAGAAGTGAAATTATTTGTTGGTCTAAACTACTTGGAAAAGATACTACCGTTGAAGATGAAGGACATTGCGAAAAAATTTGTTGCAATTTCTCTTGAAAAATGACTAAATATTCTTAAGACATAGAGTTATGAATTAGAAATCAGTTGCATAAGAATATGCATTAAATGATTTAAGATTAGATGATTTGGGTTGAGTATTAATTTTCCCAACTGACTCATACCTATCACGGTTTGGAGAATGAGCTATGGCGTCATCAATAACCTCTTCCAAGAGATTGGTATTAGCATCCTTAGAACTTGTAGGGAGTAATAAAACCTCAACAATTCCATGCCATACCAACAAGGTCTTAGGCATAATGGTATCTACACAATCACGGTCACTTTAGAATTTGTAAACTTTAGGCCTAGGTAAGAGAACACATACTCAGGAAACCTTTAAAAAACTAAAATAATGAACGATAACACATAAATATCAAAGTACCTATAGTTATTTCCAGATAGAAATATGAGTAGTTTCCAATGCCCTGAGGAAGAGATTCCTAGTTATGGTTTTCCTCCTATTATAGATTTGAAACATTTTGTTTAGAGGGAGCTTAACATAAGGATTATGAGAATGAGTGGGAATGGAAGGAGTAGTAGAATACGTGGATGGTTGTAGGGGTCAGTGCATAAGGACTCGTTCGAACGACATATATATTCTCTTTCGAAGAAGGAAATCAAACGAGATTTTTTTCCTGAAATTTTTATGTTGAATTAAAATAAATTAATTCAAGAATAATACTAGAAATTAAACTTGTAAATCTTAATTGTGTAGGATTACTTATTTTGGGTATTATGTGCAACACACCGGGTGTGTGCACTCATGGGATACGGACTAAAGGTTATCTCCGTATGGTCCATGAGCGACGATGATTATGTTGGTACCCTGATGCGATAGATGGGTTTACCTTGATTGATTGATGGTGATTATACTGGTACCCTGATGCGATGAGATAGGTTTACTTTGGTTATGATTTCCTCGAACAGTACATGCTGAAATTCTTATTGTATAGAGTTAATTGAGATTGAAGTATTCGACTGTTGGGGCATCGATTTCATGGCCCCCTTTCCCCCTTCTTTTGTCAATCTTCACAGCCTAGTGGCTGTTGATTACGTCTTTAAGTGGGTGGAAGCCATAGAATTAGAGACCAATGATCATCGAGTGGTGCTAAATTTCCTTAGGGAACACATACTTTCACGCTTTGGAACTCCAAAGGTGATAATTAGCGACAACGGTTCTAATTTTCGTAATGCTCCGTTTGCGAAACTTATGCTAAAGTATGGGTTACTTCATAAAGTTAGAATAACCTACCACCCTCAAACTAGTGTCCAAGGTGAGTTGGCCAATCGAGAGATTAAGCATATCCTTGAGAAGATGGTCAATCTCGACCGTAAGGATTCGTCCCTAAGACTCACTGACGCGTTATGGGCGTACCATACGGCATATAAAACTTCCCTTGGAATGTCTCCCTTTCGACTTGTGTATGGAAAGCCTTGTCATCTTCCCGTTGAACTTGAATATAAGGCCTATTGGGCGATAAAGAAGTTGAACTTCAACTTGGACAAAGCTCGAAAGAAAAGAATGCTCCAACTCGATGAGTTGGAGGAGATTTAAAATGAGTCGTATGAGTGTGCGAGAATTTATAAGCAACAGGTAAAAGAGAGACACGATAAAAGCATATATCCTGATAAAAATTTCACCATGATCATTAAGTGCTTTTGTACAACTCCAGGCTCCATTTATTTTCGAAAAGTTGCGATTGAGGTGGACGGGTCCGTTTGTGGTTAGGACCATTTTTCCTCACGACACAATTGAGATAGATAACTCAAAAGATGGGAACTGGTTTAAAGTGAATGGTCAACGCCTCGAAATCCTTTCTAGGGGAATTTGATCCTTCTTGGGATTCAATTCCACTATTCGACCCGGTTTACGAGCTCAATAGTACTCTCGACATTTGTGTTTTTGTGCTGAGCAATCCCCGGCACGTGTGGGGCTGCAAAATTTTTATCCCGGCCCTATTCCAGATCTTCATTATATCCTTTAAGGTCCTTAGATCCACGAAATTCCATCCCAAAACTTGAATACCAAGAGATTGGATGAAACAGTGAAGCATAAAGTTAGAAATCGATTTTCGAATCAATTCGACCCTTAGACAGTGAGCAGGTCTTTATAAGCGAATTGATTCAGACTCCTCCGAATCGATTCGGTCCCCTTTAAGTTCAATTCATGAACACTTCCAGTAGGCTTCCCCAAACTCGATGAATCGATTCGGCCCAATGCGAATCGATTCGCCTCTCAACGGTAGAAAAGTAGCACATTTTCGAATCGATTCGCTGACCTGTGAATCGATTAGCCCCTAGACAGTGAGACCATTCGTCATTTGCGAATCGATTCGGACTACTCCGAATCAATTTGTCTATCCGACCTTTCAAAACTTCCTTTATCCATTTAACCTCACTTACTCCAACTCTCTCCTCAACCATTGAAAAACCCCTCGATCTCTCTCATTCTCCCAACTTCCACCTTCTTAATTTCTCTCCTTATCTCAGTGCATACTCCTTCAAGTTATAATTCCAAACCTTTTAATGTTAATTTCTAGTTGTAATTTCGTTGCATTGGAAAATATTCTTCCATTTTATTTATTGAGTTTAATTCAATGAAATGCTCCTTTGTCTACTGATTTCCAACTATAAGCAACAAATACACCATGGAATTGTTGTTTTATTTATTGAGGTGTATTTGTTGGGGAATTTGAATGAATCAAATTCACTTTAATGCACACAAGATGTTCGATAAAATGCCCCAATTGGCAGTTGGTGCATGATTGTTCCATTTTTGCACCTTTTATCAAACATATACAATGTTTATCCCTTGATTGAGTGTGGCTAATGTCGGACTCACATATTCACCTATTTTATTTCGACATGCACCATTTGCTCCATTTCAAACCCTTTTCATGATTATTTTGATTTTATGCATTACACTAATTGTGTATGTATTGAATTGAAATTTTTGTAGGTAACCGATCACAATGGAATTGAAACCTTCCATTCAAAGGAAGAACGAGATTGGTATAAGGAGAATTTTTTGTCAAATAGGGAGATTGCTATCGAGCGTCCCATAAAGCTTGTAGACTTTCCTAACAAAGTTAGGAGGCATTTCCAGAACATTCATTGGGAGGCTCACCTAGCAGCGGAGAGGGACGCTAATTAGGAACATATAAGAAGGTTCTATGCATTGCTCGTCTTAATAAGAGGCCGGACTTATGAGGCATTTGTTCGGGGGAGAATAATTCAAATTTAAAAGCCGATACTTTCTATGCTGTTGGGAGGTGCTGATAACCCGGAGGTGTATGGGTACCTATCTAGTGACCCTATTCCCGGGATTGAATGATGTTTGTTTTTAATGTGGATTGCAAGCAAGATATGAGTGGTCTAGAAAAGAAAAAAAGAAAAGACAAAAAAAAAGAAAAGAGAAAAAGAAAAGAAAATAGAATAAATGGTTCCAATGTACATGGAAATAAAAGTCTTACTCTCATGAATATATTGCTTTTGGAATTTGAATTCAATTCCTTATGTTACCCACTAATTCCATTATCCTGTGTGTTATTCCTGAATCCCCTTTGCTCCCGTACATAGACTTTCGCTTCCTAACCCTATCCTTCCCCAAATTATATACCCGAAAAGTCCTGCATGATCCTAGGGTAATGTGATTCAAAGGTCGAACATTTGCAATAATATGTTTATGTGCATTTCACATTAGTTAATACGCGATATCCTTCTATGAGATTGTATTTTTAACTTTTATATAACGTTCTTCATTGATGACATGTGCGCGACTTTGTTTCCTTCTACGATTATTCATTATGCCCGCATGTCCCATGTGTGTTACATCCTATTTCTGAGATTTTTCATTTATTGAGTGTAACAACCGGAGAGAACTTAAGTATGCATGCTTTAGCGTTTACATGGATTATGAAAGTTTTGCCATATCTAAATTACCACACGTGTCCTCTTATTTCTCATTTCATGGTTTCAACTTCTATTGAAGTTACTTGCTTAATGCCAATAATTGTCGTATTTAGCGTGAGCTTTGTTCACTTTGTTAATAGATTATGATTCTTTGATAATTGTTGAGCTACGCTTTGGTTTTCGATTTATCATTGTATGAGTTGACTTCATGTTTGTGGGTATCATCCCTAGCGACCCTCACGAGACGACACTCATCCCCTAGGGCCACCTAGGGGTTTAACGGCTTATTGCATACGCTAAATACAATCGTTTGCCTGCGAAAGTGGCATTTTCCTTCTTTGTACATATTTTTCCTATTTTGGTTTTATCGATGGCCCTTATTTCTGCATACTATATTTCTCGGGACTAGAAATTTATAAGTTAAGGGGTGTGATAAGTCACGTTTATTATATTTTTAACCCTATTAATTTTTATGTTCTAGCATTCCCGTACATGTTATTCCCCATTCTTATGCTCATTTATTGACTAACCCCCATTTTGGTCATATATATATATTGTATGTGCCTTATTTAAGATTTTATAGGCCTCGAGAATGCAAGTTGTGAAGTTTGGATAAGTTCCAGAGAAGTTCCGTTGATAGCTGCATCTTCGGGGGCATTTTAATAAATTCAGCACTTGGGCTTTGGTCCTGATCTCTTCACAGAAGTTTTATTCCTTCTTCTCATATTTGCGTGGCCTCCGACGGGGCATGAATCCGATCTAGAACGAAGAAGTTATGAATGATATGATGAAACTTGGGGAAAATAAAGCCAAAAGGATGTAACCTCATTTTGAAAGTAGGTCGAAATTGATTCGGCCCTTGTTGAATCGATTTGGTTGTTACCAATGCATCAGCTTCCCTCATGCGAATCAATTCGGTTCTACAGATTTTTTTATTTTTGTTTTCTTATTACTAGTTTACCATTATAAATAGTTCTTTTTTATCCTTGGTTTTTCCTTCATTTGAAGATATAGTTTACTTGGGATATTTCTTGGATAGATATAAACACTCTCTTCTCTCTCCTAGGTCAAGTATAGTTTACTTGGGATATTTGTTAATTAATGCAAGCTTTGTTTATTAAATCCATATCTACTTGTATTCCTTAGCTTTAAATTGCTTTTATTATCCTATCTTTTATTGTTTTGTGTTTACACTTTATGGTTAGCTTAAATATATGGTTCCATTGCATGTGTAACCTAGTTATTAGTATTAGTAGATAAATTTAAGGTTGAGGATCATAATCTTACCTAGGATGCTTGAACTTCATATTTAGGGTTTAGTTTATAATTGTTCTAATTGAACTTAATGTGTTGGTATTGGATTATCATAGTCTCTTAACTTCCCTTGTCATGCAAGGGGTAGTGTTTGAAGCTTTACTACAACCCCAACCCATTTTAACAATAAATAATTAACCCTAATCCTCCATTGAGGAGTTTAGTCTCTACATAGTTGATGTTCAAATCTAATTAGTTATGATCGATTAGAATTAATTTGAATCAAGACCTATCATCTTTATTAACGAATCCAAGGTGGGAGAATGATCATAAATCCCTTTTTATCTTTTGAATTCAAGCTTAACTTAGTTCGTGTTGGTATATCTTTGTAGTTTCCTTGTTATTTGTTAATTCTACGCATGATAGTTTAGCGTTTAATCACTGTCATATTTTCAAACAATTAAATCATCTTTTACACTTTCCTTTTGTGACATTTAGAGAATATCCTTTAGCTTAATCTTGTTCTCCTAGGAGCGTTCAATCCCTGAGGAATACAATCCCGGTCTTGCCCGATTACTACTTGTTGCGAAAGATTTTCACTTAAATCATATACTCTTTAGAGCACACCAGTGCAAACATAAATAGGCCTAGGTAAGCCTCTCATAAAACGTGTACTATGTGTTCTCCTATCAGGTACAGGATGCCTAGGTGGGTTGGGTTGAGAGCCATGTTAGTCTAACACTAAAGTGGAAATCGGCTCAGGTGCAACTTATGATGTGGAAGCACCGTCATGACCTATTCCTAAACTCTCACCTCTACCTAAAATGGGAATGAGAACCATCTTTCCTTCCTTCTTAGATGTGTTCACTAAAGTGAATTTAATCTCTAGGGCGTGCTTAAGATCTTTATTTAATTGTGGCACACCGGTTATAAGTTCATTCTTTTCCCGGCCTAAAGCTATCAACTGTTCACTCAAAGAAATCTTCACCTTCTTGAGTTGACTCGCTTTTGCCACAAACTCCTTAAAAAATTCTAACTCTGTATCCAAATCTCACAACCTAAGACTTAACTCCTTATTCAATTTTTTAATCTCTAAAGTATTAACGTACAAATCTCTAAATGCGATCTGGAGCTCACTATCACCCTCTCTAGTTCACTCACTCTGAGACTCTCTAGAAACACTCAAATCCTCCTCGGGGGTCTCACGTGCACAAGTATCCTCATCGTCGTGGAGCAAACTGGGTGTGCTCACGTGACTAGCTAAAAAGGCAACAAACTTTCCTTATGAAGACTCATCCCCGAAATCTTTCACATTATCCTAACTATCACTAAGGGTGACTGGCATAATAAATTTCTTGCCTTCTCTCCTAAGTCTAGTGGGACACTCAAACGACTTATGCCATTTTCTCTCACACTAAAACATCTTACTTTTTCTAAATATCGCTTACCCTCTTTCTCTTTCTATCGCTTTCTTTGGCCTTGTCTTTTTTTTTTCTCAAAAAACTTTTTATTCGAAGAATTTTGTTTTGAAAACTTGAGAAACTTTTTAAAACTCTTTGCAACCATGGTCATATCAAAATTAAACTCCTTCTCAGACTCGGACTCACAAAAACTCACTTTTTTTTCCTTTTAGACTGGGCTTTAAGTGTTATCCCTTTATCCTTAGGCTTGATAGTGTCAGGAAACCTGTCAATCTCATATGTCTTGAGGTCTCCAACCAACTCTTCTAATTTCAGAAGATTCAAATTACCCAAGGTATTTAAAACAGTCACTTTAGGGATAAAATGTTTTGGCAACAATCTTAAAATCTTTATAACCACTCGTGCAGCCGATATAGGCTCACCAAGATTAAAACTAGTGTTGACAATGTCAGACAAATATGCATAAAAGTCTTCAAAACACTCACTCTCAAGCACGGTAATCGTTTCAAATTGAGTAGTTAAATTTTGAATTTTAGACTCTTTGACCGCGTTAGTGCCTTCGTGGGTGAGTTCTAAAACATCCCACGCTTCTTTAGACATGGTGCAGGTCATAATATGTCAAAAATCTTCAGGGATGACATGTTTAGAAACTGCACTAAGTCCATGTGAATAAAAAGTGCTCTACCTAAACTCATCCTCAGTCTACTCTGACACAGGTTTTAAATTCGTGACATTATTAGCGGTGACAATGGGAGGAGTCCAACCTCTTTCACAAACTAACCAAAGTCTCTCATCAATTTATTTTAAATGCGATTTCATGCGGGTTTTCCAGTAAGCATAATTAGACTTGTCAAAAATTGGCAACCAATTATATAATTTTTCACTTGTAAACATTGCGACAATTTTTAAAAATATGATTTAAAAAAATCAATATCACACAATTTTTGCAAAAAATAGGAATACTTGGTAAATTTGAGTAACCTTCACTGATACCAATTCGTAAACAAGGTGTTCTTTCACTCCTCACCTGACAACCATCATTATCAGGAGTTTCTCTTAAGAAGAGTTACTATTCTGATTGTGGAGGTTCATCTTCTTGCAGGGAGTGAGTTTATGTTTGAGTTCCATTTTTACCAAAAGGAGTAGGTTTTATCAGAAGCTACACCAGAAGTTCTTGAGAACCTTGAAGGCAGTGTAAAATTGAGTGGGTCATGCCTCACCTTTTCCAGTTATTCATAGACCCCAGTCTCGCTACCCTCTTACATCTGGCGACTCCTCTGGGGAGGTATTCTTGCTTTAATGGACAAAGAAGGTTTCAACATTTCTAAGAAGCTAGTTTTTGAAGACATTCCATCTGGGAATGGAACTCAAAGTGATCAGACCACCCAGGAGGAGGTGGTGGTGATCGGAGCTAAGGAACCCGCTCCTCCGAGAGGGCAGACCAACTCAGCGGTAGCATCTCTAATATCAGGTATGAGCCTTATGAGCATATTTTTTGAGTTTTTAAAACAAAACAATGTAGACTTGGAAAGTTTGGGTCAAGGATGTGTAACACCAGCATCTTCCCCCTATTGGGGGGAGGGGGGTTTGCCACCTAAGTTACAATTTTAGCAGAGTCGATTCCGCCGCGGAAGGTGGTGCCGGAGTAGGTTATAGAACCATCAGGCTTATCAGCAGTCAAGAGCATGAGTTTGGATGAGTCACCTTATAAGGCTGTTACCATGGAGGAGGTGAGGAAGATGCTCTCCTCCTCTCAGAGGGAGGGTCCTTATCTATATGAGGAGTTGCAATACCCCTACCTACATGAAGTAAATGAAAAGCCATACCAAGAGGGGTATATCCCACCTAAATTTATCAAGTTCAGCGGCAAAGGGAGAACCCAAGAGAGCGTGTGAAGAGGTTTGTTGAGTACTTGGGAGTACATGCAAATGATAAAGGCTTACTGATGGTACTCCCATTTGGAACCCAACATCATCCCTACTTGGGAAGAGATGCACAGGCAGTTTCTCCAGAATTTCTTCGTAGAGGAGGATGAATTCACATTGAGACACCTGGCACAAGTGGTCCAGAAGCATGGTGAGGAGTTGATGCAATATATCAAAAATTTTAGCGAAAGGGCATTAGATGTCCATGAGGACGAAGTGGAGGCGAGGCTGCTGCAAATATGTATAGAGGGACTCTTGGAGGAGTATAAGTTGCATTTGATCAATGAAACTAGAGATGGAACTTTTAGAGAGTTTACCAGGGCTTCCACCAATATAGCTATGATTATCAAGACAAGGGCCTCGAGTTGGAGGACGCAGGTTCCACTGACTTCTGGTAGGTTTCAAGTTTTGAGGAGGCAAGCAATTAACTATGTAGATGGAAATCCCAAAGGAAATAAGGGAGGCTTCGGATCCAAAAGCAACAACCCTAGCAACAAGAGAAAGTTTGGGGAAGATGCTCCACCGCCACTACCTTACAGTGTAACGGAAGCTATGAATTATTATTGTACTTTGGTAAGAGAAGGGGTAGCAGATCCTCCTCACTTGAATGGGAAAACCCCAACTGCAGTTGACAAAGCCAACCCAAAATATTGCGAGCTACACAAGCGGGTGCAACACTCCACCAAAGACTGTTACTACTTGAGAAGGATAATTGACTAGTAGGTGGACAAGGGTACCTCTCAGATTCCTCCTATGGATGTTAATGAAAACCCACTCCCACCACATCACTTTGGTACTGCCAACACGGTAGTGGCGTATGATGAAAAAGCAGTCCAAGAGCTGATGGAGTGGGAGAGTGGTGATCAATTATGTGAAGGGTTGGAAAGGTTATCACTGAGAAACAATAAGAGAATTAAGCTAGAAAGAAAGCAAGAGGAGTGGTTCTTCATACCGGAACAGGAAGAGGATGGAAATGAGGAAATTGGGTAGGTGAACCCCCTATAGGGAAAAATGGATGTCATCCTCGCTCTGGATGAAGGGGGGATATCCGAAGCAAAATATGTTTGCAACACTGAGACGTATGAGGTAGAACTATATTCTAATTGTGAGGCCATAGCGAGGTGCCCTAATTTTAAGTGGTTCTTCGACCAGATAAGGGTGAAATATGACGTGCGAATAGCCATTACAAGGAAAGTCCTACAAGTTTTGCAGCAATGCGAAGAGACCTCACTAAATTGGCAGGGGCCAATTGGAAGGTTGATCAAGCGGTATACTTCTGAGGTGGTGTTTTCAGAGGCAGATAGGCAGGTACCTTACTTCCACAATCGCCTATTATATGTTATAGCTATGATCATTAGAGTCTCATTCCCAAGGGAATTAGTGGATGTAGGAGCATTTATTAATATCACGCCCATCAATACATTATATGAGACGGGGATAGACCAAGAGAAGATAGTGTCGGTGCCACTAGTGATCTCAGTGTTTGAGAGCACTGGAATGCAATCCCTTGGATACATGAATGTAGGAATCAAGTTAGGGAATTTCACCTTCCACATCAAACTCCATGTCATTAATGCAAATATCAGTTACCAACTGCTCATTGGGAGGGTATGGATGCATACTCATGGCATAGTTCCATCTACCTATCATAATGTGCAAAGGCCAATATTCGAGGAACAGAGAACATAATCAAGGCAATGCAGAAACCCTTATCCATTGAGGAAGCCCATCTGGTGGATACGACATTATACATGGAACTAGATGAAGAAAGAAAGAATTTTGTGAGAAGGATAGAGGATAAGCAAGTGGTTGGAGGAAATGCATAGATAAAGAAGTCTGCCCACGATCGATTAGGGGTAAGAGCGATCCCCCACATAAAAAAAGGCAAGAGAAAGGTGGAGGAGGTAGCCAAATCACCTCGAACTTGTAAAAAGGTGGTCCTACTTATAACAGTTTACGCGGGTGGAATTCTGGGACGAGAGCATTGACCCGACACCAGAGTGTTTCACGGTGGATAAGTCTCACATCATTGAACATGTATAGGAACCATAGGAAACTTCGTAATGCGTGGGGGATGGGCCTAAGGAGCAACTACAAAAGTTAGAGGATATCAACCTGGGGGTAAAAGGGGGTGAAGGCATACCCATTTTAATCTCTAAAAGTCTAAACCCAATACATAAGGAAGAGCTCATTGTCTTGCTTAAAGAGTTCACCGACGTGTTTTCTTAGCAATACATGAAAATGCCTGGGATAAACCCGGAGGTGAGCTTTCATAGGTTGAATGTTCTTCCCAATGGTCATACTATAAGACAAGAAACACGCACCTATAAGGTTGATCTGGACTTGAAGATAAAGGCAGAGGTTGAGAAGTTATTGGCAGCAGGGTTCATCAAGCCTATTCAACACCCTATGTGTCTCTTCATTATAGTACCAATGTCAAAGAATGATAAAAGACAAATCCGAATTTGTGTGAATTTTTAGGATTTGAACCGGGCATGTCCCAAGGATGAGTTTCCTCTACCAATCATAGATAGCTTAGTTGATGCTACCACAAACCATGAGATATATTACTTCATGGATAGGTACGTTAGCTATAACCAAATTAAGATGGATCCGATAGACACGGAGAAGACTTCCTTCTGCACGCCACTAGGAAATGTCCACTACATAGTCATTCCATTCAGATTGAATAATGTCGGGGCCACGTATCATAAAACCATGATGTAAATCTTCCATGACCTGTTTCATGATATACTAGAGTTTTATGTGGATGATCAGGTGGCGAAATACAAGAGATATAGTAAGCACATACAAGACCTCCAGAGAGTGTTTAAAAGATGTCACAGATACAAGATGCGGATGAACCCCTCTAAGTGTGCTTTCAGGGTCATTGCGGGGAAGTTTTTGGGATTTGTTATGAATTGACAAGGGGTGAAAGTTGATGAAGAGATGATAAAAGACATAGTAATGTTGTCTCCCCGAAGATCCATACGCAACTCAAGAGCTTCTTAAGAAAGATATCTTACCTGAGAAGGTTCATACCTGCTCTAGGAGAGGTAACTCACCCATTTACACCGTTATTGAAGGAAAAAGCCAAATGGGTATGGGGGGAGGAACAGAAGAAAGCATATGAGAAGATTAAATAGATTTTAGCCTTCTCATCCACGATGATCCCACCAGAAGATGGAGCACCACTGCTGCTCTACCTCACCTCAAAAGAAATATCCATAGGGGCACTTTTGGACCAAGATAAGGAAGGAGTAGAAAATCTAGTGCACTACTTGTCAAGAGTAATCTCAGTAACATAATTGAGATACACCAGCGTGGAGAGGCATTGTCTTGCCTTGGTTTTTATGGCTCAGAAGTTTAGACATTATCTACTAGCCTTCAAAATTGATATAGTCACCAAATGTGACCCTGTCAAGTACCTACTAGAAAGAACAGTACTTTTAGGATGTGCAGCAAGATGGTTTTTGATTTTTTCAGAATATGATTTAAAGTGCATAGTGCCCAAAGCCATCAAGAGTCAATATGTAGAAGATCTGTTAGCCCATTTCCCAAGTGAAAACTTTGAGCCCCCTAATGAAGAATTACCTAGGGAGAGCTTTCGAACATGCATGAGGAAGGAAATAAAAAAGTGGGAAATGGAGTTCGATGGCTCTAGCACCCAAGGCACATGAGGTGCGGGCATCATAGTCTTGAACAACAAGGAAAAGATCACCCTATATTTTAAGTTGGACTTTAAATGCTCAAATAATGAGGCTGAGTATGAAGCTCTCATTCTAGGTATGCTAGAAGAACTCCGGAGGGGTGTCAAGGCACTATGCATCCCAGAGGACTCTAACCTGGTAGTGAAATAAGTTAAAGGGAAGTTTGCTCTCAATAATGCTAACTTGACACCATACAAATACATCATCCAGTGGCTGCTGGGATAATTCTTGGAGGTGAATGTTGAGAGGCATGCAAGAACAATGAATCGATACCCCGATGCACTAGCTAAGATAGCACATAAGTTAATTATGGATGAGGCAGAAGCAACGATCACGATGCGACGGGGAACAGTACTAACTACGGTAAAGTCTTTATTCCCAAGCAATGAGCCAGAGGATTGGAGGCACCTAGTGGTAAAGTAGTTGGAGACAAGAGTGGGGACGATAAAGAGTCACGAAGGATTCCTAACAAGTCGTGTTGGGGATCAAGAAGCTAAAGAGAGGTTGGCAGAGATGCATGAAAAACATTATGGGGACACTGACATCCCACTTTACCATCGGCTGCAACTAGGGGGATATTATTGGCCCACTATGAGCACATAGGCTGCTCACTTGCAGAATAATAGTTTAAGGTGCCAAACCCACTTCGAACAGCCAACATTAACTAATTTTTTAGAAACCTTTGAAGATTGGAGGCAACCGTATATAGCATATCTGAAAGACGATGAGCTGCCTACAGAAAGGGAAGATGAAATTTATCTTAGGAAGAGGGTAGCCCATTTTTACTTGGTGGAAGGAGATCTTTACAGCAAAGGCTATAATGAAAAGGCACTAAAGTGCATAGTTAAAGAAGAAATCGATAAAGTATTAAAGGAAGCCCATGAGCCCTCCCACAAGGGAGGTGCCAAGCTATAAGATCAACTGATGACACTAGGGTATTATTGGACAACCATGGATGCTGATTTCATCGATTATGTAAGGAAGTGCAGAGCTTGCCAAGTACATGGAAATATGGTGCATGCCCCTTATGAAAACTTGCAAAACCTAACACACGGGCATTTGATCTAGTGGGAAAGATTAGCCCATCCTCTCATGGAAAAGAATTCATCATTGTAGCTACCGAGTTATATACCAAGTGGGCATAGGCCATTCCCTTAAGAAGGGTGACTACCCAAGTGGTAACCAAATTTATCAAGGAGTATATCATATGCAGATTTGGTATACCCAAGGTGATTCGCACAGACAATGGGAAATAATTTGTATGCAAAGAGATGGCCTTCCTCATTGACAAGTATAAAATCGTGCATAACATCTCAATAATCTCCTATCCAAAGGGAAATGGCCAGGCAGAAGCCACCAATAAGAACTTGATCAATATTTTGAAAAAGATGTTAGAAGACATGCCAGGAGCATGGGATGAGAAGCTACCTATGGTGATATGGGCCTACCATATATCGAAGAGAAAACTAACTGTGTTTACTCCATTCTCACTGGTGTATGGAACTGAACCTATCCTACCGGTGGAATTAGCAGTACCATCATCTAGGGTTGCTCTAATAAATGGACTCATCCCTCACCCATGACACGTGCAGCTTTAGGCATTGGATGAACACAGAGATAAAGAAAGGGATAACTTCAAAGTTTACACCGAGCAACTATCGAGAGCTTATGAAAACCTAGTCAAGCCCAAAGAGTTTTAAGTGGTAGAATTGGTCCTCAGAGCATCTACTCACCACCTTCGCAGCATGTCAACATCGAAGTTCAAACCTAACTGGGAAGGTCCGTTTATTGTGAGAGGAGTGGTGAAGTTAGGATACTGCTAGATTTTGAAGACGGAGAGCGACTGCCTCCAATCCATTAATTCTAAATGGCTAAAGAGGTACTATGCCTAGTTTTGTTCAAATTTTCATTTCTGCAGTAAAATCTGAGTGGTTTGCTCTCATACTAGAAAAGTTCATTTTTTATGAAAAATGTTAGAGCATTACCATATTGTAAACAATACACAATAGTAAAGAAATGAAATAGCCTCACTTTTGATCATTGTTGGTATTCGATTTGATCACTTACCTACTATATGGAGTAGACTCAATAGAATACTTTTTTTCCAGAAATACTCTGTACTAGGCTAGAAGAGGGTACACATAAAAAAGAGAAACTTTGCTCATTACACTTGGGGGGAGGGGCGTAATCCCATCCCAAAAGAAAGTATATTGAGCAAAGTTCCTCACACATAACAAACTGTTTTATTTTTAGCCACCTGACCAGCAGGAGGACAACCTCCAAATAATATTTTTTTTAGGGAACAATTTTTTTAACCTCTCCTCTCAAAGAAATGTCTACTTGATTAGATCAATAGAAATTTGGAGAAGGGAGTCAAATCCCATTTCTCAAATATTTTGAGATCGTGAAAGGTCTTAAAGAAAGTGTAGATCAAGGACCCCATAGACTAGGGGCTAGTTAATTAAAAAGAAAAGATTCTTATGAAATAGAACTTAGAGGAAGGAGGTAGTGCCCCCCTCCAAGATATTCCTTATAAACGCAAATAATAATGTGTTAGAGTACCCCCAAAAACAGAGGGGGCAACTAAAAAAATAGTAACTCACCCAGATAACATGCAAATACCCCGCAGTCATAAGGGGTTGCACTAAAAAAATGAGGATATATACATGACTTGCTCAGATCAATGCAAGCACCCCACAGTACAAGGGGCAACCTAAATTGAGCAAACGCTCATAGAAAATTTAAAGTGGGTCTCAGTCAACAAATGCCAAAGTATAGATAGAGGCAAAGGACAAGAAAAAGTGCAGGAGAAATATAACAACATTTTTCTCATTCATAAATGACTAGTTTCTATACATAAGGAACAAAAGTAGTATAAGGCAAGAAATAGCCTATTCACTAGAAATAACAAAGAACAAGTCGTCGCAGGTGAGGGCACCAGTGTATGACTGACCAGCCTCATGCAAGAACTCATCCTCCAGCCTAACCAACTTGAACTCCTCCTCCTGGTCACCGGACTCAAGTCTATCAAGTTGGGATTAAAGAGATATAATCTGGGACTAAAGTGATGGAATATGGCCCCAGATCCTCGTAGCCTCTATCTGTCGCTGATCGACCCTTATTTGTCTAGATGTGTGAAGTCTCACCATCTTTCAAAAAGGAATGATCAAAAAGTGACGAACCCCAGCATCAAGCCAATCTAGCTGAAAATGGTAGAATTACTGCAGGTCGTGGAGAGATTACAAGAACAACAAAGTGAAAGCACTAGTCAGCTCAGCAGGAAAGTAGTTAAGAAATCTTGAAGGTGACTAGAAAGGTCCTTCAGGTTGCACACCGTAAGACTATTAATATGAGGTATATTCTGAGAGGTCAATGCCTCAGGATGATGCTCCAAAATCAAATCCAGAATCTAGCGCTCATGTGTCCTGAAGCGCCCTGGCAGTTCCTCACACCACAATATGCTCATAAAAGCTACAGGAGCCTCCGCCTCGACATCACTACCCGAATGATGAGTCTCTACCTCGGAAGGAAGAAAATAGGACTCCCCGCTAAATTGGCATCACCAGCCGTAGGAGTGTCCTCAGAAATATGACCCCCCTTATTATCTACCTCGTTGGACCCACCAGTAGGATCCTGAAAATAAGTGTTCATGATAAGTCAAAAGATAAAGAAGATAATGAGAGCTGTATCCAAACTTTAAAAAGGGTTATGATAAAAAGCTTACCCTAAAGCTCAAAGGGGTGAGTGTGCTGCCGCCAATCAGAAGGAAGCTAGCCGAAGGGTAGATGCCAGGATAAGCATGAGAAATATCAATACAACCCATGAGTTAGCAAGAGGAAATAGCAGATTATATATGATAGTTAAGTGCCTAGGAAGGATAAAACATAACACTCTCTGACCGCTCTACAATCACCGGAGCAGCTCCCTCACTCACCTGAAAATAATGAAACAAATGTGAAGTTGAGAGCACTGGCATAGTAAAAGGAAGAAGAAAAGGGACAAACAAAAAAAGAGAAAAGGTATGCCAATATAATACCTCTCTCGTAGCCATCTCTCTATCATGCTCCACAGTCACTAGAGCAATAGTCTCACTCACCTGGAAATAATGAAACAAGGGTGAGAGTGAGAACACTTGCACAGTAAAGCAAGAAAAAAGGGAGAAACATAAAGAGATAAGGTATGCCAGTATAATACCTCTCTCCCAGCCATCTCTCTAGCATGCTCCACAGTCACTGAAATAATGGTCTCACTCACCTGGAAACAATGAAACAGTAGTGAGAGTGAGAACACTTGCACAGTAAAAGCAAGAAGAAAAGTGAGAAATAAAAAGAGATAAGGTATGCCAGTACAATACCTCTCTCGTAGCCATCTCTCTAGCATGCTTCACAGTCACCGCAGTAATGGCCTCACTCACCTGGAAACAATGAAACAAGGGTGAGGGTGAGAGCACTTGCATATTAAAAGCAAGAAGAGAAAGGGGAAATAAAAAGAGAGAAGGTATGGAAGTATAATACCTCTATCGAAGCTATCTCTCCAGCGTGCTCCACAGTTACCGGAGCAGCTGTCTCATTAGCCTGGAAACAATTAAACAAGGGTGTAGGTAAGCATACTTGCACAGTAAAAGCAAGAAGAAAAATGGAAAGTCAAAAAAATAGGGAAAGGTATGACAGCATAATACCTCTCCCGCAGCCATTCCCCCAGTATGTTCCGCAGTCGTTGGAACGATTGCAACACTAACCTGAGAATAGAGAAACAGGTAAGTGTTTGTAAGCATCGGCAAAGTGCTAAATAAAAAAATTGAGAATATAAGAAAACCAGTATTTACTTGGGCAACTTCATCCGAAATCTAAGTCGGAAGCCTCGCAGCTATGGGAGCAAAACTAGTAACAGGTTCCACAGATAAGGGAACCTCAACTATGCTAATCTGATCACAAAAGTTGAAAAAAAATATGAGTCATAAGAGTGACACATAAAAGGTTAATCTTAGGCAAATGTAAGAAATGATAAATGAGCAGTTACCCCCATAGAAGTCAAGGGGTAGCAGTGAATGGAGCCTGAGGAGGCTTCCCCCATGACACTCATGGCAGGTAAGGAAGCTTCCACATAGCTAGCCTATAAATGAAGAAAAAGAGGCAAGAATTAGCAATATGAAAACAAGCATATAGAAAAGCCCAAATACCCATGACAGGAATAGTTAGCGGGAGAGGCACTATGGCAGGACTCTTACTGGAAGCAACATGGCAAGGCACCTCATATACAATAAGGGCTGCTGAAAAAATAGTAACGATAGGCACTGATGCAGTGATGCTGTGAACCAACTATGAAAACAACAGAAAATGACTTGTCAATATAAGTAACACCAAAGGTAGAAAATAAAATTTATGGGGTACCTAATCCCCCTCTAAAGAAGAAGGGCATAAGGTGACTAGCGGCGCAGCAGGGGTTGTGCTAAAGACCTATTTATACTAATGGCATTAGAAGATGTCATCATCATCACAATTGTGGGTGAAGAATCTACCAATACTAAAATAGAAACCTATGAAATAGGATCGACAGTGGAAGCTATAGTAAATATGGTCGTATGAGGGATATGCAAGAGCATAGGTTTTGCATCCATAGAGACGTGGGATTGAGAAATAGAAATCCTCCTTGATGGAGATAACCCTGAAATAGTGATCTTCAAGAAAGGCAGAGTCCCCCTACAGAAGAAAGGCCAAGAGATACAGGGTCCTAGGAATGAAACGTGACAAAGAATAGAAGCACCAAAGGCATAGTAATAGAAATAAGAAAAGGGCTAAGAAAATAGTCATACTTCTAAGAAGGAGGTAGCCAGGGGCTCAGCCTCAAAAGTGCCCACTACCAAAGCATTAGGGATATAAGGCAACACCATCTACAATCATAAATAGACAGAGAACACAAAGGAAAAGAGTTTTAAAAATGAAAGAGAGAACAATGATGACAACAAATCAAATGAACTTAGAGAGGTACCTGAGTAGAATGTGCGGTCACAGAAGGGACCCTAGTTCTAGTAGGATGCAAAGATGAGAGCTAGAGAGAAAGTAGAAATATATAGCGCTCAATAAAAGAAATGTAAATCATAATTATCAAAGTCTTAAAAACCCCTAAGGGAGTGACAAACCTCTCTGAAAAGGCTTCGAGAAGAAATGAGCATAGAATTCCTCTTATGCTGGAAAGGAGCACGACGCAGGGGGAGGTGAAAGACCTATTGCCTCTACAGAAGGAACCTGCAAGAGAAAGAATTAGTAAACAGAAGAGAAAAAAATCATATGCATAAAAGTCTCAAGTAAAGAAAGACTTACGGTAGCAGGGCGCCCTACTTGACTATATGGAAGGAAACTAGTGGCAGAGATAGCCCTCGAAGGAGAATGTGGTGCCTTAGTGTCACTAGAAGACTCCCTCAAAATAGATAACAAAGCATAAGTGTCAGTAGTGCTTTCACCATGAAAATCCGAGTCACCCACCTCACCCGAAGAAGAACTATGATCATCCTAGGAAGGTGTGATTTTGTAGTCAACTAGTTTCGCTTCCAATGGGAGGGGGGGACCAGTAGATAAAAATCCATAAGAGCCAGTCCCACCAAATAAAGAATGCTCGGATAAATTACCTTATGCAATGGGAATAGATGTGACTTGTGTCTCCAAAGAAGAAAGGACCAATGACTTATAACCGATCTCTTTTTCACAGTCCTATAAGTTTCCTCCATTTCAAGATCATCGGTATCGAATCCCTGTTCTAGAGTGGAGGGAGAAGTAACATCAACATCAACCCCCTTCTTCCTCTTAGCAGCTCTGGTCCTCATAGGAAAAAGGGGGAGAGGCGATATTAGCAGGGATGAAGTTAGACACATCTGTGTCGGGGTGATTTCTCTTGCTTGCTGTGGGAGCCTTTGTTTTACCTTTACTCTTGGATAAGCCTTTAGACTTGGCAGGTGGAATCTCGGTCTGTTGAGGCTAGGAAGATTCATCGAGAAGAGGCTTCACCAAAATGGGGGTAGTCTGCTCAAGGGGTGTCTTGGGAGTAGTGCTGAGAAACCAAGCTTCTTTCTGTAACCGCCTAATTAAAAACTGGGCATTGACATATTTGGTGGGGTTGATCTCATGAGAGGGACCAGTTACACAATCTTGGATAAGAAGAATCTATAGCTGCCAAAGCAAGAACTAAGAGGTAGTGAATGAAGGCAAATAATCACGAGGAGGCACATAGAGTCCCCCCAAGCCACATGCTCTATGAAACACCTTTGAAGAGTAAAATCCCGACATGCCTCTGAAAATATATCTAAAGGATTGGTGCATGAAGGATGAGGAGGGGTGTGGACACATTGATCATAGCCAAACTGCCTTCTTACTCTCTCGAAATGATAAAACTCGCCACCTCGTCCTAATTCTGTCCAAGAAGGAAGGAGGACCGGTAGTAGCATCGCCTCTACATTGATGTTTGGACAAGTAGAAATAGACTCAAATTTAGAAGGGCAATAGAAGGTGCCACCATCACCAGGAAACAAAAGCCAATTGAAGACACCGTTGGGACGCTTTCTATAAGGACGAAACCGGAAGTCCTTGATGTTATCAATCAAATCCCCCAGAGTCTTCGTGGGGGCCTTCCTATGCCATCTAAAAAGACGAGCAACATCACTATGACAAGCTTGGGCCTCAGATGTGAGGTGGGGTAAATGCTCAAACAGGAAGTCCATCAGAAGGATATAAATTACAAAGTTAGGGGCATCATAATGGCTGTAAGATCTCTCTACATATATATGTTCATGATCCATCTAGGTGTAAAGAGAACCAAGGACTAAGGCACCGACCTACCTTGGGACAATATCACAGATAATTTGAAAAGGTTCTCATGAGGAGAGTCTTCGGATTTACCTGACAGTAAGAATCGACTCAGAAAAGTAACCAGAAAGGTAGCTAAATATGAAGAGGAAAAGAGCTTCGAACCATCCTAACTCTTAAGATATGAGTTATAAGTACCCCCTTTCGGCTGTTGCTCAAAATTCCTGAACCAGTACCTCTGCCATTTGGCAAAGGAGTGTTTGGTGACACCTGTTACATTTATAGCTACATACATCAAGCATTTCACAAGTGCTACCTGTAACTCCTCTACCATCTCATGCTCAAATGGATCCTCATAACCATCAATAAAAACATGTTGCCCGAATAAAGGAAGGGAATATAGCTCACAAATATCCTCTAGAGTAACAGTAAATTCACCCTAACCAGTCACAAATGTGTGAGATTTCCTGCTCCACCGGGATAATAAGAGATTGAGAGAAGAGTTGTGTTTAGCTACAGTACAAGATCTCAGGCTATCAATAGCAGTAAGAAGGCCCACTTCCCTAAAGGTGGACTTATAAGCAGGAATACTCGAAACATAGTCAACCCAAATGATCCATTCCTCTAGGGCACCCCCCGTCACTTTAATTTCAATATTAGAGTAAGGAAAGTTACCACGGTCGACCCTGACCCTAAGGATAGAATTAGGAAAAATAACAGGGGAATCAGTGGAATCACCTAACCCAATATGGCGTCACTTGAGAACATTGTGAATGAATTTTTCCTCGAATTGAGAAAGGGAAGCCATAAAATTATCACCGGGTCCAAAAAAAGGGGCATGACGATAGACACCAAAATCTCTCCCCTGGCGAGTGTGCATATAATCCTCCCAAGATTGAGGAGATGATGAAGTGGTGTAAGTACTACCGATGGCTATGGGTTCAAGTGAGGAACCCACTGTCAAAGAGGAATCGGGCAAAGACCCCCTCATATTCGACATCCCAGGCGAGTAACCCTCACCAATCCCCAATGGAGCTAGGAACTTAGTGGCACGGAACCCAGGCCAGTTATTTCTAGCAGTCCTGAGGAACCACCAACAAAAAAATCATATGAGGAACCCATCTCACCCAGCAGTGTTCGCGAGAAACTTGACGTCACTAGAGCCCCGGACAAGGAACCGAATTCATCCATGCTAAAAAAATGAACAACTTAAAGTGGAAGGCGATGAACCCACGTCAACCAATAGATGGCGCGAGTAATCCTCAATATTCGAGGAACCCCTCAGGGTCGCAGCGGTTGGTGAGGAACCCCTTGGTTCCAAATTAACTGACGAGAAACCCTTGTTTGTAAATCTTACGGATGAGGAACCGTTAGGTCCCAAACTCGCGATTGAGGAAATGCCAGTCAAAGTTTCTTGTGAGGAACACAACTCAAAACCTAATGCCTCATCAACAGCAGTGCGCGAGGAACCCAACTCAAAACCAAATGCCTCAACAATAGCAGCACGCGAGGAACCCAAAACCAAGCAAACATCAAGCGACAAACTCAAGCAAATGGGAACAAGCCGCAAGGAACCCTCATCGACGTTGACCTCAGATGAGACGCCAGTATTAATCGCAAGGAGCGACGAGGAATGCCTAATGGTTTCTGCCTCAATGTTCAATTCACCATCAACAGAACCTCTTGAGTCGGATTCAAACATCGCCCTAGTAGGAGTAATATCAACAATCGAATAATGGTCAATAGACATCGGAACGGAGAAACCATCTTAGACGGTGGCCACAACAATGGTGATTGGCATGGGAATGCAAATAAAAAAGGGTAACGAACTGAATACAAGAGGAATAATGGTGGCGGTAATGTTAGAAGAAATGTTTGGTGGTGTTGAAGCCATTAATGGTGTTTTTTGAAGAAAACTTGAAAAAGGGGGGGGGGGGGGGGGTTATGGAGTATTTGGATTTTTTCTCTCTCTCAATAAAAAATTGAAACTCTCTGTGAGTGTTTTGAAAGTATGAATAAGATGAAAGCCTTTATTCAGAAAGAAAAGAATGGACCTTTACATAAAAATGGGAAAACATGCAGGAAGGCCAAAAGGTTATCATTTTTTCCTAAATGATGAGATATTAGTTCCCACACTGGCGTCTGGCTTCTCGAAAACCCAAAAACCTAATATAAAGGGACAGTGAATTAAATGACCCTAGGGGTAATGTTGAGGAGCCCCTAGGGTCCCTAAAAAAATGAAAATTGAATTTATGGCGTACAAAGCCTTTTGGTCTCCCTAACATAAAAGGCTTTACACGTGGGGCTAATGTAGAAGGGTGTCTCAAGCTTGTCCATTATATTTTGGGGTGAGGGTCCCTCGAAGACCCACCCTTTAGCCTCCAAAAAATATGGGGTCATGAAACCCCTAGGGTCCCTCAACGACGGAAAATATATAAGGGTCGCGGAACCCCCAGGGTCCCTCAATGGCAGAAAATTTATATTGGTTACGGAACCTCCAGCCCCTCACGGCAGAAAATTTATATTGGTTGTGGAACCCCCAAGGTCCCTCAACAGCTGAAAAACATTTGGGTGAGGAGCCCTCAGGGTCCCTCAACCTCCAGAAAATATTTGGTCGGAACCCTTAAGGCCCCCCTCTCAGCTGCATGAAAACATTTGGGTAAGGAACCCTCAGGGTCCCTCAACTTCTAGAAAATCTTAGTTGAGGAACACTTAGGGTCCTCCCCCCAGTTTCTAGAAAACAAGCCAGGATGAGGGAGTGGCTACCATGAGCAACCCCTCATCATGAAAAGTCACTCCTTAAAAGAACAAAAGTACTAACATTTACTTTCTTTTACAGGTAACCTAGTTGAGCAGGAAGGGCTCAGGTAGGCCAGTTGGGATCTCTTGGGAGTTTTGGCTTGGCGATTGAGGAACAATATTTATTGGGCAAGCTCAACCACTTAGTACTTTAGGATTGAAAGAATACTAGTATGAAGACCCTAGGAGTCCCTCAAGACCACACACATCTCACACTTAGTCACAAGTGAAGTGAGCAGCCAAAGGGAAGCTCACAAGAAATAAACTTTTACAAAAATGATTTTCTTAAAAGAGAGGGTCCTCAAGGCGCCCCCTCAAGATTGATAGTTTTAGATGAGGTGGTCCTCAAGGCCTCCTCTCTTAATTTTACAAAATTTGTACCGTAAGTTGCCGTTTCAAAAGATATTTACCAAATTAGATATTTTTTCTCCATTGGGAGACATATTTTCTTTTTTGACTTTGGTTTACACCAGGTGGCACCTGTCAGAGGGGACAAGCAGATACACATAAGTAGGGATAAATGGTACATTTCAGAACTTGTCCCTCACCAACCCTATTAATTTTGGGGCCCCAAAGTGCCAACTCAGCCCTAGTGCCCAAGTGTAAATGGGACCCCTGGCCAAGGTCAAATTATATATATATATATAGAACTCAAGTTGTGCTGTTACTCTGTCAAAATCACACTAGAAGTTCCTAGTATTTTCTCCCTACCCTCACTCTAATTTCTAAGTGCCTTGTTATTTCACTCCTCACCTGACAACCATCATTCTCAAGAGTTTATCTTGAGAAGAGTTACTATTCTCATTGTGGAGGTTCATCTTTTTGTAGGGAGAAAGTTTCAGTTTGAGTTCCATTTTTACCAAAAGGAGAAGGTTTTATCAGAAGTTGCACCAGAAGTTCTTGAGAACTTTTAAGGTAGCGTCCATTGGAGTGGGTCACGCCTCACCCTTTCTAGTTATTCATATATCCCAATCTCACTACCCTCTGACATCTCCAAAGCTCGGTGGCGACTAGAATGAAAGGCTTGTATACTCGAGTGGGAAATTAGGCCGAGTACACTAGAGGACCTGAAACAACCCGATGGGTCAAGCCCCCACAACAAGATAATAGCACTCAAGTAGTAATACTATCAATAGTGAGTATGAATAATAATTCTACAGTTATTAAATTGACTTCTATAATATAAACTAGGACTAGTCCTCCATTTGTTGTGGAGTGTCACAGCGCATAACGTGCCTCATAGATATATAAATAATTTAAATATTTCATTGGTAAATAAGGCTCGTGAGCATATCTAGAATCTTATGCATGTGAAATAAAATGAAATTAATAACATCGATAAATCTCCATCATAAATACAAATCCAAGGTCACCTTATCCACCCCAAACACCACCAATAATAAAATCATCGTAATCGTGTCTGGCCCCCAGTTCCCATTGGAGTCACCAAGCCACGCGATAAGAAACTAACCTTATCTACCCAACATATTCATAATAATAATATAACAAAAGTTCCTCCATGTGTAGGTTCATCAACATAAGAGTAATATTTATCCACTATTGATAAAATTCCACAATTTTAATTTCACAAGTCACTAATGTATCCCAGCGCCTTTTATACTTTAACTTTAAGTTATCAAATTTCCTTAAATTACTTCTAATGTTATAATATTTTTAAAATGGAGGGGTGAGGCATATATTCTCCACAAACATAACAAAGAATAATTTCATTCCACTTACATCTCATAAAAAATACATTTTAGTCATATTTTTTAATGCCCATAATTAGAATTGTATTCATTTAGAATATTACAAATATTATGCTATGAGAACAATATCATTATGGGCCTCGTACAATCAGATTTTGGAAAAACTTAAAATACAAAAGTTGTCCAGAATATAATTTCATACAAAAAATCGCAAAATGTCTCAATTTACACCGTTTAAATGGATTAAAATTCACTTTCCTATAACGTTAGTACACGTTGACAAATATACCTACTTCAATTTTTCTCATTTTTCAGGTCCTAAATGATCTTTTTGGGATTTGGTTAAAACATAAAACTTTTAGAAAATTTATTTAACATAATAATTTTAGGTTTCATAATTTTCCTGATCATAATTACTATTTTTTAATATTTCGAGACTATCTCAAATCTTCAACATAATTTATAACCCCCAAAATGAAGAAGTTAATATTTTTTAGAACCCCCATCCCCAATGGAATAAAAAATAAAATTTAACATAATAATACATGAATTAAATTTACTATCATGATTTCTAATACATATAGTTCATTCAATGTTAGATTTAATATTTAAATTATACCAAGAATGTAAAATTCACAATCCAATTTAATTATACCAAATTAGACTAAATTAGTCAAGTATACAATTTGATAAATTATATTCCTTAATTTGTTCACCAAAAATTAGAATTCATAAAGGTGTGGTCAAAACAAAATAAACCTTAATTATCTCTATGTAAATTATAGAATTTAAAAAAAAATCTTTAGGTAGAAAATACTCCATATGTCATGAAAGGAGAGAATAGATTTCTCTTGCATCAATTGAAGAAAACCTCCAAAATAATAAGAAAGAATTCTAGAAAAAGTTCATCTAAAATTTCTACTCAATTGATGAAAATAATCTCCCAAATGTGTAGAAGAAATCTGTTTTGAAAATTAGTTGGATTGGTTTCCAAAAATTCTTTATAGTTGATCCAAAGCTATCCCAATTTTTTTTCCCAAAAATATAAATAAATATAATTTTGAGCTAGAATAAAAGAGTATAATTTTTTAGATTTAAAGGTAAAATTTAGGTAGGTTGAATTGTGTTGAGGAAATGAGGAAGGAATAAAGAAATAAGAGAATGAGAGAATGAAGAAGAAGAAGAAATTACATCCAATACCCTTTCTTTCTTTCTTTCTTTCTTCTTCTTCTTCTTCTTCTTCTTCTTAGAATCCTATGTGAATAGCACCATCGACAAAATAGTGTTTTACTATTTGGATTTTTTTGGAAAGAGTCCATTGTTATTTGGAATAGTAATATTTGGACTATTACTATTCAGAATAGTACTATTTAGAATATTTTTTAAAACTCAATTTCCATATAATTAATTAATCAATAAAAGAAATCGCAAAATTTATATATTCATTTATTTATTTAACTATTAATAACTAACTATAAATTATGGGGTATTACACGATGAAGGTACTTAAAGAATGGAATATGGGAGCCTATTGCTTAGATTAACTGTGCCTCCAAAACCAATAACCCTTCACAAAGAGAGTCCCCAGTACTTAAAAATATAGGGTTAATACTCAATGCTTGTGTAATGTAGCGTGTGAAAGCATGATTTTTAATTAGTATCTTTATGCAAAGTATTATGTATGATAAGAGGGATATGTAGAGCTACTAAGAACGAAGTAAAAAAAGGGGGGATATATACAAATGTCATGTGATAAAGAACTAACTACACAAGTGAAGTGGAGCATGTAAAATGTGTACAAGTGTCATGAACCATGTCAATATACACAAGTGAGATGAAAACATAAATAAGTGTGTGACCCATGAGAATATGTACAAGTGGATTAAAACATTGATATATGTACTAGTGACATGGAACATTTTATATATACAAGTGGGTAAAGCGTGAACATATCTATAAATGGAATAAAACATAGGGGTATATACAAGTGACATGGAGCATGTGATGTATAGAAGTGGGAAAAGCACAAATACATGCAAGTGGAATGAGACATGGATATATATATATATATATATATATATATATATATATATATATATATATATATATATATATATATATATATATACAAGTGAGTAAAGCATGAATATATAAAACCAAGTAAAGCATGGATATATACAAGTGATTAGAGAATGGATATATACAAGTGATACAGAGCATGTGATATAGAAAGAGTAGGAGATTAATGTGATGAAGAAACAAGTATGTTCATGAGATGGAGACAAATATACATGGATAGTGTAACATGAATATGACATAAAGAACATGTGAGCATGAGAATAAGAATAAAGAATATACAAGTGAGAGAATATATACACATGTAGAGAATGATCAAAGGAAAAGAAAAAAAATGCTTGTAAATAAAGTCTAGTCCTCAAAACCCATCCCCAGCAGAGTCATCACTACGACCATCCCTGACCCTTTCCTCGTTAGGGTGATCTCTTATGCATCGAGGGCATCGTGTGAACTTCCTTAGAGATAATGTAGGGACTATTAAAGTGGTCGCCGTCGATGATGTGAGGTTTGTGAATGTGTAGAGATCAAAGTCTCTAATCTATTTTACTAAAAACAGATAAAATAAATTGCAATCTCCAATGAGACAACATAAAAGACTACTTGGTCATGCGAAACCATATAAGATATGGTCTCAAAGACTAAGTTATGAAATTGGAAGGTGTTAGGCACCCATTCCACCCTTTCGGTCTCTCACGGGAAAAAAATATTTCCCTTCTTCTAAAATATGTGAACACGTGTGGAATGTATAAAATGTACTGTGTGTGTAAAGTAAAAATGTGCATTAATATGCCAATGTGTGAGTGCGCGGGCGTGTGTGTGAGGAGTGAAGTCATCGTATTCGGGTCATCGCGAAGACGAGAATGAGTTATTCTAAGGAGATAAACTAACTAAAAAGAGTGGAAACAACTAAAATGTAAGTAGTTTACTGGATCGTAGATCCACTATAGAAAACTGAGCACACATGTCAGATAATCACTAAGAAATGATAAATGTAAAAATGTTATCCATATAAGTAAAATGAGTCAAACTAACTAAAATTTGAGCGGTGTTCCGGATCGTATTTCCATAGTAGAAAAATGAGAACGTATGTCACAAAATCTCTAATAAGTGACAAACATAAAGAAACTAACTATACGAACAAAAGGAATTGAGTATATGGGTGAAATAACAACATGTGAATATGAACATAAAAGCGATTGAATAAAGTGGATTTGAATTGTAAAAGTGATTTCGAAATGGTTACATAGCCAAAAACGGCACTAAAGTCCACATAGTAAGTAGGGGGAAAAGGCGGGATCTAACCCACAATCATAATTTAGATTATATCTCTTATTTTTATGAAGAAGTAACCAAAGTGGGGTGAAGGAGTGATGAAAAGTGAGATAATTTTAAGTTAGGAACTAGAGTATAAACCCTCTTTTTTCGATTTTTTTATTTGTAAAAATAAGTTTGAAGCTACATATAATAAAAAGGTAAGAGTAGTGATAAGAAAAAAAATTCAACTAAGAATATTCTTGAAATAACAAAGTATGTGAAATAGAAAATAGTAGGAAAAACTAGAATGAAAAAGATTCAGATCTTCAAAGCTACTTCAATTATATTTTTGGGGAATTTTGTGAGCTAATTTTTTAGTGTAGGTGGTAGAGGTGGTGGTGGTAGTGGATTGGTGTATAATGCTGAGGTAAGGATGGTGTGTCCATCCCGGTCGGCGCGACGCTTGCTCCGGGAAAAGGAGAAAGAGGATCCCCCCTGGGATGGAGGCTGCGTCGCAGCCTCGCACCTTTCTCTTCGAAAAGGGGACTTCAGTCGTCGTCGGTGTGGGGTGAATGTGAAGAGATAGAGTCGCCAGCCTATTTTGCTCAAAACCAACAAAAGAATATCTTGCCACTTTCAAGGGAGCGGCATCAAGGAAAAAACTAATGCATGCGAAACCAATAGATCGAAGGTCCGAGGGCTAAGTTACGGAATGAGAAGGTGTTAGGCACCCATCCCGCCCTTTCGGTCTCTCATGGGAAAATGTTTATATTTTCCTTTTTATCCCCGTGAAGTTTATGCATGTGTTTATATAATGGAGATCGTAATTGTTCGACCCATACCATGGAAAAGATAGGGTGAGGTCATCCATAGGAATATTCCCAAAATAATAATAGATGTAGAAGATAGAATATGAGCGTTCATCGCGATATTGATCGTTACTGGGAAACGATAATATGTGTAGGATGATACGCGAATAAACATGTTATATATATATATATATATATATGATCATAATGAGTAATTTTGAGGATTATGAAAAATAAGAGAAACTAGAAAATTAGAAAATTGGACTCGAGTCTCGGATTTTAATTCGAGACGTCTACGTCGCCTATAAAGGCATCAAAGTCCACGTAGTTCGAATGTGTAATAGGGGTGGGGTTTATCCCATAGATTCAAACGGAATTTTATTAGGTGTGTGCATGTAGAAAATGTGTTTCTAGTTTTGGAAAAAGTGTGGTGGATAATTCCATTCAAAATTTACGGGTGTAACCCTCTTTTATTTATTTTTGGGGTTTTTAAGAAAAATAAAGTATGTGCGATATACTAATAAAAGTGTAGATGTTAATATGTATGAACTAGAATGAAAGTAGATTATGAATCTAAAGTAACTTATATAAAAAAAGAAATTAAAAGAGAGAGGGAAAGAATTGAACCTTTCTTGGAGCTTGCACTTGAATGTTGGATAAAATCCTTTAAATGTTGATAATAGAGAAGGATATTTGCCAAATTGGGTGTGAAAAGGATGGGTGTTTAAGCTTGAATGATATTTCTCATATGGAACTTCGCTGACTTCGAGAGAATGTTGCTGAGAAAATTGATGCTGATGGGTTTGTGCTCTGTCCTCAATAATGAGGTCATGGACCTTATTTATAGCATTAGGGGGAGATGATCGGTATACCCTAGGGGGTGTCTATCGATAGGTCACCCTTGACACTGTGCTGATAGGCAGGGTTCAAGACCTGCCAATTGGCAGTCCCGTGCGAACTTTTTTGAAAAATAATCATAAAGTACAAACCGTTGATCCGAATGGTGCACAAGGCATACTGCTAGAAAGGTATTTCAGAGGCCTACGAGGTTCCATTGGACCGCTCCCAAGTCCAAGAGTTGACTTTGGGTCAAATATGGCTCGCAAGCGCATAACGGTCCTTTGGACGGGAGATCATCGGACCCAAACGGATCGTTCATCCGCATGGTAAGTCAGAATTGCGCATGGGGCGGACCATTGGGAAGGTTAGGAGATGTACTTAGACATTCCAAAGAGTTTCACTTGGTTCTAAAAGTAGACCTTGGTCAACTGGGGCTCGAAAGCCCCTGGGGACCTCTCAGAGTAAAACGAATCGTTCGTCCATACCGTTGGTCAGAATAGTGCACGGGGTGGATGATTTGAAAGGTTATTTAGTGCCCTTAAGAGATTCATTTAGTCTTGTTCAAGTTCAAGAGTTGACTTTGGTCAAACGGAGTCCGGGAGTGCTCGGTGGCCTTCAGATCGATTTTTGAGGAAAAACTGATCGTTCATCCAAACGGTTATGTTGTTTCGTGCATGGGGTGGACCATTGGAAATGGGTTTTAGTTCCCTTTGAAGATTCAAAGAGATTTCTCTGTGACAGTGAAGTTGACCGGAGTCAAATGGGGTCTATTCGGGGGCCAAGAGTGCCCGATGGGCACTCGGGGTGCGACTTAGGTTTGCGATGGAAGGGGGAGGCGCTAGGAGCCTAAGGAGAGACTTAAGGGGTCCTAGAATGTAGTGTCTATAGATCCCCTCGATGGGTGAGCTTAGAATAAGTGATGTCCATTAAATAGATACCACATGATGGAAGGAGATCAATTCTATAGACCTAAGGGATGTGGATGACCGATTCAGAGGGTCGAGGTCATTTTTGACCTAAAAAAGAGGTGACCACCAAGGGCCGAGGTCAATTATGACCTAGAAGAGGTGATGATCGAGGATCAAGGACAATTTTGACCTAACTCAGGTGACAATCGCAGCCCGAGATCAATTATGACCTGAGAGAGGTGACAATCGAGGACCGAGGTCAATTATGACCTAAAAGAGGTGATGACCGAGGACTGAGGTCAATTTTGACCTAACTAAGGTGATGATCCAAGACCGAGGCCAATTCGGACCTAAAAGAGGTGACGACTGAGGACTAAGATCAATTTTGACCTAAATAAGGTGACGATCCAAGACCGAGGTCAATTCTGACCTAAAAGAGGTGACGATTGAGGACCAAGGTCAATTCCAACCAAACTAAGGTGACGATCCAAGATCGAGGTCAATTCTGACCTAAAAGAGGTGACGATCGAGGATCGAGGTAAGTTTTGACCTAACCCAGGTGACGATCCAAGATCGAGGTCAATTTTGACCTAAAAGAGGTGTACATTTTCTTTTGGAAAATTGAGGATTTTACTGGGGATAAAGGTTGGATTTTGGATTCTGCTGGGGAAAAGTGAATGAGCTGGGGAAAATATGGGTCGTCCTTTGGAGACGTTGCTGGGGAGAGTGATTCTCTGGAATTGCGGCTGGGGGTGTAAAAAAATATTTTTCATGGTGAGCAAGGTGCTAGAGAGGATTTGGAAATTCTAAGAATATTCTGGGATTTGTTCGGAATTTTCTGGTATTTTTCTGGACTTTTTGTAAGAAATTTTAAGAGGTGTGCCGATCGACATGGGTGTGTGTGTGCCAATCATCATTGGTACGGACTTTTAGGCTACCTCGAGCAGGTAAAAGGCCCAGTGCCGATGGGTGGGTGGAGGGGACTGCTGATCGGCATGACCCTTAGCCTACTATATAAAGGGGGTAGGTTCTCCTCATTTTGCACAGCTTTCTGACTTCTTTTCTTCTATAATAAACCTCTAAAAATAGTCTTATCATCCGAAATATATGACTTCTCAAGCAGTGCGATCTATATCGCATGGCTCAATGTCGATGACTGGGCAGGGTTGGAGTGGAGGGCTAGGGTGCCCCTAACATTGGGTAACGAAAACTCCTTCGACTCGTTTGAGCCTGTGGCTGATGATCAGAATCTTCTGCGCGAGCCTTTGCATCACACTTCTTCAAGGGTGGTGAAACCTAGTGGCTATGTAAGTCTTACATGAATCTTGGTATTCTTTTATTCTTTTTTTTGGTGAGATTGCTTTATTTCCTGAATCTGACAAGGGTTCTCTTCATTTCGTGACAGTCTGACATCTCCATAACAATTATTCGTACTCGTGGTATGACAGGGCTCAAGGATGTTTGGGAGCATCTTCCTGGTGGGGTGCACTGGATGGTGTCCTCTATGGGTTTTGGGAGACTAGCATCGGCATTAGATGAGACTCCCCACTCTACTGCGGTTCTGTGCGCTCTGGGAGAGAGGTGGTGGGACACTACCCACATCTTCCATTTTGGCTTCGGGGAGATGACTGTTGAAAAACGTCGCTAATGCTGTTTAATACAAGATTAAACTGTGTAAGCAACTCCGAGATGTTTGTTGGAGAAACCCTTTTCTTTTGAAAATAAAAATTATAAACAACAAGTTGTGTTTACAAAAAACTTATGTACGAGAGTAATTAAGACTTTGTAATCAGTTTTTAAAACAAGACAGTTTTAAAAATCAGCACACTATAGACTGAGATGAGGAGATGAAGATAATCAACACACAGTTTTTAACGTGGTAAAACCTCTCCCAACAGAGGAAACATCCACGGTGACTTCTAAGTCACAAAAACAAAAAACCACTAATAACAAATAATAGTTACAAACAATACAACATACATGCACACAAATCAACCTATTCTAAGTTTAGGAATATACCCCACTTGGTGTCCTTCTAACTTCTCATAGATCTGATTGTTGATGATGTTCTTCCAGTTTGATAACTTCCTTTGCTTTAGCTTCCTTATGTCGACTCAATGATCTTTGATCTTATACACAACACTTCCAATGTAGTAGTGTGTTAAGTGTTTGTGAAGTGATTCCTATTCACATGCATGAACTCACACACACTTAGATTTACAGACAGTCCTATAAAAATTACATAAAAAGTCTATATCCTGTGATTTTGTTTTCTTTCTTTCTTACAAAACTAAAAACCTTTTTGACCTTTAATATAACCCAGATTCCACGGATATCTCGCTTCAAAATCGGTCAAGATCTTAATCAATCTCGATTTTAAAAATATTTTTGAGATTGAAAATCTCCAAGTGTGAATCCAACTAGGTCAAGGTTAAGTTTTGTAAAAACAGAAACCATAAAACATTTTCAAAACGAAATCAGTAAAGATTTTCTTAAACCAAGTAAGAAATATGCAGATCTAGTGAAAATGTAACATGCAGAATGTAGATCTAAAGTTTCTATGAAAAAGAAACACAGATCTTCACACGAATGTTTAAGTTGTGAACAAGATCAAAGACAAAGAGGTTACAGCTTCAAGTGAACAAACCACTCTCTCTCTCAAACACTCAAGGTTGTGTTTGGGGTTAAGTGTATACGAAGGTTTGATTCAGAAAAATGAAGTGTTTAGGGTTAGGGTTTGGTTTTGGGCTAATAGAGTTTTCTTTCTCTCTCTTCTCTCTTTTCTTTTCTCTCTTATCTCTCACTTCTCTCTTCTCTCTATTTTTTTCTCTCAGAAATGACGAATGCCCAAAAGTCTTGAAAGTCTGAGAAGTGGGGGGTTTATATAGGGGTGAGGGAAGATTCTGGAAATGCGCATGGAATCAATGGCTGAGATCAAGTCTTTCAAACATTGACTTGATCCAAGGGTTAAGAAATAGCGGTGGTTAAGATGGTTGTGATTGGTTCATAGATATAGCACCAGGATTAACTAAAAACACATGCAGGCCATCGATTAGGAATGATCCAACGATCAGCAATCCACCAACCAATCCTCTCACATAAGAAACACAAATTGAAGCATCAGGAGGATGACAAGTGTTGGCTTGTGAGTGGCTCTCAAACGCGCGTCTAAAATATTTACAAGCAGCCCCTGAATTCTCTAGTGCTTTTATATTCTACCCAACCAAAGAATTCAATGAACACTGAAGTTTCCAAAATAGAATATTAACCCCACAAATTTTATAATCACATTTTATTAATGAAAGCATTATTTAAAAAAATGTTTTAAAATGTTTAAAAAATTCCCAAAAAATAATTAAAACCACATTTTAATGGGAATTAATCACACAATCAATTTTAAGCAATATGTACACATGTATGCAGTTCTAATGTGTGTAGTGTGATTCAATTTATACCTTCATGGATCATTGAAGAGGATTAGAGAGATAAGTTCTGAGGCTTTTTGGATTCTAGGATAGACAACCAATTTTGTCACTATTTCCAAACTAGTTGAACACTTATACAGTATAGACTTAAGTAAGTCAAAGTAAGTCAAAGGACTCAACCGTAGATAAAGATGTGCAATTCTATTTTTTTCTACTCCAACCAACTAAATTATTGCCGACATAATAACAGGCACCTGATGTACTTTTACTATCATCTGTACAACCGGCCCAATCAGCATCAGTATACCCTATGATGGTGCTACAGGTATCCTTAGTATACCTAAGTCCAAGATTGAGAGTGCCCTTTATGTACTTTATTATACGTTTTACACACAATAAATGACTCTCTTTAGGGTTATTCTGGTAACGAGCACACAGACATACAACATACATTATGTCTGGTCGTGAGGCAGTTAGATAGAGTAGGCTACCAATCATACTACGATAGAGTGTGGAATCAACTGACTTACCATTTTCATCTTTACATAATTTAACAGTAGTACTCATAGGCGTTTTGGCAACTTTAGCATTATCTAAACCAAATTTCTTAACAAGATCTAAGGCATACTTAGTTTGAGAGACAAATAGTCCATCAGAATTCTGTTTCACTTGAAATCCTAAGAAAAGTTGTAGCTCCCCCATAAGGGACATGTGAAATTCTTTATGCATAATAGCAGAAAAATATTTAACTTCAGAGTTTGAAGTTGACCCGAAAATGATGTCGTCTACATAGACTTGGGCTATAATAATGTTTTTGTCAAAATGTTTGACAAAGAGAGTCTGGTCATTTCCTCCTCTCTTAAAACCCTTATCCAACAAAAAGTTGGAAAGGCGTTCATACCAAGCTCGAGGAGCTTGTTTTAATCCATACAAAGCCTTTTTTAGACGAAAGACATGGTTAGGGTATTTAGGGTCAATGAACCCTTTGGGTTGTTCTACATACGTTTCTTCGGACAGGATTCCATTGAGGGAAGCAGATTTGACATCCATTTGATAAAGTGTGAATTTTAAGTGACATGCTATGGCGAAAAGAAGTCGAACAGATTCAAGATGAGTGACAGGGGCAAAAGTCTCACTGAAATCTATCCCTTCTATTTGAGAGTAGCCTTGAGCAACTAGTCTAGCTTTGTTTCTAAGGATTACCCCATTTTCATCAGATTTGTTCTTAAAAATCCAACGTGTCCCAATAACATTTTTGTTTTGAGGCCGCGGTACAAGATACCAGACATCGTGAATGACAAATTGTAAAAGTTCTTCCTGCATAGCAGAAATCCAGTGTGTGTCATTCAATGCTTCATTAACATTTTTCGGTTCCACAAGGGAGACGAAACATGCGTAATTAGCATAATTTCTTAACTTGGATCTAGTACGAACTGGTTCATTAGGATTACCGACAACGTTGTCAATGGGATAATCTTTAGATACCCAGCCAGGTACTTCAGGACTCTCATTAGGTAATGAGTCATCTATTTCTGGTGAATCAGTTTTGAAATCATTTTCAGATTCAACCACAATAGGTGATTCAGATATCTTATTTTCGACAATAGTGTCGCTTATAATTACATTTATCGATTCCATAAGGGGCTTAGTACGCAGATTGTATATACGATAAGCACGACTGTTTGGGGAGTATCCTAAGAAGATGTCTTTATCACCACGTGTCTCGAATTTAGACAGATGTTCTCTGTCCTTACAGACATAACACTGACTTCCGAAGGTTCTTAGATATTTCAGATTAGGCTTCTTACCGTACCACAACTCATAAGGGGTTTGTTTAGAGTTTTTACTAAGGTAAACCCTATTAATGATATGACATGCAGTTCTAATAGATTCTACCCAGAAGTATTTAGGTAGAGATTTGGCATGCAACATAACACGTGCCATCTCTTGAAGAGTTCGGTTTTTCCTTTCAGCAATACCATTCTGCTGAGGAGTTTTAGGGGCACTAAATTCATGTTTATAACCGTTGTAGTCACAATATTCAACTATTCCTGTGTCTATGAACTCTCCCCCTCTATCACTACGAATGCGATTGACTTGTGTGTCCTTCTCATTTTCAATTCTTAGAAAAAATTTCAAAAAATTCTGAAACGTGTCAGATTTTTGTTTCAAGAAGGCAACCCAAGTGAATCGTGTGAAATCATCAACCATGACAAGGATATAACTGTGTCCACAAAGACTAACAGTCCTAGAGGGACCAATAAGGTCCATATGGATGAGATCTAGAGGTCTAGAGGTGAGAATGTCTTTAACCTTTTTATGCGAAGTCTTAACTATTTTTCCTTCCTCGTAATGACCACAGACAATACTTGAAATAGGTTTAATTTTAGGAATTCCTCTAACAATCTCTTGACTAGACAATCAACCAAGGATATCATAACTTAGGTGACCCATACGATTATGCCAGATTTCATTGTCATCCATTCTGACAATGTTACAGGTTTCAGAACTAGTCTTGACAGTATAACAATTGTCAAGTGTTCTAAATCCGATAATAATGCATTCACCTTTATCATTTAGAATTTTACAATTGTTCTTTGAAAAGGTAACAGTATGGTGAGAGTCACAAAATTGTGATATACTTAGGAGGTTGGCTTTAAGGCCTTTAACTAAAAGTACATTTTCGAGAGTAGGAATTCCCTCTTCTTTTAAGGTTCCTTTACCTATGATCTGGGATGAAACTCCATCACCAAAAACTACTTTGCCACCAACAAATCTGGTTTTGTTTAAAAGTTTGGTTTCATCTCCTGTCATATGTTTGGAGCATCCTGAATCTAAATACCAACCAGATGAAGTGTGTTCAGCTTTTAAGGCAGTGATAACAATGTTACACTTCATTTGGGGTAAAAGATCATCTTTTCTAACCCAAATAGCTCTAGTTTTAATTTTGCGCAAGTTTGCCCTCATTTGATAAAATTTTCGTGAAACAGCTTTTTGTCGAAAAACATTTGGGGCAACAACCTGATTATTGTGAAAAATTTGAGCTTTTGGTTTAGGAAAGTTTCTGGGAGCCTTTCTCTTAAATGAACTCTTAGTTTTGGTCTTTCTATTTCTGCAGTTAGAGTTCTTATCAGGTTGTCTTGGAAGGACATAATGGTTACGATTTTGCCTAGAATAGTTAAAGTTCTTGTAGACAGAAGAGTTGTACACAGGGGTGTTTAGATGCCTAGCATAACAACCTTCAAAGGAATGACCATAAATGTCACAGTACGAGCAATATTAATTGCTTGAGGGATAAATTTCCTTAGGAAAACTTCTAAAAATGGGTTTAACAACATTCTGTTCAGTAGTGCTATTCCTAGGAGGGATGGTCTTAAAGGTAGAATCAGCCTTTCTGATCAAAGGACATACGTATTTAGTCTTAAGTGTAGTGTCATCCTTAGAATTACTAGACTCTCCAATGTCTTTATGTTGTTGCCTTTGATCAAATTCCTTTTTAATAAAATGAAAGTCTGGACATGTTTCAATTGATCTTTTGCCCCCGGACACAAACTTAATAGGTTCAAGATTTGTAGTTTGTGGTTTGTTCTTAGGGCAAAATCCAATACCGGTTCTATCATCAGAATTGGTCTTGGAGTCAACAACAAAGTCAGTAAAACAATTTGAATTTCTTTCAAACTTAGAAATTTTTTTGAAAACAGTAGCTATCTTTGTTTTTGCTTCCTCCAGTTCTAATAATGTTCCCTTGTATTTCATTTCCTGGGTTTCATTAGTTTTAGTCAACTCTTTTAATTTTTGATCAAAAGTTTCAATTTCAGATTGATGAGACAGACACTGGTTAGTGTACTCTTCAGCATTCAGCTTCACAATAAAACTTAGATCATTTAATTTCTTAGTCAGGTCTCTAACAGTCTTCTCCAGTCTAGTGCCTTTTTTAAGAGTTTTAGCATACAAAGTATGGATATCTGGGAGGTCATCTGTGTCTGAGTCGCTAAGTGAAGTGTGTGTAGTGACCCCTAACGATTCAGTTTTAGTACTCACGCACCCATTTACATCGTCGTTATCGAGATCACTTTGACTCACACACACGGAACTAGAACTAGCAACATTTTCAGACAATAAAGCATCTAGGCCAATCAAAGCAGTACTCACACAAGCAGAAGTAGGAGCATCATTATCACACACAGGTATATCATCATTGTAAATGATCTTAGCATAAAAAGACATGCAAGGGTCAAGTACATTAGATGACTCAAGTTCCTCTTCATCAGAGTCACTTGAATCATTCCAAGTTTTACAGACATTGGCTCTATTGTGTGTGTTGACTTTATTCAGATTAACTCTGCAATCGTGAGCAATGTGACCTAGCTTCCCACATCTAAAACATTCAATCTTTTTAAGGTCTCTAGTGGGTCTGGAATTATTGTCCTTAGGATGTTTGTCAAGACCTCTCACATGAGGTTTGGGATTAGACAGAGTAGGATAATTAGGATTGCCTTGTTTAGTTGCCTGTTTGTTTCTAAATTTAACAATTTTCTTAAATTGTTTAGACATTAAGGAAATCTGATTATCTAGTTTGTCTATATCACACTCCTCATCAGAGTCAGAGTTGGTCAAATTAGACTCAAGTTTAGATATCTTAGAGGCAAAACTCAAGTTAGAGTTGGGCTGTTTTCTTTGTGAATGATTTAATTGTTTCTTAAAGTCTAATTCCATTTCCACAGTTCTAAGTTTGCAACTGAGTAACTCAGGGGTAAGGTTTTGATCACTCATTTCCTCAATAGCATACCTCTTACTGTCAAACTTTGTTGGTAATGATCTTAGGATTTTAGAGACAATTTCATTCCTATCATAAGTTATACCATTAGCATGAAACTTAGTAACTATATCAGTTAAGTTCATGTAAAAATCATCAAAAGACTCAGAGTCAGACATAATCAAAGAGTTGTACTGCTGGGTAAGCATCTGAGTTTTAACAGCTTTAACTCTTGAGTCTCCTTCATGGGCAGTGATTAATGTGTCCCAAGCTTCCTTAAAAGTGGCACAAGATGAGATTCTTTTGAACTCATACTCATTAATAGACATAAAAATGGCATTCTTGACTTTATTGTTATTTCGAGAAATGGTTTTTTCTTCTTGGGTAAATTCACTTAAGATTTTCTTTACCCTCTCATCACTTCCTTCAGTGGCTGGTTTAGTAGGATAAGTGTATCCATTTTCAATAATGTCCCATACATCATCTCCTAAAGTCCCTTGGATGAAGGCAACCATTCTTACTTTCCAGTAAGCAAAGTTCTTTCCATCAAAGAGTGGAGGTCTGGACAGATTACCAAACCTTTCATTCTTCTCGTCCATAGTTAGGTTTTTCAGAAAACGATTTCAGAAACACAAGATCTTTTTGAAATAAAAGTTAACAGGGCTCTGATACCAATTGAAAAACGTCGCTAATGCCATTTAATACAAGATTAAACTATATAAGCAACTCCGAGATGTTTGTTGGAGAAACCCTTTTCTTTTGAAAATAAAAATTATAAACAACAAGTTGTGTTTACAAAAAACTTATGTACGAGAGTAATTAGGACTTTGTAATCAGTTTTTAAAATAAGACAGTTTTAAAAATCAGCACACTATAGACTGAGATGAGGAGATGAAGATAATCAACACACAGTTTTTAACGTGGTAAAACCTCTCCCAACAGAGGTAACATCCACGGTGACTTCTAAGTCACAAAAACAAAAAACCACTAATAACAAATAATAGTTACAAACAATACAACATACATGCACACAAATCAACCTATTCTAAGTTTAGGAATATACCCCACTTGGTGTCCTTCTAACTTCTCATAGATCTGATTGTTGATGATGTTCTTCCAGTTTGATAACTTCCTTTGCTTTAGCTTCCTTATGTCGACTCAATGATCTTTGATCTTATACACAACACTTCCAGTGTAGTAGTGTGTTAAGTGTTTGTGAAGTGATTCCTATTAACATGCATGAACTCACACACACTTAGATTTACAGACAGTCCTATAAAAATTACATAAAAAGTCTATATCCTGTGATTTTGTTTTCTTTCTTTCTTACAAAACTAAAAACCTTTTTGACCTTTAATATAACCCAGATTCCACGGATATCTCGCTTCAAAATCGGTCAAGATCTTAATCAATCTCGATTTTAAAAATATTTTTGAGATTGAAAATCTCCAAGTGTGAATCCAACTAGGTCAAGGTTAAGTTTTGTAAAAACAGAAACCATAAAACATTTTCAAAACCAAATCAGTAAAGATTTTCTTAAACCAAGTAAGAAATATGCAGATCTAGTGAAAATGTAACATGCAGAATGTAGATCTAAAGTTTCTATGAAAAAGAAACACAGATCTTCACACGAATGTTTAAGTTGTGAACAAGATCAAAGACAAAGAGGTTACAACTTCAAGTGAACAAACCACTCTCTCTCTCAAACACTCAAGGTTGTGTTTGGGGTTAAGTGTATACGAAGGTTTGATTCAGAAAAATGAAGTGTTTAGGGTTAGGGTTTGGTTTTGGGCTAACAGAGTTTTCTTTCTCTCTCTTCTTTCTTTTCTTTTCTCTCTTATCTCTCACTTCTCTCTTCTCTCTATTTTTTTCTCTCAGAAATGACGAATGCCCAAAAGTCTTGAAAGTCTGAGAAGTGGGGGGTTTATATAGGGGTGAGGGAAGATTCTGGAAATGCGCATGGAATCAATGGTTGAGATCAAGTCTTTCAAACATTGACTTGATCCAAGGGTTAAGAAATAGCGGTGGTTAAGATGGTTGTGATTGGTTCATAGATATAGCACCAGGATTAACTAAAAACACATGCAGGCCATCGATTAGGAATGATCCAACGATCAGCAATCCACCAACCAATCCTCTCACATAAGAAACACAAATTGAAGCATCAGGAGGATGACAAGTGTTGGCTTGTGAGTGGCTCTCAAACGCGCGTCTAAAATATTTACAAGCAGCCCCCTGAATTCTCTAGCGCTTTTATATTCTACCCAACCAAACAATTCAATGAAAACTGAAGTTTCCAAAATAGAATATTAACCCCACAAATTTTATAACCACATTTTATTAATGAAAACATTATTTAAAAAAATGTTTAAAAATGTTTAAAAAATTCCCAAAAAATAATTAAAACCACATTTTAATGGGAATTAATCACACAATCAATTTTAAGCAATATGTACACATGTATGCACTTCTAATGTGTGTAGTGTGATTCAATTTATACCTTCATGGATCATTGAAGAGGATTAGAGAGATAAGTTCTGAGGCTTTTTGGATTCTAGGATAGACAACCAATTTTGTCACTATTTCCAAACTAGTTGAACACTTATACAGTATAGACTTAAGTAAGTCAAAGGTATAAGGTGCTTCAACGGTGACTCCCATTGACGTTCAGTAGATGCTGGGGCTGGATTGTGAGGGTGCCCAGATTAAGGTGGGAAGGACGCTGTGGGTGCGTCGGAGGCGGTGAGAGCGGCTTTAGGTGACGTGGCTAGGGTGGTTTCTGGGGATTCACTCCGTTTGTCTTCTTTGAAGGATCTTTTGCTGAGTAGGAGGATTAATGAGAATGACGGGCAGTAGGTGCATCAGATGGCCCGTCTATTTATTATGCTGGTACTGGGGGGTTTCTTGGTGGAGACGTCGCTCACTTATGGTTTCTTCCATTCCTGAGGATATTTTCGAACATCCGCCTCTATCACTGGGGGAGCCTGACTTTGAAGACCCTGTACTATTCTTTGGATGCATTCAGTCGGTGCTACCGACCGACTTTTACTAGGGCCACATATTTTTTAGAGGTATTCTTTATTTTGCGCATTTTTCTTTACGCATTTGCATTTTCCATTCATGCATTTCCTTTTGATTTGAATGTTGATTCTTGTCCTTTGAAGACATGGTTCTACGATGTGATTGGGTTCAAAACCCAACTTATTTCTCTGAAGGATGACTCCGTTGGGGACTTTTGTCGGATGTTTCGATGGAGGAGGTCCAACCGTCAGTCGAAGAAGAACCTTTCTCTATAGGCAGTGCGTCAGGTCTTGAATGGCCTAACGAGCGAGAGGGTAAACATTATTTTGTCCTTGAGACCGTTCTTTTCCTTTGATGCCATTTTATTGATACTAGTCCTTCACTTTCACTGGGGATTTGCATTTGACCTTTTATCCTTGGGGGATGTCTATCCAGCACACCGGGGTGACTAGGTGACATGCGCAGATGTGACGCCTATTGGCGCATGAGTTTGGACACTCTTGGTGTCTTGGGGAGAGGGTGGTCTGCCAGATTATGGAGGATGAGGTTGCAGTGTCACCAACGAGGCCCCCTATATTCATGAGGCACGTGCGGGAGATGACCGATGATGCCCGGGTGGCTGCGATGATGGGAGAGCCAAACTCCATGTACACTAACATAAGGATGATTTATGATTACATGGACTTTGTCACGAGCTGGATGATTCCCCCTAGCATTTATGATGAGATGCCTCTCCCTAAAGAGGGCTCGAGTCGGCAGGTAGAGGGTCTTCTCATAGTGCAGGTGGTGCGACAACATCATCGGCGAAGACGACTTCAGGGCCTTCTTTTATGCTGCTACATTCCCCTAGTTATGACCTTCGACAAGCTGATGGAGGATCCGTGCGTCTGCAACATCGCCCTCACGCGATGGATTCGTAGGAATTGGGTCTGACAGAGGAGGTTCTTCGGCCTGCGGTATGTCTTTTCCTTTAATTTCCTTAATTTCTTTCTCTCTCCTCATGTTTGACTGATTTGATCTTTTCTATTCTTCCTTACAGCATATTAGTGTTTCAACCACTTGGCTGAAGGACATTAGGGACTGGATATCCTCGGCAACTTATCACATTCATGAGGTGGTTTCGGTTCCTTCTTACTTGGTGTCGTCTACCTCGTCTAGGGGAGGATCGAGTTCTAGTATTGGGGGCACGTCATCTCGCCATAGGGGAAAGAGGGCGCACCACAAGGATGGGGGATCCTAGAGAGAGAGAGGGGAGAGAGAAGAGAGAGAGAGAGAGAGAGAGAGATTGGGTTCGGGCTGAGTCCCGTTGTTTTTTCTTCTTTTTTTGCAAAATGTTAATGTAACACGACTAAATATATGCAAATGAAAGAATGATTTTTTTTTTTGGTAATTTTCTTGTTTAGTGATTAATGCACATGCTCTTTTTACTTTGCTGCTGAGACCATAAAAAGAACTTTGAAAATTGATTTTGAGAAGTATTTTATTTGAAATGAGATTTGTAAGGCATAAGTATAAAGGAAATTCGGAATTCCCTAAAGATAAAAATTATTTTTGCTATGTTTTTTAATTTTAATTTTGACAAAAGAGGAAAAAGGGAAATTTCCCAAAATTGGGGGTTGCCGATCGGCATGACCCCTGTCCTATCTATCGGCATGTCAGTCCAGTCTAATCAATTCAAGGCTTTGATTACAGTTTCTTCAATTGCTTAGTACTTGATGGGGAAGGTTTTACTCCGATCTCTGCAGGGTTCCTTATCTTGGCTTGAGAGTGTCCAAGTATAAAAAGGGGGTGTGGATGGGTCTTTCCTCCTCACACTTTCACTTTCTTCCTTTTCCACATTCTTACTTTCTTACTATCTCTTAGTCTTGCAAGATGGCTCTCCCTGGTAGCATTGAGTTTGCTAACTACCTCGAAGCCTTGGAAGCAATTTGTTCTTATAATGTTAAGTATGACACTTTTCACATGCGGCGAGTCTCTTAGTGGTGCAACCGGCCCATTGAGTGGAACATGCTGATGGCGGCTATCGAGTTTTGGTATCCCGAGGATTGTGTCTTCCACTTCGGGTTGGATGAGATTTGTCCTACCTACAAGGAATTTTTTGCCATGCTGGGGATACATCCCAGCATTTCTGCGGCTCTGCCTGAGTTTTCCCGTTGTCTTAGGGATTTATTGGTTGGGCTTCTTTATATTTCGCCTTCGGCGACCAGACCAATGGCTACAGGAGGAATGATCTCCTTTCCGGTAGTGTTTCAGTCCATGCATTTACAAGACGTGTGTGATGATGGATATGCCAGGGCCGTAGTCCTATGCCTTATTTATAAAGTTCTGTTGGTGACCAAAGAGACATTGGTGGACCCCCAACTGGCTGCCATTATTTCTTGGATGTCGTACTGTCACAATCCTGTGGCGGTGATACTGGAGGAGACCTTAAATGGCCTGGATGCCTGACGGGAGGGTCGTTCTGAATTTATGAGAGGGAGCCTTTTGATGTTGTTTATGTGGTTGTTTGAGATGTTTCATATTGCGATCCCACAGAAGTATCCCTTGCCGATGGTTCCAAACTTCTTCTCATGCTATTTTCTTAGCATAGGCCTGGACATTAAGAGTTCGGGGAACTGGTTTGTAGAGCACGAGGCATGAGGCTTATGCTGGTCCGTGCCTTGGTGGGGAGAGCTGCTGCCCATTCTGGAGCTTGAAGAGTACCAGTACATCAGACTGGTTGGCCTCATGTAAACCTGTTTCTACTTTCCCTGGCGGCTGCTACATCAATATAGTTAGGATCAAATTATGCAACTACGAACACCAAATTTCTTTCCCGTGGAGGATCTGACAGATCGTATGCGCATGCGGCTTGGTTCCCTATTGAAGAATTATCGTTCATCGATCCATCCTTCTTAGTCTACTGGAAGAGTCTGGCATGTCTTTGGTGATTACATGAAGTGGTTGTGGAAGAAGGCAGTGGCTAGGATGCTGGCTGTGGAGACTGGTTAGAGGTGGTTTGCCATATCTGACACCATGGAGGGGGCGTTGTGGTCTACCCCAAGTTAGTTCGGGCTTATCGCTCCATGGAGCATCTGTGATACTTCATTCATGTAGGGGAGGCCTGGGGAGTCCATGATGTAGGTGATGGTGGTGTTGGTTCCTCTGGTAGCTATGGGTAGGATCTTGTGAAGCTTTTGTAGAAGGTGTTATTTTGCATTTTCTGGAATAATTGGAGTTGATTTTCGCGGGTAGTAGGGCTTGTTATTTTCTAGGTTTTTTGGCTAGGGAAGTTGTTTGACTCTTTATGCCGATGTAATCGTACGGGAATTTCAGATAATGAAATAAATAAGTTTTTGATCATCTAGTTGTACCTTTTGATGACTTTTTTCATTTTGAATTACCTATACCAATCGCTAAGGCATACATAATCCTTTTGTTCATGTTTATGTTAAAATAAACTATCGTTCTCGGGGATAAGAAAAGAATAGTATTTTATGAAAAAGAAGGGGAGTCGGGCTCATGTGAAGTGAATGAGCTGCCTACGTACCTTTGAGGGTTTTGAAGAATTTTGAAATTCGTTATTGAAAATGTTTTTAGAGGATCAGGCCCACATAGTTTAGGGTAGGGGAAATGAAGAGTTTTTTTAGAATAGAAGGGAGATGAGAAAGGTCGTAGCGCGCTGAGATTTTGAACTAGGCGTAAAATATTTTTAGATGGTCCAAGTTGACTGGGCGTGCCATTTTCTCCTCGTCAAGGTCGGTAAGCATAGCGGTACCGCCGGACAAGATCTTCTTCATAATGTATGGTCCTCTCCAATTGGGATTGAATTTCCCTCTTGGGTACCAAATGGGCTCTACTAATTCTTTGAGGGATAAGCCCCCCTCTCAAACACCGCGATCCTTGACTCTCTTATTGAATAATCGTGCTATACGAAGATGGTACCCTTATATATGATAGAGAGCTTTTAATCTCTTTTCATCTAGGAGGGTCAGCTCGTCAAGACGGACTTGGTAGCAGTCTTCCTCGCTGACCTTGCTTTCAAGCATGCGCAGCGAGGGTATTTCTAGCTCCACAGGTAGGACTACTTCCATGTCGTAGACTAGAGAGTAGGGGCTAGCCCCAGTAGAGGTTCGAACTAAAGTGCGATAATCGCAGAAGGTGTAAGGGATCCTGTCGGCCCAATCACGATAACTCCCAGTCATCTTACTGATGATGGATTTGAGATTCTTATTAGCCACTTCAAGTGCTCCGTTGGTTTGAGGTCGGTATGAAGAGGATTTATGTCTCTGAATTCCATACTCATCGACCACTTCCATAACTTCTGCCTTAAAATGTAACCCGTTGTTTGATAGCAGATCGTGTGGGACCCCATATCGGTAGATGATATTTTTCTTGATGAATTTAACCACTTTTTTGGCATTCAGAACTGCGTATGACTCGACTTCGACCCATTTGGTGTAGTCAATAGTGACTGGGATGAACTCATTCCCATTGGATGCCTTAGGTGTCACTTTCCCTATGATGTCGATGCCCCATGTGGAAAATAGCCAGGGAGAAGTCATGCTGTATAGTTCTCGCGGAGGCAGATGCTGTAAGTTGGAGAATTATTTGCATTTGAGACATCTTTGCACGTAGGCTGTGCCATGGTGGTCCAGTAGTATCCCTGTCGGATGATCTTATTGGCGAGCATATGACCATTTATACGGGGTCCTCACTCCCCGCTATGGATTTTCTGTATCATCGCTTCAATGTCAGCCCCTGTGATGCAGTGCAGATGGGTTCCATCGAAGTTTCTCTTGAATAATTCTTTATCACATACAATGTACTGGGTGACCAGTCTATGGAGAGTTTCTTGGTCTTTCTTGTCGGCTCCTTGGGGGTACTTACCGTGTTTGAGTAGGTGCCAAATATCATAGTACGAGCAGTCGACTATTTCAGATTCTTTCTCTGTGCAGAGCTCGATATGGTAGCAGTGGGTTAGTTTATTCTATTTTTGGACAAGGAAATGAGGCATGGTTATTCCTTTGGGCATGCCAATCATGGAGGATAAGGTGTCAAGGGCGTCATCCAGGCTGTTCTTTGCTCAGGGCATGTAGTGAAAGGTGATTTTTTAGAATTTGGAAGCCAGGTCTTCAAGGTGGGCATGGAAGGGTAAGGGTTTCTCGTCCATGACTTTTCATTTTCTGAGCATTTGATCGATGATGAGGGATGAATCCCCGTAGACATCGAGATATAGAACTCCTTTCTTGAGAGCAAGTTTGAGGCCTACCGTGCACGCCTCGTATTTAGTCATGTTATTAGTAAAGGGGAAATCCAATTTGATGGCAATAGGAGTGTCGGAGTCATCAGGGGTAATTAGGAGAATCCCAATGCCATACCCCTTTTTGTTGGCAGAACCGTCAAAGAAAATTTTCCATCAAATATCTTCATGGGAGGCACAAAGAATATTCTCATCTGGGAATTCTAAAATCGGGACATCGGCCTCTTCCAAAGGGTAGTCAGCAAGGTAGTCAGATATGGCTCTTCCTTTCATGGCCTTCTATGTGACATTTATGATATTAAACTCGGATAGAAACATCAATCAACGGGCCATTCGACTGGATAAGGCAGGCTTCTCGATTAGGTACTTGATGGGATATATTCGTGATGCGAGTCTGAGGAAGAAGGTGAGCATGTAGTGCCTTAAATTTTGGATAACCCAGAAAAGGGTGACACATGCCTTTTCCAAGGTGGTGTAGTTAACTTTATAACCGTCTAATTTCTGACTGTTATAGTAGATGGCTTTCTCCTTTCGAGTTTCCTCAAGGTATTGGGCTAACAGTGCCCCGATTGTAGTATCAGTCACGTTTAGGTATAGGAGTAAGGGAAAACCCGGCTGTGGTGGCTTGAGCACTAGAGGTCGGGTTAGGTATTTCTTAATTCGGTCAAAGTCTTCTTGGCAAGCTTCGTTCTAGACTTTGGTTGAATATTTTCCGAGGAGTTTGAAGATGTGTTGACAAATGGAAGTCGGTTAGCTGATGAATCGACTGATGTATTGTAATTTCTCAAGGAATCCTCAGACTTCTTTCTCCGTTTGGGGATGTCGCATCTCAAGTACGACTTTCAGCTTGGTAGGATCTGCTTCTATCCCTTTCTCACTAACCATGAATCCCAAGAGTTTACCGTTGGTAACGCCAAAGACACATTTATATGGGTTAAGATGCATTTGATACTGTCGCAGTCGTTCAAAGAATTTTTATAGACCGGGAACATGACCGTCTCTAGTCTTGGACTTGATAATCATGTGATCTACATAGACCTCGAATTCCTTGTGTATCAGATCATGCAGAATGATTATGGCAGCCCTTTGGTAGGTAGCCCCTGCATTCTTGAGACCGAACGACATGAAAGTATAGTAAAAAGTTCCCCAAGGGGTGATGAATATGATTTTATCTTAATGATCACGGTGCATCTTGATCTAATTATATTCGAAAATTCCATCAATGAAGAACTTGAGAGCATGACTAGCCGTGTTGTCCACAATCATATCGATGTGGGGTAGCGTGTAATCATCCTTCAGAGAGGCCTTATTCAAGTCTCGGTAGTCGACACACATGTAGACCTTTCCTCCTGATTTTGGCACGGGTACGATATTGGCTAGCCATATGGGATATTCAATTACACGAATGAAACCCACGTTCAGTTGCTTGACTACTTCTTCTTTTAGTTTGAGTCACCATTCGGTGTGGAGCTTTTACAGCGTCTGTTTGACTGGTTTACTGATCGAGTGGAAAAACCGAGCGTCCGTGTAATACGCTAGTCGTTGTTATCGGCTTCCAACCTCAATAAAAAAAAAAACTAAACTTTTAACTACACTTTTATGGAGTATAGTAGTAAGTCTGGGTATCGAATCCACAGGGAATGTTTTATAGAATTTAATTGATTTATTACTTCTAAAATAAAAATGAAAAAGATGATGATTGGGAAAATTTCTATTAAAAAATTACTTAAGAAAAACAAACTGAAAAGTGCAAAAGAAATTAGATCTGACAAATGGGAGAAAATAGGGTAGGGTACAATCCCTCAATCCTTAACAAATTATCCTTTAGAATACTAGAATTATAAATCAAAATTCTTAATTAAATCCAGTCCTTATCATCACTAAGCATTACATATATGAGGTTCAAGACCGCATCATATGAAATCAAAGATCAATATAAGGCGGTGAACGACAAATTATACATACAAAGCATTCTTAAACATCCCAAGTACCTAGGGCAAGAGAGATTAAAAGATATGACAATGCATATATGATTTTCATTCACGATTCAACCAATATTTTCATTTATTTCCTAATTTTCCATACAAATAACTTGTATTAGGATTGAGTTCATGTACCCCAATCCTTGAGAAATTAGCTACTCATGATTGGATAAAAAAAACAAATTCATTGACAAAATTATGGATCTACAAAACATGGTAAATAATTTGCAAATAATAAAATAAGAGAATGGAAAGAGTTTACTTGAATTCAGCAACAAGGAATTGATATTCAGAATACAAACTAGGGTTCATACAACTCTTGAAGGAATAGAAAATTTGCTCTCAAAATCTAACCCTAAAATTCAATCTAGCACTTCTAACCTACTCCTAACCTAGCCTCTCTCTAGAAACTCCCCTTCAAATGATGTAGGTCATGGGCTTTTATAGCACAAAATCTCGAAATTGACAACCAATAGTGCTTGTGGAACAAGTTTTCCAAAAGTTGCACTGCATTAAATGCATAATTAATGACAGAAATCCGCACATCCAGACTCTTCATTATCGCGCAACTTCAAAACATCGTAACTTCTTCACCGTAGCTCGGATTGAGGTGCCGTTTTTTCCAGTATTCTTGTAATTTAGAGATCTTAAACATTATAGTTGTCACCACCTCCGGACTAAGGCTGTAAAATTACGAAAATACCCTTCAACTCTCCATTTCTAGGTTTCTTTCACTGTTTTGAGTTCTCCTTCGCACTAACTTGCATGAAATACCTGTAAAGCACATGAGAAATACACAAAACACGAAATACTTGCCAAAAAAGGTTAGTAGAATACATTTGAGACAAATCCAAGCTACTTACACTGCACGGGATCATAAAAATACTGAAATTAAGGGGATAAATGTGAAGAATATGTGCCTAATCATTTACATTTTGGAAGCGTTGGAATCTCATGTTGTGATATTTTAGGGTCAATGCCGGCATATCATCGTAGGACCATGCAAATATATCCACGAATTCCTTTAGTAGCTCTTCGAGTTACGTACGCTTGTGCTCATCAAGGGTAGCCCTTATCCTAATCTCGCGCATTTGGCTACTAGAATTGAGATTAATAATAACAGTTTCATCTTCATTAACTTGAACGCGGTTATGTTGTTTGTTATTAACCTTATTTAGATCAGTTAAGAATTGTTCATTTTCAAAGTCATCATCATCAAGAGTTTGATTTGAATCAAGAAAATTAATGTAAGGCATAGCAAGATACTCAAAATCTTTGTTTATTTCATTGATAGAAAAAATAGCATTGAGAACCTCATCAAAGGAGGTCTCGATTACATCAGAGTGAGAGGAAACAACTAAAGGGGGAAGGGGATAAACATCGGGGTTAGGTTGGATATCAATAGGTGGCACAAGTGTAGCATGCCAGTTGAGAAGAGACGTATCAGCATCTTTAATTAGGTAGGATGGATCGGATGATGTAGCCCCGAAGTGAATCATGCAGAGTGCCACCCCAATGTCTGTAAGTTGAAAGAGTCTTCGGAATCTCTATCCTCAGAATCCCCAGTATCATCTATGGTCTCCTCAGTGAGTGGTTTCACACAGTGTTAGGAATATTCGGCCCATAGGTAGTTGTCTTGGAAAAAAGATCTCCATTATTGGTTTCATCCTTTTATCTATAGGGTCATACCAAGGTTCAAGGAAGCCACAAAAGGGGAAATCTTCACCTTCTTTGATGAATCTTCCATTTAGGTAATCTCCTGAGATGGTTCTAGAGCATTGTAATTTTCTCTTCAGTCGAGGCTAACGGATCAATCTGAGTTCTTCTTTTGATGGTTAAGATCCCAAACTATAGGGAGGAAAGGCCTCCTTCAACATAATAGGTTCAATTCTCCCTTGTAGCCTTTGCCATAGCCCCAGTCCGGGCATGAAGTGCATATTCTTGAACATTTGGATTACTTTGACATTTCCATGAGGATCATATTTTAGACAAACCTTATCTTTGAAATCATACCCTACTGGGAGTAGGAGTGGTTCGACTTGAAAGACTAATAATAGAAAATCATTCACCCCATATTGTATCTCGAGTACCGGATTACTGGTGCTTGCATTCTCAGTGTTTTCACTGTCTCCCAAGATGGTGATAACTTGTCCATTGGAAAAGAACTTCAATTTCTGATGAAGTGAAGAAGACACCCCTTTGACGCCGTGGAGCCACGATCGTTCGAGCAATAGATTGAAACGGGCTGGGATATCAATGACTTGGAATTCAATAAAAGGATTTATAGGGCCAGCCCCTATTGCAAGCTTGATATATCCCATTACTTCTCAGTGGGTGTTGTCATAGGCAAGCACAACAGCAAAGGTTGGAGCAAGGTCGCTCACTTTCTTTCCCAAACAGTTGAGAGTTCTTAACGGAAAAACATTCAGAGCTAATCCGTTGTCGATGAGTGAGAGGGGAACGATCTTCCCCATGACTTAGACAGAGATATTTAGAGAATGATTGTGGTTGGGACCATTCTTAGGGATTTCCTCTTTAGAAAAGGAGAGCTTTCGAGTAAAGGTCAAGGATCCAACTAGGTTCACCGCTTTTTATAGTGTGGTTGAGGGATGAACTATGGGTCCTGTGAGTAGCTTAATTAGGGCATTTTGGTGCAGTTGGGAAGACATGAAAAGTCCCCATAAAGTGATGTTGGATTGAGTTTACTTTAGTTGATCAAGGACCTTGCTTTCTTCAAGGGTAATTTCTGCAATAGGTAAATTCTCAACATATTTCCCTTTATCGCTTGCTAATGGTTATAAGCCCGAGTTTTGGCAGTGTCTCCCTAACCTGGTCATGTGGTTCACAAAAGAGGGGGAAAATAGAAATCATATTTCTTTATCGATGTCGGGTTTCTCAACTACCTGGTTAATCTTTCCTAATAACTCCTCGAATGATATCATTTCACATAGGTTGGCTATAAGACTAGTCTTTCTTAAGTCTGGGTCTTCATCTGAATCCTCAGAATCATCTCCTCATCCGGTGGCAATGTTATTGTCTTTTTGTAGAGGGGGCTTGAAGGTAATCCTGAGATTAGGGATAATTCCCTAATTGGAAATAGTGTTTGAGATTAAGAAACTAAGGCAGCTCAAGCGTGGCAACTCAGCGAGACAGCTTGGCATGGAAACTCATACTTTAGCTTGTTATATTAGTCATATTTTATTTATGTTTATGTTGATTGTAAGCTATAACGGTTGTAATGTTGTAAGGAGAATAATAATGAGTTTGTGTGAGGTCAAACGGTACTTGCGAGAGATCAGGCTTGGCAGGGCCTGGGAGAGCTTTCATGCTCTATCGAATGACCTCACCGTGGGAACTTTAGAGGGACTTGGTTTGGAGGATTGAGAAGTGAGACACCATTGGGGCTTGTCCCGACCATCTTAGATACATCTGGTAAAACACCGAAGAACCCTGATGAAGGAACCTCGGGCGAAGCAGCTTGGAGTTCCATAGGGCGTAGGGCTGTGAACCAAACAACCCTCTACTTAATGTCACATCTACTGTAGGTAATGTCACTAGCTAGCTAAATAATGTCAGACCTGTACTTAAGTAAACTGCCATGGTATTTGGGACTGTCAGGCAGTTGGTGAGACACCTCTGCGACAACAGGCCCTTGACACACAGTGGTTAGGCAAAAGGCATGTCTTGGCATTTAATGTTTATGACGTGGAGACAACTAGTGCATCAGGCATTTAATGTTGTGACATAAAGAATGAGGGATGTCTTTCATAGTCTTTAATGACTGAGTTGCCTCGGGGGTGGTGGAGGGGGGGGGGGGGCTATTTAAGGACCCCAACCACCTTTGAGGAGAGGAGAGATCTATTTAAGAGAGCTCAGATGATCCTTTGAGATTTTTTAGAAGTTATTACTAAAGAGAGTATACATTTAGAGAGTTATGCAAACCAGAGGGTTTTTTAATCACTCACCAATGTTATTTATTACGAAGCTTTTAATACTTGACAGAGATTCTTGAGGGTATTTGGTGTGTTTCTACCTGCCCACCAAGGTGTATCTAGGGTGCTTACTTCTCTCTCCCTCTAGCTAAATCACTTCTAAGCTCACTATTATCTCCTGATTTATACACGAGAGTTTTGTGAGTTTAAACAGAGTTTATCTTCATTAAGTTTGTGGTTGCATGCCCTATCATTAATCCAAAGCTTTGGCCAATTAGTTTATCATTACCATACTCGAATAGGGGTTATGCCTCCATTTATAATCTAAAGTACCCTCTTACATTTGGTGACTCTGCTGGGGAGGCATTCTTCTAGGTAAGGAGTATGGCGTAAGATAATGCTAATCAAAGGCTCAACTTTGATGACATCCAGCATAATGAAGAACAGGCTGCGAGAGAACTGGAGGCCCTACAGGATGGGGCCCCTCGAGTAGAGGTACCTCTAGTTTCGACTATGTCAGGCGTTCTGGGGGTGACACCATCTTCCACGAGTACGGGGTTGGGATCCACTCAGGTCACGCTCCTCATGAGAAAGTTTTATGAGTTTTTGCAAACTCCGATAGCTTCGACCATACTGGGAGGATTGGAGGCCAGTGCCTTCGTAACACCAGGGGTAGCTCCAACGGCCCCGCCAGGTGCAGGTGTAGCGGGAACAGTCCCAGCGAGCATACCCTCTATTGTGAATCCAGTATGGGGAACATCAGGAGCATCGACAGCCCCAACCATGGTGCCTACCCCGGTTGCAATGAGCGCTCAGCAAGTGGTACCATTGGTTGTTGCCCCAGTAGCATCATCCATGGAGAAAATGAGAAAGGAGATGCTGAAGTTCATGCAGACTTCCTCACAATCTGCTGGCGAGGTAGCTTCGGTTTTTGATGACTTTCGAACACCGTATCCCCAGGAGTACAACGACGAGCCCTATACAAAGGACTATATTCCTCTTATTTTTGAAAAATACACGGGAAAGGGTGGGAACCCGAAGGAGCATATTAAGCACTTTGTTGAACATTTGGGGCACATTGTAACAATAAAAGGCTTAGGTTTAGGGAGTTTTCTAAATCCTTGATCGATAAGGCATATACCTAGTATTCCTATTTGGCTCCCAACATCGTTTCTACATGGGAAGAGATGCACGTGTTATTTGTTCAGAAGTTCTTTCTGGCGGAAGATGAGTTTACTTTGACCCAACTGGGTAGGTAGAAGAAACGATCGGGGGAAGAAGTGGTGGCCTATGTTTGAAGATTCAGAGAAAGATCCCTCAACGTGAGGGAAGAGGACAAAGAATCCAAGTTACTGTAGATCTGCGCTGAGGGGCTGCTTCCTGAGTAGATCTGCCATCTTATTAATGAAACGCACGAGGGGACTTTTGTGGCGTTCTTAAAAGAAAAGAGAAATATCTCTTTGGTGGTGTGACCCAATTCAGTGGCGGTTCCCATGATGTTTAGGCAGTCGATGCAACCCACGGGGGGGAGGTCTCAGTCCCCACAGGTAGGGTACATCAAGGGGGGAGATAGGGGCAAAGCACCGAAGAAGGACAATAAGAGGAAGTTCGGAAGAGATATAGAAGACCCACCACCATTGACTTGTACAGTAGAAGAAGCTGTCAGCTATTACAACGCGATGGTCCAAGGGGGAACAGTCTATGAGACAAAGGACGTTCCCGCTGGGGAGCCCGATGTGGCAATGAAAGCGGATCCAAAGTATTCCCAGGTTCATCGGAGGATCCAACATCCAACATAAAGTTACTTCACACTGAGAAGAATCATTGACAAGTACGTGAAGGTAGGGACATTGCAAATCCCTCCATTTAATATCAATAACAACCCACTACCAGCACATGTGGCCAATATCGTGGTGGCCTACGATGTAGAGGCGGAGAGAGGAGAAAGAGATGAGTATGAAGAAGCTTTGGAGACCTGTACCAAGGGAATGGATAACGTAGTTTTGGCCTACGATGAAGCAAGTGCCAAAGACGTGGAGGATGTGTACAACGTTGAGAGTGAAGAGGCTGATCTGGGCCTAGAGTACTGTGCAGTTTCAAAATCCCTGAAGTTCACCTGGTTCTTTGACCAAGTGGGGATTCCAAAAGAAATCAGGTTGGAAATAACCCAGGCGATACTAGATATTGCGAGGAAAGACGCAGTCCCTTCGCTAAAATGGAAGGGACCCATGGCCAGGTTGGTAAGAAGGTACCTGTCAGAGGTGACCTTCAGCGATGCCGATAGGGCTGTGAGATTCCCTCATAACAGACCATTGTACGTGACTGCCAGTGTCAACGGAGTTAGTTTTACAAGGACTCTCATGGATGCGGGACCTTCCATTAATCTCATACCAATTAAATCCTTTCATGCAGCTAATATTCCAGAAGAGAGGTTGGTCCCCATGCCTTTGGTAATTTCGAGGTATGATAACCAATCTTCCAAATCCATTGGGTATGTTAATGTTAGGATTGTGATGGAAAATTTAAGTTCCCATATAAAGTTCCACGTAATAGAGACTGCAACTTCCTATCATCTGTTAATAGGAAGGGTGTGGATGCACAACCAAGGGCTAGGCCCTTCCACATACCACCAATGCGCTAAGGCGAATATAAAAGGGACGGAGGTGACCATTAGGGCTATAAAGAGTCCCTTCGCTATTAAGGAAGCTCACTTGGTGGACACAACATTTTATACTGAGTTAGAAGGGGATATTAGGGTCCTAACGAGAAGGATAAAGGGAGAATGGGTTCCCTCGATCAGAGAAAGGATGGGGCCCTTGAACGAGCAGAGTAAAGAAGTTACAAGCGGCATAAGAGTAATGACCGAAGAAGCTCACCAGGCGGTCCCTCGGCCCCAAGGCATCTCGAAGCAGCTCAAGGACAGGAAGAGGCCCAGAGTAGATCTGATGGAAAACGAGGTCCAACGACAAAGCGTACTGAGTTGGTTCTCAGGAAAAAGAGTGGCCGAGGCATCTAGGGAGAAGAAGAGGAAATCAGTGATCGCTACCAGCAGATAATGCAAGAAAGTCATTACTGAAGAAGGAAAGGTGGTGTATCGATTGTAATGGTGTGAATGGGCAACCGAGGAAGCTGATTATGAGGTTGAACCGATATATGAATGATTTCTGGTGGATCAACGGGGGCAGTGCATGGTGATAGACAATTCGAGAATACAGGAATTTGTGGAGGAAGTCACCGAAGAACCAGATTACATGGCAAGTCAGCCGAAGCCCCAAGCATAAGAGTTAGAGAAATTAAACCTGGTGAAGGAAGGATAGGATCCAAGGCCCATCTTCATCTTGAAAGATCTAAGTGAAGAGAAACGAGAAGCCTTGTTTAAATTAATTCAGGAATTTATAGATGTTTTTCCATGAAAATACACAGAGATGGAGGGGCTAGATGAGGAAGTAAGATGTCACAAGTTGAACGTGATGCCTTCAGCCATTCCAGTAAAATAAGCAATAAGAATGTACCTGCCTGAGCTGGATTTGAAGATCAAAGAATAAGGTCAATGCTTACTAATAGCAGGGTTTATTACAACGATACAGCACCCACTTTAGTTATCCATTATTGTCCCAGTGGGAAAGAAAGATAAAAATCAGATAAGGATCTGGGTGGACTTCAGAGATTTGAATAGAGCCTGTCCCAAAGACGATTTCCCTCTACCCTCCATCGATAGCCTGATAGATGCAATAACAGGTCATGAGATGTACAACTTCATGGATGGGTATGCAGGGTACAACCAAATCAAGATGGATCCCGTGGATGCAGAGAAAACAACATTCAGAACCCGATTGGGCAACTTCATGTATAGGGTGATGCCGTTTGGACTCAAGAACGCTAGGGCGACTTACCAAAGAACAATGATGGCCATTTTCCATGACTTCTTTCACAAATTTGTGGAGTTCTATGTGGATGATTTGGTCATCAAGTCGAGGAAGGAGGAGTCCCACCTGAGCGATTTGAGGAAGGTGTTTTCCAGTTGCAAGAAGTTTAAATTAAAGATAAATCCATTGATGTGTGTTTTCATAGTAACAAGTGGGAAGTTCCTAGGCTTCGTGGTTGACCGACAAGGGGTGCAGATGGACCAGGATAAGCAGCGGGTGATCTTAGAAATGCTATGTCTAAGAACGACGAAGGAGCTGAAGAGCTTCCTCGGTAAAGTCTCCTACCTTAGGAGATTCGTGCCTGGGTTGGCCGAGATAACACACCCACTGATGCAGCTGCTGTGAAAGAATACGAAGTTCAAATAGGAGGCAATTCACCAGGAGTCTCTTGACGGACTGAAGAAGCTGCTCATCTCACCACAAACTATGGTTCCACCAAGGGCGGGAGTACCGTTGCAGTTGTACCTCACATCCACCACAAGGTCCGTGGGAGCTTTACTGGCATAAGAGATCGAGTGGCAAGAACAACCAGTTTACTACCTCAGTAGGATCATCCACGGGCCATAAGTCAGATATAGTAGCTTAGAAAAGCATTGTTTAGCCTTAGTATTTGTAGCGCAAAAACTTAGACATTATATGTTGTCTTTTACACTTCATATTGTAACTAGATGTGATCCCATTAAGTATTTGGTTGCAAGAACTATATTGATCGGCAGGGCAGATAGATGGTTCCTTATCCTCTCCGAATATGACTTGAAGTGCATGGTTCCTCGCGCAATTAAAATCCAGGTATACGCTGATTTATTGGCTATTTTTCTTTCTGGAACCTTCGAGCCACCCAAAGAAGATATCCTAGGAGACGATTTGCAGGCCAATTATCTAGATGCAACAGACGAGGAATGGACAATGCATTTTGATGGGTCATCGGCAAAAAAGAAAGGAGAAGCAGGGGTTATTCTTTCGAAAGGAATGGAGGAGATTTGCCTTTCTTATAAGTTAGATTTCCCTTACTCTAACAACGAGGCAGAATATAAAGCATTGGTGTTGGGATTGCTAGAGGCTCTTCAAAGAGGGAACCGTTCACTTTGCATCAAGGGGGATTCAAACTTGGTGGTTCAGCAAGTGAATGGAGAATACGCGTTGAAACACATGAGCCTGGCACCATACATAACGATCATTCAGAGGCTCCTTGGCCAGTTCTATCGGACCGAGATCAAGAGGAAGCCCAGAACGATGAACCGTCATCCAGAAGCCTATGCCACCATTGCCCAAAAAATGATCATGAGGAACGATACAACTACTATCGTGATTCAACAAAGAATAACTCCTTCGATGGTACAGTCAATTTTACAGATGGAAGAGGACGCAGACTAGAGGGGATAGATTAAGAGGCAACTGGATTCTGGTGAAGGAGCGATGGGGCTTAGAGAATTGGCCTAGTACTTTACAAACCAGGGAAACCTTTACTTCAGAAATACAGGAGGATGGCTGTCGAGGTGCATCGGCCCAGAAAAAGTATGGCAGAGATTGAAGAAAATGCACGAAGAACACGGTAAAATGACTGAGATCCCCCTTTATAGAAAAATTCAAAGGGAAGGGTATTTCTGGCCTAGCATGAAGCACGATGTAGCCAAGTTACAACAGCAGTGCGATAAATGCCAGTTGTTCTTTGAGGCAGAAGAATGTCATTTCGTGGAGACTCAGCCTGACTGGAGAAACCCTATATTGACTTTATTAAAGATGGAGTTGTCCCAACAGAGAAAATTGATGTGATGGGACTCCAGCGAAGGGCCTTAAGGTTCTACATTCAAGAGGGGAAGCTTTATTGAAGGGGATACTTCAACAACCTATTGCGTTGCATCACGAAGGAAGAAGCATTCGAGGTTCTCAAACAGGTGCACGATCCAACTCATATAGGCGGGGCCAAGTTGTATGACTAGATGATGACTTTGGGGTACTATTGGCCAACGATGGAGAAAGATTTTGTTGAGTTCGTTCGAAAGTGCAAGGCTTCCCAGCTTCATGGAAATATGATCCATGCCCTGTCAGTGGACTTACACTCTCTAGAAACGCCTTATCCTTTTCATACTTGGGCGTTCGACCTGGTAGGGGCAATACACCCTTCGTCGAAGGGGAAGATATGGATCCTAGTAGCAATGGAGTGTTTCACAAAGTGGGCCGATGCGATACCACTGAGAAGGGCAACAACAGGAGTAGTGAGCAACTTCGTCAGAGAATACATCATTTGCCTTTTTGGGATCCCAAAGGTTATCCTTTCAGACAACATAACCCATTTCATCAATTCAAAAGTAACGATGCTCATAGATAAATACTCCATTAGCCATCACACTTCGACGGTGGCATACCCAAAGGGGAACGGTCAAGTCGAAGCGACTAACAAGACTTTGATCAATATCTTGGCTAAAACGATGGAGGATTTCCCAAGATCGTGGGATGATAAGATACCAGTCGTTTCATGGGCCTATCGAACGACTAAGAGGGAGCTTACAGGGTATATGATGTTTTCTCTTATTTATGGGGCTGAGGCTATTCTCCCGATAGAATTAAAAGTTCCCCCAACTCGATATGCTTTGTGAAGAAGCATGCTCCCTCAGAATAGACACGTACAGTTGGAAGCGTTGGACTAACACAAGAATAATGTGATGCAACACTTTCAAATCTATACGAAGCATCTTTCCAGGGAATATGATAACTTGGTGAGACCAAGGAAGTTCATGGAGGGAGATCTTGTATTGAAGGCAACAATTAAACATATTAGGGGGCTTCCTCTACCTAAGTTTGTAGCAAATTGGGAGGGACCTTTCATTGTAAAGGAGGCTCATGACTCAGGTTATTGCTTAATTTCTAAGATAGAAGAAGACAAGCCATTTAATATTAACAACAAATGGTTGAAGGAATATCACGTGTAGGCAATTACGTTTGGGGTCACCGATGTATCTAACTGTTATGAATATACGAGTTCATTTTTTTTATGCAAGTTCTCTTTATTTAAATTCAAGTAGAGATGAAAGAACTACAGAACTTCATATTTCACAATCTATGTAAACAAATGTAACACAAAGAAATGGCATGGGAATAAGTATCTTTTTCCATTCATATACTTTGGGGCATTACAAAATTGGGAGCTATCACCCAAGGATTACATGAGAAGAAAGGAAAAATACATATACAAAAACTCATTAACCCAAGAGGAACCATAAATCCAGGGAGGAGAAAAAAATCTCCAGGAAGGCCCGAAGAAGATTCTAATCAGGACCGTTGGGCATTAATGGAAACTTCCGACCTAGTCTGTGCTTGCGTACGTTCGATAAGAACTTTTTCTCGTCTTAGCTTTAACAAACATAGAGCTTATTCGAGGTCCTCTACCTCCTCGTCAATAGCTCCGAGGAGTGGTGCTAGCTCGGTCATCTTGGCTTCCTCGGCCCTCTAATCCTCCTGATGTTTTTGTAAGAGCTCTCTTGGGCTGTCCAACCACTGGATCTTCAAATTCTTCAAATATGCGATGAGCCAGTCAAAACAGAACCCGTCACGACCCAAAACATTCAGATAGCCCAAGAACTGGTTAAGGAGGGGTCTAGTCACGTTCGCAGTTGGACTGTTGGCAATTTCAGCAATAACAATGGCCATGCCTTGGAGCCTATGGCTCATAACTGGGATGTTTGAACGTAGGCAGTCCACCGTGAAGGTCTCGGGATGATAGCTCACAAGTTGCTCGATAACCAAACGATGGTTGGCATGCATTTGGGGAGAACGTTGCAGTACCATCAGGCAGAAAGTGGGAGGAGCCAAGTCAGGCAGAGGAAACTCGCACCCAGATTCACTCTCCGCAGCAGCACCTGTCGTGGAACCTTGATCATTATGGCTCGATTCTTCAGAAGAGACAGGTTCACGATGTGGTGAGGCCATGGGCGAAGGAACTAGTGGAGAACCCTCCCGAGCAACTTGAGAACAGGTAGGAAAAATAATGAGTTTATGGAAAAACCTTAACAAATGTTATTTTTGTTAAGTCACCGCTATAGGTGGAGCTTGTGAAGAAAAATCTTAACGAGTGTTTGCGTTGTTAAGTCACCGTTATAGGTGGAGCTTATGGAAAAACCTTAACAAGTGTTTTCGTTGTTAAGTCACCCTTATAGGTGGAGGTTGTGAAGAAAAATCTTAACAAGTGTTTGATTTGTTAAGTCACCGTTATAGGTGGAGCTTATGAAAAATCTTGACAAGTGTTTGCGTTGTTAAGTCACCGTTATAGGTGGAGCTTGTGGAAAAACCTTAACAAGTGTTTTAGTTGTTAAGTCACCATTATAGGTGGAGCTTGTGAAAAAATCTTAACAAGTGTTTGCGTTATTAAGTCATTGTTATAGGTGGAGTTTATGTAAAAATCTTAACAAGTGTTCGCGTTGTTAAGTCACCGTTATAGGTGGAGCTTAGGGAAAAACCATAACATGTGTTTTCATTGATTAAGTCACCTATATAGGTTGAGTTTGAAAAGCTTAGAAATATAGATAAATTAAATAAGTACCTCAGCAGCAGGAGCGAGATTAGTAGTTACCATGGGATCCATAATGCTAGAGACCGTGGGAGGCGGGCTCGTTACCTTTGCATCTTCAACGGAGCCTCTGGCTGCAGGAGCCTCAAAGGTAGGCACACTCCCCTCGCTAGCATAGGATACTATGGCCAACACGAGCACATCATCAGAAGGAGATGTTGGACCCTCGAGAGATGCCCCAACGAGAGTAGCTGCACCAACCTGGGCCTGAGAAGGGAAAAGGCCACTCAACGCAAAAGGCGAAGAAAGACTTAGAGAGAGCTGCAAATGTAAATACAAGTGTTAGATAAAAGGAGTAATCGCAAAAGGATAAGAGACAGAAATGCACTTAGCTTACCCCCGTTATGGAACTGAAAAGAGGAACTGCAGTGATAGGTCTTGACAATGCAGGAGGAAGGAGAATGTTGGCTATCAGCGATGCCACTTCCACCTAAAATAGCCCAACATATTAGAATTGATGAATAAATCAATGGGACAATTAAAAGATGTAAGGGTTGGGAAGAAATTTACCTGCGGGGCACTCTCTTCGACCACAACAAGGGGCAGAAAGAACTCTCGCTCTGAGGGTAACTCAGAGGAAGCTGGAACAGTTGCCTCGGGCGGGTCATATATCTCAGCGATACTCTTGGCGGAATCCCTGGCTCAATGAGAGGATGAACGGTGCAAATAGGTGAGGCTTATTAAAGGAGAACGTGGAAGGGCGACAGTGGCTGGAGGTGTACTGCAACGTCCCCCGACGAGATGGCTCACTACAGGACTGGGGGGACTGACCCTCGCTTCTTTAAATCCTTACACCAAATTTATCAGGCAATAAGTAAAGGTGCTATGTTAAGAAAAGAAGAAAGAGAAATAAAGAATGCACACATACCTCGGATCTAGAGGGAGAACGAGAGGGTATAACCACGGGTGAAGGTGGCGAGGAGGCGACAACCGAAGGAGCTGGGGAGGAAGGCTTCTCATGTGTCCGTTTCCTCTGGGATTTGGTACCTAACATTTTCTTCCTGAAGCTCGTTGCACCACCAGTTTTAGGTACCTTCGTCCTTCTCCTCCTTTTTGTCGTTAGCTCCGAGGGATCAACAATAATCACAGGGACCATACCCGGAGGAGGAACGGTGACTCTGCGCCATTGGAATTCAACGTTTATTTAGGCAACCTCGGACTTCACCCGCCTCGTCAGCTCTTCAGCCAGCTCTGGAGACATGGTAGGGGGAACGGAGGCAATTGGGAATGACTCCAATAGATTTTGCGCTTGACCATGGGCCTTAGCCTTCTTAGACTTGGACTTCCTGGATTTCTTGGCAGGTGGATCAGAAGGCCCTTCTCCTATGGCAGCTTCGGCCGTGGAGACAGATTATTTGGGGGTCGCAGTGGCCTTGGGTTTCGGGGTGGCAGTTGGGATCATTGGGCAATGAGGGGGTGGTTCATGAGGAGACTCTTTAATAGTTTTACTTAAGGGAAACTTAACCCCAATCACGGAGTTCCCCTTTAAACCCAACTCAGAAGAAGAAAAGGAAAGGACTGGGGGATATTGAGGGGGGACTGGATGTACTCACGAATCATGGTCAACTGCTCCAGATGGAACTTTGTGGCAAAAGAAGTGGATACGTCTCCCTTCCTAGTAGCACTAGGAAGGGTGACACGACCATTAATGGTGGATGTCACACCAAGCACCGTGGCTGCAGTATAGAAGGTGCATGCTTCAGCAAAGGTGGCCTTAAAATGATTATCTTAGAATACAGGTCGAGGAGCCCCCTGATCGAACACAAACTGCCTACTGCGTCTATCTAGATTGTAAGGCTCAGAGGTGTATCCCAATTCAGTATAAGAGGGGAGGAACCCCGGGGTGAAAATAAGCACTACGGCTTGTGAGGGATCTTTTACAATCGGGTTAAATCTGATCATTATGGATGCAGTGGGAAAGAAGTCCCAACTATGGGCAACGGTGGGCTCACTGTATGGCCTCATTACGAAAGAGTCTGAGCAATCCAAAACCTCCATTATCTCCTTTCGGCTCTGCTTCTTGTGGAAACATAGAAGGCATGGGGGCCTAATACCTTCGCTCACGGGCAGGGGAATTGACTTCGCAGCAATAACATGAAAGCGGGTATAGAGGTAGCCCGTCAAGATGATGGTATTGGTGAAATTTAGCAAGTTGTAATGGCCTAGTAACCGTTCCATGTCAATATGGGTTCCATTCAACCAGGTGTAGAGGGACCCCAAGGTGATGGAGGCCAGAGGTAGGTTGAATCCTCTAGCCAAACGAACGGAAATGTTTATCAGGTCCCTCCTGGGCTGATCGTTGGGTTGCCCAGTAAGAAAGAAGCGTGAAAGTAGTACAAGTATGTAGGCTAGTAGTTCCAGGGAGGTACCTCTACCGCGGCCCGTTACATCACTAGCATCCTTTGGCGTCGGAGCCTAAAAAAAATAGTTAATAAGGGGGGCAAGTTTGGCTTTGTTTGAGGGATCGGTGCAACTGCGACAGATCCGATCCAGCTCAACCCGATCAGCAGCCTCTTCGGCATTCAGAGGCTCATCGTGGTAGGTGAACTCCCCAATGGGCTCAAACCCAAGGAGTTCACAGACATCCTCCAATGTAACAGTAAACTCTCCCTACGCAGCGAAGAAGGTGTGGGTTGTGATGTTCCATCGAGAGACTAGAACTTGAAGTGTCGCGTTGTGCTTCGAGAGGGTAAACTCGCAAAACTAGTAGGCTCGATGTAGCCCAACCTTCGCAAGAGCACCAGCGTGGGAGCTCTGAATATGTGTGTGCCAAGCAGTAAAATGGGCTGGTGACCCCCCAGGTGCTTCGAAGTCGATCTGGGAATAGGGAAAGTTACCACGGTCCAAACGAAAGCGCAGAGTCCCCTCGGGTGGAAGATAGCCCCACTTCTACGAATCCAGTTCTTCATCACCCAACAGTAATGGATTGAACTTGGATGAGAAATGGTAGGTCTTGCACGCCTAAAAAAATTTATCATCTTCTTCTTCAAAGATGGGCACCTGGAAATGGAACCGTAGTTGTTCTTGACGAGCAGCGACCAGGGCAGCGTCGCTAAGGGCGGTGGCAGCGCCAGCAGCGACAGAGGGGGAACCTGGCTGGGTAGTGGCAGCAACCTTGGAAATACTTAAAGAAGCCATAAGAAAGTGTTGATGAGTGGTACAACAGGGTAAAGAGGGCTAAGAACAAAGAGAAAGGAGCACAACCGCAGGTGGTGGTGCAAAAGGATGAGAGAAGGAGGAGACGGGGTGAAGAAGGGGGCAACAATGGAGGTTGTACCAAGTTCGCACAGAGTTTCTCTCTGAAAAGAAAGCGGGGAGATTGAAGAAGACAAAGAAGATGAAGATATATAAGGGTTTTTAAATAAAAGAGACGTTTAAAGGGTTTCAAACTCGACGGTTGGAGTTTCCCACCATCGCACATGCAAGGTTCGCCTATAATCATTTCAAATGAACATGTGGCACATTGGGAACGGTCTCGACAGCTAAAAAGATAGCATTGCATCGAATATGAAGTGACGTCTGGGGAATAGAAAAGGTTGCCTTCTCCAACAAGTTTGAGTTTTGGCGCTAAAATTTTTGCCAGACATAACCAATGACTCCCAACGAAGACAGTGCCTCAACGGTTCAAAAAAGTTACGATGTCCCCTCGCCACATGTCCAAACGTTGTTTGAATTGGGACTCAGTTACATCGGGGATAATTTTTTCTTTTTCGAACATAGCAAAGCATAAGGGGGGGAATTTCACTTACCACAAGCCCAAACGAGTATTTGAGAAGGTTAGTATGCCTCCCGGGAGAATTTTAAATAATAAAGCTAGAACGATTAAGGCTCAGCATCAGGAAAAAGTGGCGATGTCCCTTCGCCCAAGCACCAATGAGTTATGACGCTTCGGCTCGAGTACATTGGGGAGAATTTTACTTTTTTCCAAGAGATTATAACGCTGCGGTTCTAATGAGGGAAAGAAGGCCATAATTTTTTCACGCAGAGAAGGTTCATCGGATTGAGAAGTTTCGTGCAGACATTTTTTGTTTCGACAAATCTCTCCACGAAGGGGCAAATGTAGAGGGGGCTTGAAGGTAATCCTGAGATTAGGGATAATTCCCTAATTGGCAATAGTGTTTGAGATTAATCTACCAAGGAAGCTCAAGCGTGGCAACTCAGCGAGGCAGCTTGGCATGGCAACTCATACTTTAGCTTGTTATATTAGTCATAATGTATTTTTGTTTATGTTGACTGTAAGCTATAACGGTTGTAATGTTGTCACGAGAATAGTAATGAGTTTATGTGGGTCAAACGGTACTTGCGAGAGACCAGGCTTGGCAGGGCCTGAGAGAGCTTTCATGCTCTATCGAATGACCTCGTCGTGGGAACTTTAGAGGGACTTAGTTTGGAGGATTAAGAAGTGAGGCACCGTTGGGGCTTGTCCTGACCATATTAGATACACCTGGTAAAACATCGAAGGACCCGAACCATGGAACCTCAGGCGAAGCAGCTTGGAGTTCCATCGGGCGTTGAGTTGTGAACCAAACAACCCTCTACTTAATGTCACATCTACTTTAGGTGATGTCACTAGCCAGCTAAATAATGTCATACCTGCACTTAAGTAAACCTCTGTGGTATTTAGGTATGTCAGGCAGTTGGTGAGCCACCTCTGCGACAACAGCCCCCTGACACCAGTGGTTAGGCAAAAGGCATGTCTTGGCATTTAATGTTTATGAAGTGGAGACAACTAGTGCATCAGGCATTTAATGTTGTGACATAAAGTATGATGAATGTCTTTCATAGTCTTTAATGACTGAGTTACCTCAGGGGTGGTGTGGGGGGTTATTTAAGGATCCCAACCACCTTTGAGGAGAAGAGATATCTTTTTAAGAGAGCTTGGATGATCCTTTGAGATTTTTTAGAAGTTATTACTAAAGAGAGAGTTTACATTCATAGAGAGTAATTCCAAACTAAAGGGGTTTTTACTCACTCACCATTATTATTTATTACGAAGCTTTTAACACTTGACAGAGATTCTTGAGAGTATTTGGTGTGTTTCTACCTTCCCACCAAGGTGTATCTAGGGTGCTTACTTCTCTCTCCCTCTAGATAAATCAATTATAATCTCACTATTATCTCCTGAGTTATACATGAGAGTTTTGTGAGTTTAAACTGAGTTTATCTTCATTAAGTTTGTGGTTGCATGCCCTATCATTAATCCAAAGCTTTGGCCAATTAGTTTATCAATACCATACTCGAATAGGGGTTACGCCTCCATTTATAATCTAAAGTACCCTCTTACACTTTCCATGCAAATTCAATACACTTTATAACTTCTATGGCCTCTTCGTATAATTCCTCCCATTCTCTAGGGAAATATAAGACCAAGGGAACCAGCGCCCTCATAATTTTAAAGCGTTGAGCAGCTCGAATACGCTACAAATATCACCAGTTTGTTGAAACAAATCTGCCATGATCTGGACTACATCATCTAAACTGACTTCATCGATTGGCACTACCCAGTTGTCTGACTCTCGGGCCCATTTTTGGGCTTCTAAGAATAACCCACTAAATCTCTAACAGTCAATGGTCATCTGGGAGGGCAATTTCAGCCCGAACTCTAGGAGTTGGTTCAACACTTATGATAATTCCATGTCTTTACCTCCAGAACGGATTCGGACAGCGATGCAGGCTCTGGTGAGGAGTGATAAGGTTTAATCGGCAAGGTTCGTGGGGTGTAAGAGGAAACATGGGCATGTTTGGAGAGGTTGAGTAGAGTATATGGGTATGATTGGTGATTTACTTAGTATGATTTGGGTAGATGGGTTGATTTATAAGTTTTCTTCGAGGAAGATGGCGTTTGTATGACTTGGGAGTGGATTATGGGTGGTGTTTGGTTTTGGATTAGCTGGTGGGGCGATGATACTCCGATCAATCAGGATTTGGATTGTGTTTCGGAGATGGAAACATTGGTCGGTGGTATGACCATCAGTTTGGTAATAGTCACAATGGGCATCAGGTTTGAAAGTTTTTGGAAGCGGGTTTGGTAATGAACGAGGGTCCAACGGTTTGATCAGGTTTCAATTCAAGAGATCTTGGTAGACTTTGGAGAGAGGAGCGTGATGCTCGGTATATTCTTTTCGAATTGGGTTTGGGTGGCAATCTGTTACCCATGAAGCGGCAGGCTGAGAGATATTATTGATGGTAGAGACTAAGGTACTAGAAGGCTTTTCAAATTTTTTGGGAGCAAACTGTCCAGAGGCTTTCTTCGCTTCGACTTATGTCTTGGCCAAACCTTCTTTGATTTATACCCCTGCTTCTCAGAGGTCTCGGAAGTGAGGATAATACTATCCTCCCATTATTACTCAGACATGAGGTAAAAAGTTCTTCTTCACAATGCTGACTTGTTCTTGTAAGGACATAAATTTCCAATTGAGTCCCTGTATTGTTTTGACTTAATTCCGAGAACAAAACTGTGTTTATAATATGTCATAGGGAGATGTTTATTTTTTCACGATCCCACTTGGTCTATGACGTATTTAAGAAATTGAAGACGTTGCGGCAAAGCTTAAAAGAAATAAACATGTCAATGTTTATTTGGTGCAAGTTTACTCGTCTTCAAAGTTAATTTCATTCCGAGATCACTCAGGTATGAATGCGTATAATTAATGGTGCTCGGAATTATTTTTATAAAAGATAAGGATGTATTTTTTATAAAGAAGAATGTTTTTAAATGTTTTAAAAGTGTTTTAAAAGTTTAAATTTTGTTTTATGATGAACAGCTCGAAATAGAGTTTGACTATCTTGAATCTCGGTGTTAAGAGACATTTTTTTTTTAAAGTCAAACTTTCGCATTGTCGCTCGAATGACATTGGATCTCGTTCGAACGAGATACAATGTCGCTCGAACGACATGCTTAAGTCGTTCGAATGACACATTTTTTGAGGCAACATTTAAATCCTATTTAAACAGTGTTTGCATCATAATTTTGTAAGCGTGCTTTTTTGGAAAAAGTCTTACGAACCAGAACCTTGTTTGCACATGTTTTCTAAGGTTTAAAATTCTTAAACACATCCTTAGAGTTTGCAAAGATCCGAGTTATCATTCTTATATGTTTACGTGATCTTGCTGCACCAAAGTTGTTTGTTCTACACATTGAACATCAAAGGGTTTTGTGGTGAAGAAGGGACGGACATCGTGTTCGACATCGTAGACGTATCAAAGCCATATCGGTGGACACCGAGGCATACGTGGAGGCGTGTGTTGTGGACAGAGATCGTGGAAGACGGATTTTTTGCGTGGGAACTAATGAAGAACGATTGAAGATCATAAGGAGCATCAAGACCCGTGGGGATCGAGTCTTAGTGTAAGGCTAATATGTCTTTGTAAAACCATTGTTCATAGTGATTGTCTGGCTTGGGTCATCCGAGGTTGTTTTCCCGTTTTAGGTTTTTTCCTCGTACATCCGGCGTTGTGATATTCTTCACTTTACTTTACTTGCATTAATCTCTAGATGCATGTTTAGGATTAATCAAGATAAAATTAGTTTAAAGTAAGAATTGGGTTTTCACAACTTGGTTTGGTGCTTAATTAAAAGTTGGATCTTTTTCGAAGAAAAATTGGTTTTGTTTGAAACACACAAATCGGGCAACTCACATCTCCAAATTGGTATCAGAGCTAAAAAACATTTTTTATTTGTTTTGTGATCCCATGTGTTTTCAAAGATGAATTCTGGATATAATGAATTTTCTCGAACTCCTATTTTTGATGGCACTAATTACACTTATTGGAAGATGAGAATGAGATGTGCTTTAAAATCTATTGATGAGCGTGTTTGGCTTACTGTTGAAAAAGGTTGGACACCCCCTGTCACTATTATAGGTGAGGTCACTAGTTTAAAGCCTGTTGAGTCATGGACCGAAACTGAACAAAGACTTGCACAATATAATTCTAAGGGTCTGCACGTTATTGCTTCACATGCCACACACGAAGAATATAATAGAATTATGACTTGTGAAACATCAAAAGAGGCTTGGGATATTTTAGCACTCACTCACGAGGGCACTAGCACGGTTAGGGCGTCAAATCTTCAAAATCTCAATACACAGTTTGAGACCATTAGGATGTTAGAGAGTGAGACCTTTGATGAGTTTTATGCTAGGTTGTCCAATATTTTCAACTCGTCATTTAACCTAGGTGAGAAAATTCCCGACAATCTTGTCATTAAGAAAATCCTTAGGTCGTTGCCTAGTACGTTTGATGCGAAAGTTACCATTTTAAACTCCTTGGGTAGGTTAGAGTCAACAAAACTAGAAGAGATTGTAGGTGACTTACAAACTTATGAAATCGACATGATTACCTCCAAGCAAGTGCCTAAGAAAGAAAAGGGTATTGCTTTCAAAACTCGGAAGGAGGAAATTAAAGTTTCGGATTCCGATTCCGATTCCGATTTTGAGGATGTTGCTTTGTTGGCAAAGAAATTTTAAAAATTTATTAAGTTTCAAAAGCAATCGAAAGATGCCAAGAAATTTGAAAAATTCAAGAACAGTAAAGTGGATCCGACCTCTAAGGATAAATTTGAAAAGCCTAAGAGAGATGAGTCGGATAAGTGTTTTGGGTGTGAGGTGTACGGTCACAAAGTTAAGGAGTGTCCCACTAGACTTAATAAAGAGGGAAAGCAACCCATTGTCTATAATGCCACCTTAAGTGATAGTGAACCGGAAGAGGGAGAGAGTTCCTCCATTGAGCGTAACTTTGTTGCGTTTATGGCATGTCATGTGAGCGACGATGATACAACTCATGTGAATGACACTTCCGAGGAGGTTTTGAGTGTATCCCATGTTAGTGAGGGTGAAGAGAGTGACGAGGAGGAGATAGATGTGAAAGAATTGCAAAATGCGTTTAATGAGTTGTATGCCAAAACGGTGAAGGTAAAAAAGGCTAACTCAAAATTGCAATTTAAGTTGAATGAGCGTGCCATATAAAAGAATGTCTTCTACATAAAATACATTCAACCATTTAAAGACCATTTTAGTCAAAAGTCAACTATTTAGCCTTGATATTTCACGTGACTTCAAATACCATTTTTCTCCATTCTAACAATATTTATAACACAAATTTAGGAATGTTTTTCTACATTCAATTATTTCCTCATAAAACCCATTTTAACATGATATATCAAGTCTAAAATGTTATTTTCTATCATATTACATGATTCTAAACATGTTAAGGAGGATTTCAAGCCTAGAAATTCCTTGAAAATTAACTAAACAAGATATAAATCATGGGTTTACATTTTTCATGCTTTCTTTCCATGTTTCAAGGTAAAAATTCCCTTTTATACATAAAAGTCCCATTTAGGGCTTGTCTTCTTTAAAAATCCATTTTTGCAAGACTTTAATATATTAGCAAATAACTTCATTTTGGGCATTAAATATCATCTAGCATGCATCCTACACATTTTTCATAGCTAGAAACCTTGAAATATTAGGAAGAGCAAAACCCAATCTTATGGCTTGAAGAGGAGACAAATAATAAAATGAAGACGGAAGTTCCTAGCTCCAAAAAGCCCTCCAAAAATACTCCAAATCTTCTCCTACTTGCTTGACAAACCCACTTTTATCCTTGATAAAGATTGAGGTTGAAGAACAAGGCTTGGAATTGGGGTATAATGGTGGTGCAAGGTGTAATTATGGTGGAAAATACTTTGGGAAGATGGTGAGCTCCTGAAAGTTGTGAGATAGAGAATATGTCTGATATAAAATGGTGGGGAAAGAACCCACCATTTCTCTCTTCTTTATAACCTCAAAAACCCACATAAAATGATTTAAAAACTAAGACCCAACACTAAAAACACGTTTTGGTAATCTGGTGCCTTCAGAGATCGACGCCTCATCAATCCAAGGGTCATAAATTCGACATCACACAAGGGTCACTTGAAATATTAAAATTTTTAAGCGATCGTTTGAACGAGATCACATCTCGTTCGAACGAGAATACGAATCTTATTTACACGACATTCGAATGACATACTAACGAGGTGGTAAAATCATAGACAGAGGTGGGACGTTAGAACTACATTAGAATCACATTCAAATAAGAAAGACTTCTCATTCGAACGAGATGAGGATCTCATTCGAACTAACCTTAAATTTGATTGAACGGAAGAATTAATTCTAAATTCCAAATTTGTTCAATCAGTTCCTAACAAATTCAGAAAGGGCCATAAGAACATTCGATTACCAACAACCATCCATATATATATTTATCCAAATCCCAAGAGTTATACATAATATAAATTACACGGGAAAATGAATAAAATCTCGGGCACGGGTATAACATTATCCCCTCCTTAGGAGATTTCATCCTCAAAATAAGAATAACCAATAGGGAAAGAGTTACGGGTGCTTCTCCTGGGTATCTGGCTCGCATTACTAAGAAAGAGTTACGGGTGCTTCTCCGAAATCTATGACTTGCATTCCCAAGTCGCACCTTTGACGCCTTAAAAATCTGAAAGGACCTTCACCAAGGGAATGACCTTGTTATGTAAGACTCGGTTTTCGTGATCCAAAATGGATATAGGCCATGTGGAAAATGTAACATCTTCCTCTAACTCAATGAAATTCTAGTCGATGACATCCCGTGGATCATGAAGATTCTTCTTCAATATAGAGACGTTGAACATGTTATGGACTTGAGACAACTATGAAGGAAGTGCCAAGCGATACGACACATCCCCAACTCGCTCCAGGATTTCAAAGGGACCGATATACCATAGGGCCAGCTTCCCCTTCAGCTCGAATCGTTAACTATCGATTCTCACTCTAACTTTTAGCATCGCATAGTCACCTACCCAAAACTCCAGGGGTATCCAACGATTATTGGCATAATTATTTTGTCGACTCTGTGCCGCCATATTTTTCTATCGAATTATTCAAACCTTCTCCATCATCTCTTGAATCAATTCTGAATTGGTGAGATATTTCTCACCTACCTCAGCCCAACAAATCGAAGAGAGGCGTGACCTCCCGTAGAGGGCCTCGAAGAAACCATTTTAATGATCACCCGATAATTATTATTGTAGGAGAGCTTCTCCAAATGCGGATTCTCTACCCAACTACCCTGAAAATCAAGTGCACAAGCTCTCAGCAAATCCTCCAGAATCAGAATGGTTCACTGTGACTGTCCGTCGATCTCAGGATGATATGTCGGACTCACATTCAACTCGATAACTAAATTTTATTAGAACTTCCTCCAAAATTGAGATACAAATTGGGGATCCCTATCTAAGATGATCGAGATAAAAACACCATGAATCCTGATAATTTTTTGGACATACACCCTTGCCAATTTGGTAATGTTGTCTGTGGCCTTTATTGGCAGGAAATGTGTGGACTTCGTGAGTCAATCCACAATGACCCACACTGCATCATGACCATGGTCAGACCGCGATAAGATTGTGATAAAATCCATCGTGATATGCTCCCACTTCCATTATGTCACGAGTAGTGGTTACAATAGCCTCGCTGGCTTTTTATACTCAGCCTTCACCTTATAACATGTGTAGCACTTGGCTACATACATTGCCACAACCCTTTTCATACTGAACCACCAAAAATACCTGCACGGTTCCATATACATCTTTGTAGTACCGGGGCATATGTTGAAGCGTGAGTGATAGATCTCCACCATTACCTCGTTATAAAGCTCAACGATAATGGGGACAAGCAAGCGACCCTTGTATCGTAACCTGCTGTATTTATCCATGGTAAGAGTGTCAAACACTTCATCATTCTGAATATGATTACATCACTGGGAAACTCAGGATCAAATGACTATGCATCTAGAACTTTCTACTTAATGAGAGTCCTAGCCACCACATCCTAAAGGTATGCCATATCGTAACCTCGTTGGACGTCTAAATCAAACTTTCACAACTCACCAAACATCTTTACTCGATGTCATCTTATCTCTACAAGTGTGAGGCTGGACTTTTTGCTAAGTGCATCGGCCACCACATTGGCCTTGTCGGGATGATGCTCTAATGAGAAGTCATTATCCTCCATCAATTCCATCCATTGCCTCTAACGGAGATTAAGACATTTCAAATCGTTCCCTGTACAGATAATACCTCCAACTCTTAAGTGAAAATACCATAGCAACCAACTCTAAATCATGAGTGGAGTGATTCCTCTCATGCGCCTTCAGCTGACGGGATGCATAAGCGATTACATGCCTATTTTGCATTAGTACTGCACCTATCCCTATCCCCAAAGCGTCACAATACATGGTGTAACCCCTACCACATTCTGGGAGGATAAGAATAAGAAAAGAAGTCAACCTAACCTTTCGCTCTTAAATTGCCTACTCATAGTCCTCTGCCACTCAAAGTGCCCATCCTTACGAGTCAACATGGTGATGGGTAGTGCAACCCTCCAAAATTCTTACATATATTTATGGTAGTAACCAGCCAAACCCAAGAAACTATGCACCTTCGCGACTATCCTGGGTCCATCTCATCCTAGGATGGCCTCCACCTTGGAAGGGTCAACAAAAATGCACTCACCAAAAATCACATGGCCAAGGAACTTGACCTTATCCATCTAGAATTCATAATTATTAAATTTAATATATAGTTTATTTTCCCCGAGCACTTACAATGTCATGCGAAGGTGCTCTTCGTGGTCTACATTCGATGTTAAATAGACCAATATATCATCTACAAAAACCACCACAAATCGATCTTAGTAGGGGCGATAAATGCGGTTCATCAAATCTATGAGCGTCACTGAGGTATTGGTCAAACCAAAGGACATCACTAGGAACTTGTAGAGCCCATACCAAGTCCAGAATGTCATTTTAGGGATATCCTCCTCCATTACGCATAATTGATCGTACCCGTATCGAACGTCAATCTTTAAAAACCTGTGCGCCCCACACAACTGGTCGAACAAATCATCGACACGAGGCATATGGTATTTATTATTCATCGTTATCCTACTCAACTGAATGAATCTGATGAAAAGTTGAAAGGAAATGTCCTTTTTCTTAGTAAAGAGGATCGGGGCTCCCCACGACAACACACTAGGGCGAATGAAGTCCTTGTTGGTCAACTGCTCCAACTAAATGCATAGCTCCTATAATTCCATTGGAGCCATCCTGTGAGCTAGATGGGAGAGATGCCTTAATGAACCTCTATGGCAAAATCTACCTCTCGGTATGGAGGCAATCCCAGAAGATTGTTCGAGAATACATTGCGAAACTCTCACACCATTAGGTATTCTAATACCATACCATTTGACTCATCCTGAGCCACCATACTGATTAACTAGCCAAATTATCATTTTTGCTCATGCACGGTAGAAAAATTGCAAGGATAATCAACGCCCTGCTCACTACTAAAATGATCGTGAGACTCGTTTGGAAGTGATACCAAGACACTGTGTCGATAAAATTTAATGATAGATTTGAAACATGATAGCCAATCCATACAAAGGATCACCTCAAACCCATCCATGTCCACAAGGATCAAAGTATACTCCAGAATATAATATCCAGTCATAACCACACATTTACGACAAACCCTATTGAGAATTATACCACCGTCATCCGAAAGTCCTACGAAGATAGGAGGACAAAACTAATCTACCTATAGCCCCAAACTGAACGTCAAGGAACTCAAAATGATAAAATTTGATGCTCCATAATCATATAGTGCCTTAACCCATGTACTGTACAAAAGAATTATACCTTCCATCACCGCTGGATCGCTGGAAGGGGCAACAAACTGTGACATGGCATATGTTAATCCAAGGTTGAACCAGTTGCCCTGGCTGTCGGGCACCTGACCTAGCCCATGGCTACTCTACCCCTGACTTAGACGAGAACTGTCCACACTATGTCTCACGAGATACTAATAACTTGAGGATAATTATTATTGCTGTCTGGGGCTGGTGTAACTAGAACTTCGGCCCACCATAAAAGTTGACAGTCTGTTGACTGCTCGAAGCTCGTTGTGGGTAATTTCTCTTAAAATGATTGGGGGGGCCACAATAAAAATAAGCCCTCTATGTGGGGACTATAAGACCCTGATCGTTAGTTCACTAGGTCAATGAAGATCCAACTCCTATAACGGCTTTTAGCTTTATAAAAAAGCCTCGAGCCCCACCCGGGGACTTCTTGTGATCATCGCTCTAGGACCCGCTGGGCTCCCTCTTTTTTTCTGTAAGGATATAAATTTCCAATTGAGTCCCTATATTATTTTGACTTATTTCCGTGAACAAAACTATGTTTGTAATATGTCATAGGGAGATTTTATTGTGTCACAATTCCACTTGGTCTATGACGTATTGAAGAAATTGAAGACGTTGCAGCAAAGCTTCAAAGAATTAATCATGCCGAAGTTTAATTGGTGCAAGTTTATTCATCTTCAAGTTAATTGAATTTTGAGATCACACAGGTATGAATGCGTATAATTAATGGTGCTCGGAATTATTTTTATAAAAGATAAGGATGTAATTTTATAAGGAAAAAATGTTTTAAAATGTTTTAAACTACGTTTTATTCTGATAAGCTCGAAATAAAGTTTGACTTAATTGAATCTCTTTGGGGAGAGGCATTTTAAAGAAAAAAGTCAAAAAATTAAACTGACACGCGCATCGTTAAAATGATAAGTTGGCTCGTTCTAGTGAGATGGCCATGTCGGGCGAACGACAGGACAATCTCGTTCGAGCTACACTATTTTCGAGGTGGTCAAGTTTTTGTATTTAAAGCGTGGTTTCGTTAGAGTTTCGTAAGTGTGCATTCAGGAAAAATAGTTTACCATCCAGTACGAGTTTTGCACATGTTTTCTAAGGTTTACAAAGATTAAACACATCCTTAGAGTTTGTAAAGATCCAAGTTATCATTATTATATATTTATGTGATCTTTCTGCACCAAGAAGGTTTGTTCTATACTTCAACATTAGGGTTTTGCGGTGAAGAAAAGAGAAGGACTTCTTGTTCGACATCGTAAATGTATCAAAGCCATTCGGTGGACACCGAGACATACGTGGACGCGTGTGTTGTGGACAGGTATCGTGGAAGAAGGACTTTCTGTGTGAGCACTGTGAGAGGAGTGGTTGAAGATCAGGAGAGCGTCAAGACCCATGGGGATCGATTCGTTGAGTGACTTATTTGTTCGTTGTAATTTCACATTCATAGTGATTGTCTGGCTTGGGTCGTCCGAGGTTTTTTTCCCATCTTGGGTTTTTCCTCGTACATCCGACGTTGTGAGTATTCTTTACTTTACTTTACTTGCTTTAATCACTAGATGCATGTTTAGGATTAGTCAAGATAAAATTGGTTTAAAGTAAAAATTGTTTTTTCACAACTTGGTTTGGTGCACATTAAAAGTTGGATCATTTTTGGTGAAAATTGATTTGAATTGAAACACACTCATAAGGACCACCCCCTTTTCAAATTGGTATCAGAGCTAAAAAATATAATTTATTTGTTTTGTGATCCCGTGTGTTTTCAAAGATGAATTTTGGAAATAATGAACTTTTTTGAACTCCTATTTTTTATGGCACTAATTACACCTATTGGAAGATGAGAATGAAAAGTGCATGAAAATCTATTGATGAGCGTGTGTGGCTAGCAGTTGAGAAAGGTTGGACACCCCCTGTCACTATTTTAGGTGAGGTCACTAATTTAAAGCCAGTCGAGTCATGGACCGAAACTGAACATAGACTTTCACAATATAATTCTAAGGGTCTGCACGTTATTTCTTCACATGTCACACCAGAAGAATATAATGGAATTATGACTTGTGAAACATCAAAAGAGGCTTGGGATATTTTGGCACTCACTCACGAGGGCACTATCACGGTTAGGGCGTCAAAACTTCAAAATCTCACTACACAGTTTGAGACCATTAGGATGTTAGAGAGTGAGACTTTTGATGAGTTTTATACTAGGTTGTCCAATATTGTCAACTCGTCGTTTAACCTAGGTGAGAAAATTCCTGACAACCGTGTCATTAAGAAAATCCTTAGGTCGTTGCCTAGTAGGTTTGATGCGAAAGTGAATATTTTAAACTCCTTGGGTAAGTTAGAGTCGGCGAAACTAGAAGAGATTGTAGGTGACTTACAAACCTATCAAATCGACATGATTACCTCCAAGCAAGTGCCTAAGAAAGAAAAGGGTATTGCTTTGAAAACCCGGAAGGAGGAAATTAAAGTTTCGGATTCCGATTTCGATTCCGATTTTGAGGATGTTTCTTTGTTGGCAAAGATATTTAAAATTTTATTAAGTTTCAAAAGAAATCAAAAGATGCCAAGAAATTTGAAAAATTCAAGAACAACAAGGTTGATCCCACCTCTAAGGATAAATTTGAAAAGCCTAAGAGAGATGAGTTCGATAAGTGTTTTGGGTGTGAGGGGTACGGTCACAAAGTTAAGGAGTGTACCACTAGACTTAATAAAGAGGGCAAGCAACCCATTGTTTATAGGGCCACCTTAAGTGATAGTGATCCGGAAGAGGGAGAGAGTTCCCCCATTGAGCGTAACTTTGTTGCGTTTATGGCATGTCATGTGAGCGACGACGATACAACTCATGTGAATGACACTTCCGAGGAGGTTTTGAGTGTATCCCATGTTAGTGAGGGTGAAGAGAGTGACGAGGAGGAGATAGATGTGAAAGAATTGAAAAATGCATTTAATGAGTTGTATGCCAAAACGGTGAAGGTTAAAAAGGCTAACTCAAAATTGCAATTTGAGTTGAATGAGCGTGCCATAGAAAATAATGATAGTTTGATTGAGGATCTTAGGGCACGAGAAAAGAAGTTTAGGGAGAAACTAGAGTTTGTGGAGAAAGAGAGAGACAATCTCCGTGGTTTGATGGAGTCCTTGAAAAAGGAGATTTTAGAATTTGAGGAGACTAGGCGTTTACTCGAGTCTAGGATTCTTGAGTTGGAGGAGAGGTTAAAAGGCTCGTCTAGAGTCAAGTTTGATTTGGAGGCTAGGTCGGAAAAGTTAGATAAAATCCTAGGCACCGTCCAAATTAAGGGAGATAGGGGAGGTATAGGTTTTGGTGAGAGAGTTGGTCCCAATCCCCTTGCACGTGTGAGAAACACTAGGATGGATAGAAAAGGTCCACATAAAGGTAATCATTCCCACCACCGCTACAATTGCACATTTTGCAGTAGGAAAGGTCACCTTAGGCGTTATTGTTACGACCTTAGACAAGCTCCTAGAAAGTTTATGAATAAAGTTGCCCCGATTCCCCACACCCACATGCGTCGTTTTACACCTACTTGGGTTAGGAAATCTGATTTAGTGGCTTTAGGAATTAAACTTCATGATTCTCGTTTGGATGCACTTGATTCTTCTCAAGCTAAATCTAAAGGACGAAAGTGTTGCCATGTTTGTCATATGCTAGTTTGCTTCATGATATATTCATTGCTAGTATTATAACTTGTGTATATTTGTGTATTATAGTTTTCATTTGTTTGAGTCCTATTTGAAAAATACAAAAAGAGTTTTCTTTTGAGAAAACATTTGAAAATCCAAAAAGATTTTGTTTTTCTTTGTGTCAAAATATATTTGAAAAGCCAAAAAGATTTTTCAGTTTTTTTTTTGAGTTTACATGTTTGATGTGACATATTGGTGTGCTTGGACCCCCCCCCCCCCCATCGTTTCATTATCCATGTGGATAGGACATTTGATCATTATTATCGATGCTTAGACTGATCTTAACCATTATTTATATGGGTTTGTTTCGAAGTTGATATGCATTTTGATTCGACTTTGTATATATGCCAGCATCGCACACATGCACGAGTTTATATGAATGTTTGACTTCTCTTGCATATTTGAATTTGGTGAGGCGTTCTTATCTCAATCTTGTCATCTATGCGTAAGTAAACTTAAGGAGAAGTGTGCATGTAATAACCGTTTACCGTGAGGATATAAAATTGGTAAAAATGTTGAGTGATTCACGGGAAAGGGCTGCGAGAGTTCAAAATTAACTCGTCGAGAAAGCCACCGTTTAAAAAACCCAAAAGAAAATGCAATATGCTATGAAAAAGGGCCAATAAGATTTTCTCTAAGTTAAGAAAGCTAGAAACCTCAAAAGAACTTGAAAAAGTATGTTTATATGAGGATGTTTGGTTGGAGAAAATTTAAACGGGTTTGCACAACTAATTCTAATGTTGAAACATTGCAATTTGACGCTATTGTTTGTAGAATCGTCAAAATTCGGAATTTGTGTGCATGAAGTAAGTTTAGTTCATTAAGCTCACACTTTAATTATCATTTGGCTATGGTAAAGTTTGATGATTTATCGCTATCAATTAGAGCTTCTTGATCATTTCGATGTGTTGGAATTGTGACTCATTTGTTGTAGTTTCGCGCCCATTCATTCCATGTCCATGTTTGAGCACATCGGTACTATGTTTGCATGTAACTCGCATTTTTAAGTTTTTAAGATTTTTTGCATTTTGTGTTAAAAGCTTACTGTTTTAGCACTGTTTTGCTTCTGTCAGCCCCTTCCTGTAATTTTTTTGTGGAAATTTTTTCATTGGGAAATACTTTATAATATTTTTGGGAAATTTTGGCAGGTCGCGCGAAGTCATTCAAACGACATCTCATCTCGCGCGAACGACTTATGTCTTCGTTCGAGAGAATTCCTCATCTCGTTTGAGCGAAGTCCCTGGCTCGTTCGAACGACAGGGTGAAAAATGGCTTCTGATTGGTTTGCAGTCCTCTAGCTTAATTTGATATTTTTTTGGTACTGCAGGAAGCATTTTTGTACTGTTTGGTTATATGAAGGTTCTTTTATGTTCAAAATTGGTTTTTTGCATATGAGTCCTTTTATCACACTTGATTTGATTGGTATACTCTATGTGTGATTCCTTGGTTTACTAGCTACTGAGTTGTTATTGGTATCATTATTAGTTGGTTGCTTCATGATTATCTAGTGGTTTTTCTTTTTTCAAATTTGTATCAACTTGATTCTATTTGGTATCATATTCTCATGCTAGATATTTCATATTGGTTTATATTTTCACCGGATTGTCTATTCGAGAAAAAAAAGGGGGAGAGATTTGGTATGTGATGTAGGGGGAGATTTGTTGAGCATTTATTTCAAATTGGTAACAAATTGGTATCTAATATTTGCTCACATGTTTCAAATGATTTGTTCTTATTGACTATATAAATTGGTAATATTTGTTCCTCCATACTTCACTTGGTATCTGTTTGTCTATTTCATGTGTGTAGGTATGCTTCAGCAATTTGAGATTTCAATGCTACATCACATTCAGACAGTTCATGCTTGTCGGTACTACATATACTAATCCGTGTCCTGTATTTTTGATTTTGGGTTTATGGGATGGGATTTAGGCGTCATACGGCTTGACGGACCGATTTGGCATTTCACTGGTTTAGTTTTATCCCGGAATAGTCAAAGGGGGAGATTTGTAAGGACATAAATTTCCAATTGAGTCCCTGTATTGTTTTGACTTAATTCTGTGAACAAAACTGTGTTTATAATATGTCATAGGGAGATGTTTATTTTTTCATGATCCCACTTGGTCTATGACGTATTGAAGAAATTGAAGACGTTGCAGCAAAGCTTCAAAGAAATAATCATGCCGATATTTATTTGGTGCAAGTTTACTGCGTCTTCAAAGTTAATTTCATTACGAGATCACTCAGGTATGAATGCATATAATTAATGGTGCTCGAAATTATTTTTATAAACGATATAAGGATGTATTTTTTTTATAAAGAAAAATGTTTTTAAATGTTTTTAAAGTGTTTTAAAGATTTACATTTCGTTTTATGATGATCAACTCGAAATAGAGTTTGACTATCTTGAATCTCTGTGTTAAGAGACGTTTTTTTTCTGAAAGTCAAAGAAAGTCAAACTTTCGCGCTGTCGCTCGAACGACATTGGATCTCGTTCGAACGAGATACAATGTCTCTCAAACGACATGCTTAAGTCGTTTGAACGACACGTTTTTTGAGGAGGCGTTTAAATCTTATTTAAACGGTGTTTGAATCATAATTTTGTAAGCGTGCTTTTCTGGAAAAAGTCTTACGAACCAGAACCTTGTTTGCACATGTTTTCTAAAGTTTAAAAGTCTTAAACACATCCTTAGTGTTTGCAAAGATCCGAGTTATCATTCTTATATGTTTACGTGATCTTGCTGCACCAAAGTTGTTTGTTCTACACATTGAACATCAAAGGGTTTTGCTGTGAAGAAGCGACGGACATCGTGTTCGACATCGTAGACGTATCAAATCCATATCGGTGGACATCGAGACATACGTGGAGGCGTGTGTTATGGACAGAGATCGTGGAAGACGGAATTTCTGCGTGGGCACTAATGAAGAACGGTTGAAGATCAGAAGGAGCGTCAAGACCCGTGGGGATCGAGTCTTAGTGTAAGGCTAATCTATCTTTGTAAAACCATTGTTCATAGTGATTGTCTGGCTTGGGCCGTCCGAGGTTGTTTTCCCATTTTGGGTTTTTTCTCATACATCCGGCGTTGTGAGTATTCTTCACTTTACTTTACTTGCTTTAATCTCTAGATGCATGTTTAGGATTAATCAAGATAAAATTGGTTTAAAGTAAGAATTGGGTTTTCACAACTTGGTTTTGTGCTTAATTCAAAGTTGGATCTTTTTCGAAGAAAAATTGGTTTTGTTTAAAAGACACAAATCGGGCCACTCACATCTCCAGTTCTTTTTCAAAGGGCCGATTAGTCATGGTATTTGCTTTTGCCCTCCACCTTTCTATGAAGTTACTGACTGAGTAGCTCTAAGTCACCGCGGGTAACCTCTAGCTCCTCATTGTACTTGTATTGAGACATAAACTCTAGGACAACATCTTTCTAACTATATATTCTGGATTTTTTAAGGGATAAGAACCAACAGAGGGCTCTATTCTTCAAAGTCTTCTGGAACATCTGAGCCATTATTTCTTCAAAAGCCACTAGGAGAGTCATGGCTCGGTGATAGCTATGGAGATGAACGATCGAGGGTCCACTGCCTCCAAACTTCTCGATATTGGGCATCTTGAATTTTTCTGGTAACCTAGTTTTAGGATAGGGAGACATGTGGGTGTAGTCCATATAGTTCCCAGAGATTCTGACCTGGTCGAATGTCTTGGTTAACATCTTGAGTTTTTTTTACCTTGTTCAGTTCTTCCTCTTTTGGATCAACAGTTAAGGGTAAATTAGCCTCAATTAGAGCAAGGTTTGGCATAGGAAGCTGGGTTGTTGGCGGCCCATTAGTAGAAGGAGCACGCAGAGCATGATGGTATTCTTCAGGAACCCAGATAGGTTCCAGGTACGGGCGGACCCATGGCGCGAGGGAAAATGACCTCAGGATCTTTGGGGATAGGGACCCGGTTTCTTTGCATCTCATGAACCTCGGTTTGAAGGTTATCAATTTTAACAGTGAGCTGTGCCAAAACTATCAATAAATTCGATTGTACATTCGGCACTCGATCCGTGTTCTCCATGGAGGCGGGTGAGTCTCAGACTCGGAGGAAGCAAAGGGACTGATAGAAATTTGGGGTAGTTCGACTGAAGATGAAAGCCAATAGGGAGCCAGGCCAAGGGTATGTGATCAACCTGAGAAGAAAATGGAGTTTATATTTTTTTGAAAAAGAAAAAAGAGGGAATCTTTTATTTTTTGAAAAAGAGGAAAATGCTTTTTTTCGACTTTTTTGATAAAATAGGAAAAACGTTTTTGGATGCCTTTTTTAGGAAAGAGGAAGGGGAAGAGACTAGGGATGGGTCTCAGCATGATTATTATGTTTATTAGGTTCCCACTTCTATTAACTTCTCCTAATATGCAAAATGAAATGCCGGATGGGACCCGAGCCTAGAAAAATTGGGTTTGCAACATATGTAAAGCTAGGGTTGGACTTGTAACTAGGCTCACGGGCAGCGTCCCTTTTTAAAAAAATGCATGAAAATTTGGGTGGTAGGCTGACCCAAAATTTCTACAGAGTTTCGGGTCGAAATCGACAATCTAACATGCGTGTCCTAGGCTTGACACCTATATGCGGGTATGCAGTTTGGTTGGGTTAATCGAAAAGGGTTCCTCCCTTTGGCGTGACTTCCACGATATACGTATTGCTTTTGAGTGCAATCGGTACGTGTGGACAAGCCATTTGATATACCTGAGTGTACGTGAATTACCTCACTACATACCTAGTGGGGACGGTATGTGTGAGAGCGAATTCGATATACTTAACGTACGTGAACAAGTTCCCTACGATATACCTCCCGTCATGACTTCGGTTAAGCGGTACGATGCGGGGAAACCGTTTGATATACGTCGAAGGTACTTGGCCAATGGAAGGTGAGAGTCATATCGCTTAGGCTAACTGCGCCCTGTCGAACCAGCGCACATCACGAAGTGACCCTCCAGTTATTGGATAAAATTTGGTAAATAACAATGATCTTTGGTGATGTCGTGTGAATCATGCATGATTCTCTTATTAGTATCTTATGGTGAGAGTATCTTTCTTGATCATATCAAACAGGGAGCAAAGTATAAGTACCAATAGTATACTAAGCATGGATAAGTGATGTGTGTAACATGTAAATATACGTGATCTTAGGTGCACGTGGTGTGAAGTGTACATGGAGAATCTTCTACAAGTGTGTGAATAGAAGCATAAGTATGAGGTACACACGAATAATAAAGGGGAACATGCAAATAGGGGAATATACAAAAAATAAAACACCCATGTAAATAGAGTCTAGACCTCTTCAATAATTGTCCCCAAAGGAGTCGCTACTGTGGCCATCCCGGCCGGTGCGGCGCTCAATACGGGGAAAGGAGAAAGAGGATCCCCCTCCCCGGGGATGGAGGCTGAGTCGCGGTCTCGCACCCTTATCTTCGAAAAGGGGGCTTCGGCCATCGTCGGTGTGGGGTGAATGTGAGGAGATAGAGGCGCCATCCTATTTTTCTCAAAACAGGCAAAATAATATGTTGTCACTTTCAAGGGAGCGACATCAAGGACAAAATTGATGCATGCGAAACCAGTAGATCGGAGGTCCGGGGGCTAAGTTACGAAATGGGAAGGTGTTAGGCACCCATTACACCCTTTCGATCTCTCATGGGAAAATGTTTATATTTTCCTTTTTATCCTCGTGAAGTGTATGCATGTGGTTATATAATGGAGATCGGAATCGTTCGACTCATACCATGGAAAAGATAGGGTGAGGTCATCCATAGGAATATTCCCAAAATAATAATAGATGTAGAAGATAGAATATGAGCGTTCATCGCAATATTGATCGTTATTGGAAAACGATAATATGTATGGGATGAGACGCGAATAAACATGCTATATATATATATATATATATATATATATATATTGTAAGAGAGTAGTCTAATTTTGGGGAAATACTCGATTTTAGCACGTGTTTGACTTGAGCAACTTCGGTTGTGCCTACGTATCCGTTATGCTCGGAATCAAAGTCAGCGTAGTTCGTGGGTTCGTACTATTCGCCTGAAAACTCATTGTGGTGGTTTTTCGGAGAGATGGGAGGTGTTGCCACTCTTCTCAAAGAACTCATCTCAAAACTCTCTCTAAAACCTCATAAGATAAGAAAATCACCCTCCTCTTCCAAGAAGATCCCCCTCAAATGTATGGGGGTAGGGCTTATTTATAGCAAAACCCACCCAAGTGGGTCGCCACATGTCAATTAACCCGTGGTGACACATGTCCTATTTTAAGTGGCATGTGTCCCATAACATATGTCAAAACTCTCAATACTAGAATATTGTCTAGTTAATATGTAAATAACACACAAATACGCGTGATATGTCCGACGTGCATAATAATACCTCAGTCTCATAAACACATGGACTTTTGTCAATATTAATCATCTCTAATCTCATTTAATAATTTAATGAGAGGCTTATCATTAAGCACCTCCTACATTTGCCCCCTCGTACATATAGTTGATATATTGATACATGTCTGAAATATATCGACTGTATGTACGAAATAATTTTGGTCAGTTTTCATATGTTCGATCGACCTGTGGATCTTGGGTAATAATCTCATATCTCATTTCATCTTGATGATGTATTTTTACCTCATATATCACATTTTATGATATAATGCAATCTCATATTCCATATCTCAGTTATATGATATACATCAATTTTATATCTCATATCTTAAATCCCATTTTGAGGCTTTGATCTCATAGGTTATTCCGAAGGACCTCGTTTATCATTCTTTTCATACGAATGATATACATATTGAGTGTTGCCCCCATTCCTACTTAAATGAATATGCATCCGCGTTTTTATTGCGATTGTTTGCAACTCTGCTTTGGTAAAGAGTAATATCATGAACACATAATAACTACCTTAGCATTCTCTTTCGTCATTCTCAACCAAGCTTGGTGAAAGTATTTATTATGGTTTACATAATAACTACTTAGTCGTTCTCAAGTTTGGTGAAAGTATTATTATGGTTTACATAATAACTACTTCATTGTTCTCGATTCATCTTTTAGTGTATGCACATGTTTTTGATTTATTTCATTCTCGATGAGGTTTCTTGTGCGTGTACATAATATTGATTTGCTCAAATTACCACTTTTTAATGTATTTCGCAAACTCACACCTACGAAGTGACTTAATGGTGAGAACACACTTGTTAAGTTTTTTCGCAAACTCCACCGTTAGAGGTGACTTAACAATGAAAACACACTTGTTAAGTTTTTTCGCAAACTCCACCGTTAGAGGTGACTTAACAATGAAAACACACTTGTTAAGTTTTTTTCGCAAACTCCACCGTTAGAGGTGACTTAACAATGAAAACACACTTGTTAAGTTTTTTCGCAAACTCCACCGTTAGAGGTGACTTAACAATGAAAACACACTCGTTAAGGTTTTTCGCAAACTCCACCGTTAGAGGTGACTTAACAATGAAAACACACTTGTTAAGTTTTTTTTTTTTCGCAAACTCCACCGTTAGAGGTGACTTAACAATGAAAACACACTTGTTAAGTTTTTTCACAAACTCCACCGTTAGAGGTGACTTAACAATGAAAACACACTTGTTAAGTTTTTTCGCAAACTCCACCGTTAGAGGTGACTTAACAATGAAAACACACTTGTTAAGTTTTTTCGCAAACTCCACCGTTAGAGGTGACTTAACAATGAAAACACACTCGTTAAGTTTTTTTCGCAAACTCCACCGTTAGAGGTGACTTAACAATGAAAACACACTCGTTAAGGTTTTTCGCAAACTCCACCGTTAGAGGTGACTTAACAATGAAAACACACTCATTAAGGTTTTTTGCAAACTCCACCGTTAGAGGTGACTTAACAATGAAAACACACTTGTTAAGTTTTTCGCAAACTCCACCGTTAGAGGTGACTTAACAATGAAAACACTTGTTAAGATTTTTCACTAACTCCACCTATAATGATGACTTAACAACGAAAACGCTTGTTAAGATTTTTTGTAGAACTTCACCAATAACGGCACACCCATGACGGTAACTTAACAACGAAAACACTTGTTAAGATTTTTCATAAACTCCACCTATAATGGTGACTTAACAACGAAAACGCTTGTTAAGATTTTTATATATAGTCTCCACCTTATAACGGTGACTTAACAACGAAAACGCTTGTTAAGATTTTTATATAATCTCCACCTTATAATGGTGACTTAACAACGAAAACGCTTGTTAAGATTTTTATATATAGTCTCCACCTTATAACGGTGACTTAACAACGAAAACGCTTGTTAAGATTTTTATATAATCTCCACCTTATAACGGTGACTTAACAACGAAAACGCTTGTCAAGATTTTTGTAAAACTTCACCAATAACGGTGACACCCATAACGGTGACTTAACAATGAAAACACTTGTTAAGATTTTCATAAACCCCACCTATAACGGTGACTTAACAACGAAAACGCTTGTTAAGATTTTTTTGTAAACTCATTCTTCTGTATCTCTTTTCAGGACAGGATCCCGTACCTGACAAACTGAGCGTGGTCCTTCGTCTGTTTGCTTCCATGACCAACTTCTTCGGACGAGTTAAGTCATAACGATCGTGGTTCAGCTAGCAACAATTTTGATACACCTTTATAGAAGACTTATCTCAATGCTCACAAAGTTCTCGTAATATGATGTTATATATGAAGGATGACTATGACTTTGTCGATTTTTGAGTGACAACTAATTAACCCATTTGAACTCTTTGCGAAAGAAACTGAAGAAGCTTTTGTAATGACCTGCTTGGATGTTACTATACTCTGAAGGTTCATCAATCCAACCTTGTCGCGGAGGATGTCGAAGAAGCTTTGCACTACAAGCTATGTTACATCATAATATCCATTTGCCCCCTTTATTTTATTTTATCTTAAGATAAAATAAAATAAAATAAATTACATATATCCTTTACAATTCCCACCCGGAAAAAAAAATGAAAGCAACCTAATTATTACATTTCATGGGGTGTATCTCAAACTGTCATGTCTTTGAACAATGACTTGATATTTGTGTCGCTCAATATCTGCTCATTCAGAAGCCTCTGCAAAATAATATCTTTCTGACACCATAATATAATATTACAAATGGTTAGTAAAACTCAGGAAATATCCAAGTACAATTCTCATCCAAGTACAATTCTCATCATAATATAATATTACTCATGAGCTCTGTACTCTTTTCCAAAAGATATTTTTGGCCACATGAGGTAGTTTTATATATTATTACCCATTAGTCAAATATACTCACTCCCTCACGTCATATTTACAATACCAGTAAACAAGGTATATTGTCCCAACATCCAAACGCAAGGGGAATCTAAGCATCCAAACGCGACGGAACATAACTACGAAATGGCACAGCCTCATAACGCGAGGGAGCACAATATCCTAAACGGAAAATGTGAGGGAGCCAAGAAAAAAAATGCGAGGGAGCACAATATCAAAGAGCAACACCCGAGGAAGCTCATATAGACACAAACGATCACTCGTATGGTGATCCGACTTTGATTTTCTTCATACAGGTTCTTCGGTTTGGTGTGGATTTAGGTTTAAATCCATGGTTGGTCATTTCCAAAATTGGGTGGTGAGTCGTCTCGATTTGAATCCGAGTTCCCTCGATCAATTAACTCCAGGGTTCGTCAACCTTCCATTTATGGTGAGTCGATTTCATGTCCCATAGGTGGATTGAACTCAATGGTGCCACGGTTTGCACCTTTTCTCCCAAAATGTTGGGTGAATTGGTTTAGTAAACCCAGGGCGATTCAGTTTCGTACTCAGATGTAGACTCGTGTTGTATCGGAGCGAAGTTCATTGGTTATGGGTTAAATCTGCTTGTTCCATCCGTTTCAGACGGTGATTTGGTGTGGTGATTTGGTGTGTACCCATTTGAGGTGAATCGGTTCTGGTACTCTATTGAGTCAGATGTGGTCTTTCATTTTTTTTTGGAAAATCTCAGATGTGACTGGGTTTTGAGTCTCTTCAAATGAGTTTCTTCGAATTTTTATTACTGTTCAGTCCGAGCTTCATCGGGGGGATATTTATCTGAGTAAAGCTCCGTTGGCTTCTGCCGGAGGTAGCGTTCTTCGGAGCAATAATATGGAAAATCTCAAAGGTTCCTCGGTTTGTGACTCCAAAATGTATAAATCACTAGCGAGAATATTTCAAAGACATATCTTTATCAATTGATAGTGTACTGCTGCTGAAGTGTAACACGCAAAGGGAAATCTAAGAAAATATATTCTACTGTTGTACTTAAAGTTATAAAGGGTTATCTATAGAAGTACTACACATTTTCTAATCAATCTGTGACAGCCACACACACAGGCCTACTCATGTGGCCTGACCAATCTGTGACAGCCACACACACGTCAGTTAATGTACTGTATGACCACGTGATTTTGAAAATATCACAGTTTATCATAATGTAAGATATTATCAACTTGCACTATTTTACTATTTACTTACAACAAGACATGACTTATATGCTTTTAATCAGTACTTTCTACCTGTTAGGTTGTTGAATTACGAAACACACTTAAATTGTTGCAGGCCATCAATTAATTTAATCGAGGTACATCATTATCTTTTCAAGAATGTCTCTTCATGACAATCTTTTTTTTTTCATTGAGTCACCTCATTGTAAATAGTTCAGGCCAAATGATCATGAGTCACCTTATAGAGACAATTTAAGGCTCATCGGTGCATAACAATTGCATCATGTTAGCCTTAATACTTCAAATGATAACTTTCTTTTTTTTTTGCCTCTCTCGTGCAAAAACAAATATACATGAGTCTGAGTAGTTGTCAAAACAAAAAAAAAATTTATGCAAACACATATTACTCAATATCTTATGTAAATATTAATGTCTAGAGCATACTTTCAAAATAGACATCTCAACTAATATTTACATATAAATATATCAATTTTTTTATATAAAGAATGAGAAATCATAAGATATAAGTATTGGATTCCTTATCTGAAATGGAGTTGAACATTTCTCTAGTTAATGTTAGAGCAGAATGTTGATTTGTCAACCGCTTTCCTCTATCTCCGTCCACTTTTCCGTTCACGAATGAGGCGTTACATGATAAAAATCGTGAATACCTCCCCATCAGAGTCGCCAAATGTAAGAGAGTAGTCTAATTTTGGGGAAATACTCGATTTTAGCACGTGTTTGACTTGAGCAACTTCGGTTGCGCCTACGTATCCGTTATGCTCGGAATCAAAGTCAGCGTAGTTCGTGGGTTCGTACTATTCGCCGAAAAACTCATTGTGATGGTTTTTCGGAGAGATGGGAGGTGTTGCCACTCTTCTCAAAGAACTCATCTCAAAACTCTCTCTAAAACCTCATAAGATAAGAAAATCACCCTCCTCTTCCAAGAAGATCCCCCTCAAATGTATGGGGGTAGGGCTTATTTATAGCAAAACCCACCCAAGTGGGTCGCCACATGTCAATTAACTCGTGGTGACACATGTCCTATTTTAAGTGGCATGTGTCCCATAACATATGTCAAAACTCTCAATACTAGAATATTGTCTAGTTAATATGTAAATAACACACAAATACGCGTGATATGTCCGACGCGCATAATAATACCTCAGCCGCATAAACACATGGACTTTTGTCAATATTAATCATCTCTAATCTCATTTAATAATTTAATGAGAGGCTTATCATTAAGCACCTCCTACATATATATATAAATATATATATATATATATATATAAATATATATATATATATATATATATATGATGATGATGATGATGATGATGAGTAATTTTGAGGATTATGAAAAATAAGAGATATTTGAAAATTTGAAAATTGGACTCGAGTCTCGAATTTTAATCTGAGACACCTACATAGCTTATAAACGTATCAAAGTCCACGTAGTTCGAATGTGGAATAGGTGTGGGGTTTATCCCATAGATTCGAACGGAATTTTATTAGGTGTGTGCATATAGAAAATGTGTTTCTCGTTTTGGAAAAAGTTTGGTGGATAATTCCGTTCGGAATTTATGGGTGTAACCCTCTTTTATTTATTTTTGGGTTTCTTATGAAAAATAAAGTATGTGCGATATACTAATAAAAGTGTAGATGTTAATATGTATGAACTAGAATAAAAGTAGATTATGAATCTAAAGTAACTTATATAAAACAAGAAATTAAAAGAGAGGGAGAAAGAATTGGACCTTTCTTGGAGCTTGAACTTGGATGTTGGAAGAACTCATTTAAATGTTGGTGAGAGGGAAGGATATTTTGCCAAATTGGGTGTGAAAAGGATGGGTGTTTAGTCTTGAATGAGATTTCTCATATGGAACTTTGCTGACTTCGAGAGAATGTTGTTGAGATCACTGATGCTGATGGGTTTGTTCTCTGTCCTCAATAATGAGGTCATGGACCTTATTTATAGGATCAGGGAGTGTCTATCGGTATAGTCCAGGGGGTGCCTATCGGCAGCTCACCCTTGACACTGTGTCGATAGGCAGGGTTCAGGACCTGCCAATTAGTAGTCCCGTGTAGACTTTTCTGGAAAAATGATCGTAGAGTACAAACCATTGATTCGAATAGTGCATGGGCCATACCGTTAGAAAGGTATTTCAAAGGACTACGAGAGTCCTTTAGACCTCTCTTGGGTCCGGGAGTTAACTTTGGGTCAAATGTGGCTCGAAAGCGCATGTCGGTCCTTTGTAAATCACACACGAGAAAGACTGTTGGGAAGGTTTGGAGATGTACTTAGACATTCCAAAGAGTTTTGCTCGGTTCGAAAAGTTGACCTTGGTCAACCGGGGCTCGAAAGCGCTCAATGACCTCTCAGAGTAAAACTGGTCGTTCGTTCGTACCGTAGGTCAGAATTGTACACGGGGTGGATTGCTAGAAAGGGTATTTAGTGCCCTTCGAAGATTGATTCAGTTTCATTTGAGTTGAAGAGTTGACTTTTGTCCAACCGAGTCTGGGAGCTCCCGGTGGCCTCCGAATCGATTTTCGAGGGAAAAATGATTGTTCATCCGAACGGTTATGCTATTTCACGCAAGGGGCAGACCGTTGGAAAGGGGTTTCAGTGCCCTTAGAAGGTTCAAATATCTTTCACTCTGACGGTGAAGTTGACTGGAGTCAAATGGGGTCGATTTGGGGATCCAGGAGCGCCTGATGGGCACTCGGGGTGCGACCTAGGTTTGCTGTGGAAGGAGGAAGCGTTAGGAGCCTAAGGAGAGACTTTGGGGGTCCTAGAATGTGGTGTCTACAGATGGGATAAAATAATTTGAATAGTAATGTTATGAAAGGGATGTGAAGAAAGATGTTGCACTAATTTACACTCAGAATACCTTAGAATATGAGGTAAGAGTTTTCTAAAATAGGAGGCCCTAAAGGACAAAAAGACCAAGCTACCCCTAGGGGGCTGCAACCAGAATACTTCTTCCCCTGCCTTCCACCAGGGTGGTGAAGGAAGATCCTACATGCCTATAATAAGATAAGGGATCTTGTTTATAGGCAAGCCTAATACATTTTTTGTCATAAAATACAAATTGTAGGTCTAATTTGTAAACCCTCCCTCGTGATTTTGACTATACCCGTGTGATTCCGTGACTTTATGTGACCCAATTGAGCTTTAAACCTTGTGAGATGAATCCTGGGGTAAATTTTGCTAATATTATGGCCTTGGTGCATTTGGTGTGACTTAGAATGGCCTTAAAATTCATTTTAAAGAAAATTCAGGGTCGTTTGAATGAAAGTCAGTGTCGTTCAAACAAGATCCCAATCCCATTAGAACGATGCTTCTAACAACTTTCGAACGAATCATCTCTGTTTGAAAAACCCAACCTCATTCGAAGTATGTTCGAATGAGATGTAGTTCTCATTTGAATGAGATGTAGTTCTCATTTGAATGAGATGCAGTTCGGTTCAAATGATAAGGTAATTTTCATTCGAACGAGATCCATTCTCGTTCGAACAAGATTGTGAAAATCAGTTTTTGTAGATTTGAAAAATGTTGTCAAAATCCTGACCATTGGATTAAGACTCATGTCATGCTCCCACAACAACAGATCATTTCGTGGTTAGGACTTTGGCTAATTTAGGGATCTTACCCCTAAGGGTTTGCGGGGTATTAAGTGATGTTTGGGTCATTTTAACCGAGTTAAAATCATTTTCTCTCTCTCTTTAGCTCTTGAGAGCTCTTCCACCACAAATCATTTTCTACCACCTTAGCACCACTACTCCTTAACCCTTAACCACCATACTTTAACCCTTTTCCACCATATTTAAGCCCATAAAATCCATCTACACCATTTGTTAGGCAAGATATAAGTTCATGAATATATTATTGGGGTTTTTTTAATAAGGAAAGAAGAAGAAATCATGAAGTTTGGAGGGGGTTTTCCATGAAGCATTCAAGGAGAAGTGCATAATGGATATAAGGAACCTATTTAAGGCCACCTTAGGAGGTGTGAGGTTTTCATATTCTTCTACATTCATCCACCATCTTTGAAGCTAACTTTGAGGGGGGAAGACTTTACTCTTTAAGTTTAAGAACACTATTTCCCCAGCATTTGGTCTTGCATGTAGATTTTAAGAGTAGAATACATGTATGTTGTAAGAAAGTTAATTATCATGATTTGTGTAAAATGGTTTCACGAAGGGCTCCAAAGATTAGATAAAATGATATATTTTCAAGAAAAATTAGTGTTAAACACTTTATAAAAAAATACTTTTAAAAAGGAAATTTATATTGTTGAGAGCTTTTAGTGAACAAAGTCTTAGTTTTCTTGGGGAAATGGGACTTTATGAAATTGGACATTTATTCAAGTGTGAAGAACAAAAATGCATTTTAATCGTGAAAAGCATGTTTTGTAATTATTATTGAAACCCTTGAATAAATCATGTGTTAAACTCATTATTTGGATTTTTGGATTTAAATCCCTCTTCCCATGTGTATAAACTTATAGTTGAAGAGTGCGCGTATGTTCAAATAAAGAAATTATTTAATTAAACACAGTTTTTTAATTAAATCCTAAAAATATGCATCTAGATGATTTATCAAATAAAATAAAGCATGTGACACAAAATATCAGGAAAAATCCCCGCAGAGCAAAACCATATTATTTTTACTATATTTTTGTAAAGAACGGTTACACGGATTATAATAAAAATAAGTGTGACATACGAAATACCCGTAGGTGTCGATTCCAATGTCGTCGGCTGAAATCTCTCGCAAGAACTCCAGATGGGCAGCAATGAAGAATGGACCGGTTTCTCCACAAAATAGTCCAAAATGAGTAAGAATAATCTTTTGAAGGTTTATCATGTGCACTTGATAAATGGGAGTGCAAGTGTGCATTTAAAGAGGCATAGCCTTAAAATGATGAAGTTTAAAAAGACTTAAAATGATGAAGACTAAAAAGAGAGCCATTTTAGGTTGGTTGGTGTGGAAATAGAGTTGAAAAAAATTCTTTGAAACACTTGAGTAGAAAGGGACATAAAGAGATTTGTGTCACTACATTATTATTTTTCTTCTCCATTTTCAAAGGGCCATAACTTCTTCAACGTAGCTCGGATTGAGGTGTCGTTTCTTCCAGTATCTTCATGGAGTCGAGCTCTTCAACTTTCCAGTTGACCAATCCTCGGAATGGTGGATGTAAAAATTATCAAAATGCCCTTGAACTTTCTTATCGTGCATTCTTTCAGTGTTTTGACTTCTCTTACGTACCACTTGCATAAAGTGTCTAAAATCGTGGAACGTGAAGTTGTTGAGGCAGAAGTCAGACACATGATGGATATGTTGAATGCTTGCTTCTCGAAATTTGGATAGATGCCGTCATATGAGATCGTGTAGATACATGCCGAATGTAGCGGTATCAGACATACAAACTGTGATTTAGAAAAACAAAAAATTCCTAGATACTACCCGGACATTTATAAACATATGTCTTTACAAATCTCCCCATATGTCTATGCCGGTACATACATAAAAATTCGAATTATGCAATCTCCCCAAAACAAATCACATATAAGATAATATCCCCATTAAACTCTCAAACTGAGAATACTAAATGACATGTCTTCAATCAAACTTCAACATCTTCAAATCTTTAAAAACTCCCAAAGCTTTTCTCATCAGGATGTGCAATCCAATAGATATCAACTTTGTACCTACACACATGAGAAAAAGCAAATACCCGTGACACGCAACAGTTTGATTTATAATGCTATGCAAAAATTAAAGATCAATTAAGCTTAAGCAAATCATAGATAAATCAACAAGAATTTCTCCCCCATAATTCATTCTCCCCCTTTTTATGATGTCCCCAGATAGACAGATATGAGAAGCATAAATATGGAAAATGTCACAAAAAAAATGTTCTATTTTTGATTTTTTTTTCGAATTTTTACACAAAATATACAACAAAGAATCACACCGTGAAAGAACACAAAAACAACCAAGTCGATGATATCGTAAATGTAGGGGTGTGAACACATTCGATAGATAAATAAACTCAATCAATCATATGTGCACGATGCATACGTGTACTCCTAACGAATGAACATCAAAAGTATCGTTAGGTGTAAAAATAATTGAATTTATATGACATCGTCTTAATCAAATCAACAAATCAAAGTTAAAGTGATTTCCACACCAATAACGTCCAAAACTATTTAACGCCTTTTCAATATTTTCAAGGACGTGCAAATCCGTTTAAATTTTCCAACCAAACTCCCTCAGATATATATATTTTTCGAGGTGTTAAACTAAATTCTCAAACTTTAGGGAATTGATGGTGAAACCTAATGGCCCATATTTGGCATGTATTATTTTTTATTGTCTTTAAATTTTTCGGGCTCTTTTAACCTCTTTGGACCCCGGATAATAAAATTCCTCAATTTTTTAGGTCTGTTTTAACGGTGGCTTTAGCATGAAGGATAGATAATTACCTTTCGTAGCCCCTTCTCGTTTTTAAAATACCACACAATCTCACCAAACGATTTTTACATGCACACCTTTCTCATCAAGTTTTATCACGCTTGGTTCGATTTAAGGACAGGATTGAAATGAAAACACCCAACCAACATGTGATAAGACAATTACAATAATCAAACAAATCAGTGCATGTGTGCAATAAAGGAAATCATGAGTCAAACATGTAGGAAGTAACACTTAATTACATCTTAATGACTCCAAACATTATAAAGCACAAAGATGACAACATATACTGTCTCGAAACACTATCAAATAGTCACATGAATAAATGGAATGAAATTGTGACTTGACTATCTTAAATGCTCATCCATAAAATATAAAAATCTTTTTGTTCTTTTCTAAAAATTTTATAAAAAGAAAATCTTTTTGTTCTTTTCTAAAAATATTATAAAAAGAAAATATTTTTGATTTTTTTTAAAATTTTTATAAAAAGAAAATCTTTTTTTTTAAATATATAAAAAATAATAATACACATGATATAATCTAGCAATAGGAACCATATTATATGAGCGTGAAAAAGCATCCTATCCTAGACACTGACCAACCCTTCAGTCAACTGTGCAAATCCCTAAAGACTTCCTAAGACACTTGAATCTAAGGGCATCTCAAGGTTTTGTGAAAATATCGACTAACTGACGGTCGATGGTACATAACTCAGGGTTACAACTTTTTCCTCAATAATCTGTCGTGTAAAACATTCGTGTATCCTGATGTGCTTTGTGCGTGAATGCTGGGCTAGATTACGGGATATGTGTATCTCCCTCGTGTTATCACAGGAAATGATCATGGTGTCCTGTGAAATCTCATAATCCTCTAGCATCTGTTTCATTAACAAGAGTTGTGTGCAACAACTCCCGACGATGATGTACTCAGCCTCCGCAGTGGACAAAGAGATAAAGTTTTGCTTCTTGCTCAACCAGGAGACAAGAGCAGAACCAAAATAGAAACACCCACCAAAAGTGCTCTTAGATCCATCTACATCCCCGACCCAATCGACATCTGAATAGGCGGACAAATAGTGATCGTTATCAAAGGAATATCAAATACCGTATAAGAGAGTCCCACTCACGTATTTGATAATACGTTTTAGAGCGAGTAAGTGTGACTCTTTTGAGGACGCCTGATATCGCACACAGACTCCAACACTAAAGGCTATGTTGGGATGACTAGCAGTCAAGTAGAGAAGACTACCTATCATACTCCGATACAAGGTTTGCTCTACATCCTTGCTTGAAGTGTCCTTACTAAGCTTGATAGAGGTACTCATAGGTGTACGAGCATGCTTAGAAGAGTCTAAACCAAATTTCTTCACTAGGTCTCTAGCATACTTCGATTGAGAGATGAACATCCCATCCTCTAGCTGACGAACCTGGATACAAAGGAAGAATGTAAGCTCACCTACCATGCTCATCTTAAACTCACTTTTCATTTCTTCCTCAAAGTGGTGAGCATGCTGGGAGCATATAGATCCAAAGACTATGTCGTCCACATAGACTTGGGCAAACAAAATAGCACCATCATCTCTCCTGATGAACAACGTCATATCAACTCCTCCTCTCTTAAACCCACAAGCTAAGAGATAGGAAGTAAGCCTCTCGTACCAAGCACGGGGTTCTTGCTTCAAACCATACAAGGCTTTTCTCAGATAGTAGACGTGCTCCGGGTGTTTAGGATCTTCAAACCCTTTTGGTTGAACCAAATAAACCTCCTCCTGTAGAATGCCATTAAGAAAGGCACTCTTGACATCCATCTGATATAACTTGAAGCGCAGATGACATGCGATGGCGAGTAGTAAGCGGACAGACTCAAGCCTCGCAACAGGAGCAAATGTCTCCCCAAATTCTACACACTCAATCTGTGTGTAGCCTTGAGCGACCAACCTAACCTTATTTCTGATTATGGTACCATTTTTATCCATTTTATTCTTGAAAATCCACTTGGTACCTATCACATTAGTCTCACTAGTTCGGGGGATAAGTTCCCAGACATTATTCTTTTTAAACTGAAGTAACTCATCCTGCATAGTAGTGATACATTGTTCATCTTTGAGTGCTTCTTTGTAATTTTTTGGCTCGACTGTAGACTTGTAGCAAAAATGACTAACAACGTTTTCTAGCTGAGCACGAGTCTTGACCCCTAAAGTGGGATCACCAATAATGGAAGAAGGATCATGACTCTTACGAACCCAAGCAGGTGTATCCCCTAACACAGGAGTAGAGTCAACAGAGTGTGGGTGAGGGACAAGAAAGTCGCTGCCAGAAAAGTCCTCATCCTCACACTGAAGGCTAGGATCAATAAATGTCGAAGGTTCGTCATCTTGCACGATGATGTTTATTGACTCCATAACCTTAGAGCTCTTCAGGTTAAAAACTCGGTACGCTCTACTATTTGATGAATATCCTAGCAATATTCTCTTATCACTCCGGGAGTCAAACTTTCCTAATTGCTCTCTATCCCGTAGGATGTAGCATTTACTCCCAAAGACACGGAAATATGCAAGGTTGGATTTCTTGCCAGTCCACAATTCATAAGGAGTTTTAAGAGTGTGTGGATGCAGATTTACCATATTCACCGTATGGCATGTAGTAGACACTGCCTCTGCCCAAAATCTCCTAGCAACCTTACGACCTAGAAGCATAGATCTAGCCATTTCTTGAATCGTCCTATTCTTTCTCTCAACAATCCTATTTTGCTGAGGAGTCTTCACAGCAAAAAACTCATGTTTGAATCCTAGGCTTTCACAGTAAATATCTACCTTTGCTTCCTTAAATTCCGTGTCGTTGTCACTACATTTCCTGTTAATAGTGACTCCATGTTGATTTTGCAGGACACGTCACTTGGTCGTTAAAAACTCTATAGCATCGGATTTCTCTCTCAAAAAACCAATAATCGAATATCTGGAGAAATCATCTACCATCACTAGGATATACCTCTTACCACCCAGACTCTCAGTACGAGTAGGACCCATAAGATCCATGTGAATCAACTCAAGTACACGGGAGATAGTAATGGAATGCAACTTTTGGTGGGGGCTAAGAATTTTTTTTCCCAACTGACATGGTCCATAAATCGTGGAAGTTGGCTTTCCAAAAGATGGTAAGCCACGTACTAGCTACACGTGTCAAATCTCTAATGTTCACGTGACCTAGACGTTGATGCCACAGATCCATAGGAGTGATCGTGGCACTGTTGCAGATAAGTGAGGATGTAGGCAATGTCCCATAACAATTATCTTTTGTCCTCACCCCTTGCACTAAAAGTTTACCGGCTTGATTATAGACATTATATGCGTCCCGGTCAAACTTTACGACAAATTCAGCGTCGCGTAGCTGGCTAATGCTGAGAAGGTTTGCCTTTAAACCTTTGACGTACAAAACATTCTCTAGCTTAGGAAATCCTGATAACACAATTGTTCCTCATCCTACTATGCTAGACTTGCTCCCGTCTCCAAAGGTGACTCTACCTTCCTTATAATCCTCTAGGTAGGTAAAAAATGAGACATCACCTGTGGTATGTCTAGAGTACCCACTGTCAAAATACCACTGTGACGTATTAAGTGCTTTGAGAGCAACATGAACAACAAGGGCCTTTTCGTCCTTCTTAGGTACCCAAGAAGTGGTAACCTTTTGTTTACCCATATTGTTATTGGTTTTAGCCGGGATGCGGGAAGCATTCACTAACGAAAAATACATCAATCGGAATTCCTCCATCAAACTCTGTGAGGTGGAGGCTAAAATCTCAACACACTCTCTTAGACTGGTAAAATCATCATAATGATGTGGTGGAGCAGTAGTACGTCATGTCTGACCTAATCTATAGCAAAACTCCCTGAGATGGCCTTTTCTTTTGCAGAACGTACAAACAAACACATTCTTAGGTGGACCTGGGTTTACTTTTCTTGGTCGAACTCTTCTTCGTGGTATTTGAGGATGCCCATATGGAGTCATAGTAAACTCAAGAACTGGTCCAGGTGAAATTTGGGTCATGGAGGCACCATCAAAACCTATTCCCTACCTATCACCAAAAACTTAAGCGAGGCTGAGGAGCACCTTTCCCATCTTTCCAGATCTATCCTCGATTTGAACCTTGACTTCTCGTGCTCTCTCAAGATCATGAGTAAGCTGGGCAACAAGGGCTTCAAGTTTCTTTCGAGTCTCCAGGGAGGAATGGAGCTTAGTCGTAAGACTAGCAACTTGTTTAGTCAAGTCCCCTTTCTCTTTCTCAAAACCACACACTCTCTCTCTCTCTTTTAACAAAATTTCTTTCTTAACACAAGCAGACTCTCTCTCTCTCTTAAGGTAGTGTAGGTGGAGGATTATCTCTCTCTCGCTTCTTCTAAATCTTCCTCTAAAGCGGTGATCTTAAGAACTAGCTATTTATTACGATTTTTGGTTTTAAATGACTCATTATATAACTCAGCGTAGGCACGTTGAAGATTACTTTTGCTCTCACTTGCATCATCCTCCCCCACACTCACATCGTTCTCACTATCGAGGAGTCCCTGTGAAGTAGCATCCTCAGCGTTGTGAGGAGCACTAGAAGTATGACTAGCCATGAATGTGGTAAAGTTGCATTCATGGGGTGATTTGTCTCCAGAATCCACCGACTCGACCTCACTGTCGTCACTAAGGGTAGCATTAAGGACAGCTTTGTCCTTTTCTTTTGCAAGTCTATTCAGCCTGGTAGCATACTCAAAAGCTCTATGACCCTTACCGTAGCACTCATAGCATCTCTCACCATCTTTCTTAGGAGGGTATTTAAAATATTTTTCATTTTTCTTATTTTTCTCAAAATCTTTTTATCTTTGAAATTTCCATTTTTCTTGAATTTGAGAATTTTCTTGAAATTTTTAGCAAACAGGGCCAAATCATCTAAATCAAAATCATACTCAGAATCTGACGTTTCTATCTCCTTCTTTCTAGATGACTCAACTCTCTTTCTTGTCGACCCCTCACTTTTTCTATCCTGGGCATTAAGTGCAATACCCTTATCTTTAGGTTTGAAGGATTTAGGAAACATATCAATTTCATACGTTTGTAAGTCTCCTACAAGTTCCTCCAATTTAAGCGTGTTTAAATTACCAATAGAATTTACCACAGTGACTTTAGGGATAAAAAGCTTAGGAAGTGATCTTATAATCTTTTTAACAACTCTAGCATTAGGAATGTGTTCACCAAGATTAAAACTAGTGTTAACAATATCAGATAACCTAGCATAAAATTCATCAAAACATTCAGTCTCAAGCATAGTGATAGTTTCAAATTGAGTTGTTAAATTTTGCAGTTTAGATTCTTTCACAGCATTAGTTCCTTCATGGGTAAGTTGCAAAATATCCCATGCCTCTTTTGACGTGGTGCACGTCATAATCCGTCGGAACTCGTCAGGTGTGACGGATCCAGAAATAACACTTAAACCTTTAGAATTAAACGATGACCATTTAAATTCGTCTTCAGTCCATTCAGTCATAGATTTTAAATTAGTCACGTTATCAGTAGTGACGGAGGGAGGTGTCCACCCTCTTTCAACCAAAATCTAAACACGTTCATCAATGGCTTTTAAAGCAGATTTCATGCGGGCTTTCCGGTAAGCATAGTTTGTCCCGTAAAAAACAGACATTTTATTATATAATTTCTCCATTGAACACGCCCTTTTTCAAAAATAAATTTTTCAGAAAACTTATATGATAGAAAAATTTTGTGGAAAATTACACGGTATAATTGTGTAATTGGCTCTGATACCAATTTGAAGAGTGCGCATATGTTCAAATAAAGAAATTATTTAGTTAAACACGGTTTTTTAATTAAATCCTAAATACATGCATCTAGATGATTTATCAAATAAAATAAAGCATGTGACACAAAATATCAGGAAAAATCCCCGCAGGGCAAAACCATATTATTTTTACTATAATTTGTAAAGAATGATTACACGGATTATTATAAAAATAAGTGTGACATACGAAATACCCGTAGGTGTCGGTTCCGATGTCATCGGCTGGAATCTCTCGCAAGAACTCCAGATGGGCAGCAATGAAGAATGGATCAGCTTCTCCACAAAATAGCCCAAAATGAGTAAGAATAATCTTTTGAAGGTTTATCATGTGCACTTGATAAATGGGAGTGCAAGTGTGCATTTAAAGAGGCATAAAGCCTTAAAATGATGAAGTCTAAAAAGATTTAAAATGACGTGAAGTCTAAAAAGACTTAAAATGATGAAGACTAAAGAGAGAGCCATTTTAGGTTGGTTGGTGTGGAAATAGAGTTGAAAAAAATTCTTTGAAACACTTGAGTAGAAAGGGACATAAAGAGATTTACGTCACTGCATTATTATTTTTCTTCTCCATTTTCAAAGGGCCATAACTTCTTCACCGTAGCTCTGATTGAGGTGTCGTTTCTTCCAGTATCTTCATGGAGTCGATATCTTCAACTTTCCAGTTAACCAATCCTCTAAATGGTGGTTGTAAAAATTACCAAAATGCCCTTGAACTTTCATATCATGCATTCTTTCACTGTTTTGACTTCTCTTACGTACCACTTGCATAAAGTGCCTAAAATCGTGGAACGTGAAGTCGTTGAGGCAGAAGTGGGATACATGATGGAGACGTTGAATGCTTGATTCCCAAAATTCGGATAGATGCCGTCAGATGAGATCGTGTGGAGACATGCTGAATGTAGCGGTATCAGACATACAAACTGTGATCTAGGAAAACAAAAAAATCCTAGATACTACCCGGACATTTATAAAAATATGTATTTACAATAGTACTTTAATGAGGAGCATATAAATAAGTTTGGTGAAGGTTTTGATGAGTTTTAAGATGAAATAAAAAAAATAGATATTTCACCCCTTAAAGTGTGTGAATAAATGAAGGAAATATGATAAGTTGGCATTTCAAGACTACATATGATAATAACAACAATAATGGTGTTTTCTTGCAAAGTAGTCCTTAAAATATCAAAAGTTTCCTTAGTAAAGAAAGTAATGAAATAAAGAGATTTACGACATGAGAAGTATGTTACTCCAATGTGTTAAATGAGTATTAATGAGTTGAAAACATTTAAGAAGTTAGTGTATGTAACTTAATTATGTTTTGAGATATAACACTTGTGAATATGGAGGAAAAGACAAGTTTGGAAACAAATGGGTAAAATGGCAATTTAACGTAAAGTGGAATATTTTTATAAAATAAAAATATTGGAAAAGGTGTTACACGAAATGTTCCTAAATGAAAGCTATTTTGGGGATAAAATCAACAAAAGCGTGTGAAGGACAAGTAATGGTCATTTTCAAAGTGTAATACAGGGTGGGATGAATTCCCTGGGTTTTAACTTTACTCGGTGGAATAAGGATAACATTTGATAAATGTTAAAACACATTAATATATACTCGGATGAAACTGAAAAAGACCTAAGAAGGGTCCGGAGCCCTAGGGTGAAAGACCAAAAATACTGGCCAGAGCATATGGTGTCGTAGCTGACAGAGTGGAGCCCATTAAATTATGCAGTTATATTGAGGATTCTGAGAAAAGTGGAATATGTCAAGAAATGGATTGTGTGGTGAATGTAAGAAAAGACAACCTAACTTTAGTGAAATTAATATACGTTCCGATTGAAAGATAACGTGGACAAGTAATGCAAGAAATTGGTTAATATCCAAGAAATAAAAATAATGGAAAATGAAGTGATTAAGTGGGTAATTAATCAACTTAAAGGGATTTAACCCACAATTAACACAAGTATGTGCTTATGAAAGTTTTTCATAAAAATAAGTATTTTTAAACACAGTGAATGTGTGTTGAAAGGTCATTTTCAAGGAAAATACTAAGTTAAATTTGTTATAATAAAATGGAAAGTTTTGAGAAAAGAAGGTCTTTTCCTAAACAAGAGTATTTGTTTAAAATATTTGACCAGGTGCATTAAATCGGGAAATAAATGTCAAGTCAAGTAAAAGGGGGTTCTTTTATAAGATTAAGGTAAATTGATCTGAACAACTAATGTTTGGAATAAAATAATTTCATGCATTGATATATATATATATATATATATATATATATATATGTGTGTGTGTGTGTGTGTGTGTGTGTGTGTGTGTAAGGCCTCGACCCGGATATATGGGTTACCAATAATTCAACCCGATCAGACCTGAGTATTAGGTGTGAAGTGTCATGGAACAACCTACATAATGTTGCTAATCAAGTTTTATTTTAGTTAACCTTTTACTTGTTTAGCATGCGATTCAAGTTTCAAGATAAACTACGTGAGGGACCCATGGGTAGCACCCCGAAATCCAAGTAAACATAGCTACTAACTTAAAAATAATTAAATTACATACCTGTATAATTCCATCAAAATACGAAACCTCTCTCAACATGCCGTAACAAGCGAGGGTGTGAGCCTATGCCCAGTGGGAATATACGAAAGTAGTATAGAAACAAACGACAGAAAGCATACTCACACGCTACAATCACATGCCTGCAAAATATATATATATATATATATATATATATATATATATATATATATATATATATATATATATCTACACACACACACACACACACATATATATATATATATATATATATATATATATATATATATGTGTGTGTGTGTGTGTGTGTGTGTGTGTGTGTATACATATTTGAAAATACTTGTCCCAAAGCATTAACAGTTTTACTTCTGAAAACTTTTCTTATCCAGATTAATTTATCTTAATCTTAGAGAGAAATCCTTCATTCACCCTTAGCATTTCCTCACTTTCTTTAACACGCCCAATTCACCACTTGAAACCATTACGTTTACTTTATCAAAACACAATCATTCACCAGAATCACCCTTTTATTTAATTCAATATGCTTTAGAACTTTTGTTGAAACTCACCCTTTTAACAAACGTGAACACCGTGTTAGAAAATACTCATTTAACTTTGAAAACCTTTTTACAACACATTCTTATGTTAATTATGGGTTTAACCTCTTAGGTTGCGTAAACACCCATTTACCCACTTACTTTACCCCTTTTCCTTTCTTTTATGGACATTAATAGATGTACGCATTTACTTGTCAATTTCACTATTACCAAAACATTTATTACGTTCATTCAAGTTAGGTTGCATTAACACATTTTGTTGCCCAGAAAAATACTCTAGAGGGGGGTGAATTGAGTTTTTACAAACTTTTCGGATTAAATTAAAATTTTAATAAATATTTAATTTAAAACACTTAATCCAAAATTCAGATTAATAAAGATTAAATTATTTGACCAATGAAAATTAACTAAATACCACCAATTAAATTAAACAAGATAAATCACAGATTTCAACACCCAAATAAATATTTAATCAATTTTTGAATTTAATAATAATTTATTTTCTAGAATTAATCTTAAATGATTCACACAAAGAATACCAAATATATACTCTCAAATAATTAAACAAGTTATATTTTTATATTATAAGACCCAATAAATTTATAAACAATTTTCGTAATTAATAAAAATTAATATTCTGGAATTAATTAATTATTACGAAAAATAATTATTTTAATAAAATTATCAAATTTCTGATTTAATTAGTTTGCAAGTCTAAGTGCTTAATAATGAAATTAAACAACGACACAAGCAAATAAATAAATTTAAATGCTGAAAATAAATGACACCGTATTTTTAACGTGGTTCGGGGAAAAACCGGCTTACGTCCACGCGCCAAGAGAAAGCTTCCGTCTCCCGTGCTTCACTAGTCCTGATCCACTTGTACGGTAGGATCAAACCACCATTTATAGACACTTGAAGCAAATACCGGCTCCAAGTACAACCGAAGCTAAAATCCCAGCTTCAAAGCTTTACATAGATGTAGTCGAAGTTTGGTGTACAATGTTTGAAACTCTTTTAGAATACAAAATGAGTCCGAGTTTCTTCTTGGTTGAGACACCCAAAATAAATCTAATTTTTTGGTCTCTTAAACTTCTCTTGAGATTATAGCAAAAATGGAGTTGTTGTGCTCTGTTTCTCTTGATCTTCAACGAATGGCAGAATGCTGAAATTATTGCTATGTAGAGGTGATTGCAAGTTTGAGTTTCTCTCTCTCGAAGTGTATAAGATGAAAAGATTTTCTTCTTTTAGTGCATGATATTTCTGTTCTTATTTCTTGTGTTGTTTCAACTGAGCTAGGTCATCTGAATATGTAGATACAAAAAATATGACCGCTTGGAGAAGATCTCCTTCAACTTGGAGAGAATGATCAGAGGGAGCATTAAATGCTCAAGATCTGGAGAAAGAAAATCATATCTGATGAACCATTTTTGTTGTCTAACAAAATATTATAGACTGAAAGTAACTTAGCAGATGACCCATATATTTTCTGCAAAATGTATTAGTCCAAGAGACAATATTCGATATATGAAATGATGTGCAATATGGTGTAAACTGTATTGATGTATAAGTCTTATGGTTTATGAAATCTGCTGGAAACTGCCAAAAACTATAAAAGAAATATAAGGTACTGTCAAAGGACACTCAATTAAATGAATTCGGATAAAGAGACTTTGAAATGTAACTGAGGTTAGTCCCAAACAAAATACGGTAGACGCATCAGCTCCAAGGCTGTCCAACATTACTGACAGATCACTCTACTATTCATAGCAGTAAGATAATGTAGCATGCGTGGCTCAAGACTTGTACTAGGTAGCATAAGAAATCTATAGTGCAGTGTACGGACTAATTAAAAACAATGCTGAGGTAATAAAATAGTTTCAATCGGATCATATTCAATATGATATATATATATATATATATATATATATATATATATATATAAGGTACGAAATATGTTGAGTATAAAACCAACGTTGCTTTTAAATAGTCCAAAGCATATAATTAAAATAGAGGAACTTAAAGCTTCTTGATATGTCTAATACGGACAGTTAGGCACCCATGAGGTCAAATCAAGCTAAGGCTACAATCCTATATCTTCTCAAGATTTTAAACAATTTCATCACTGTACTATATGTCAATCAAAACTTGTGCCATTTCATGAGTTCCAAGAGAAAGGACAAAAGCTAAGTTTATTTGTAGTAGGTAAGAGTATAGAAATAATAAGACTAAAGCTATTATGGGATAAATATTATATGATAAAGACACATGCGTGATAGCAACAGATTAATATATTGAAGTAAAAATTTATTTGGAAATGAGTGGCTCAAAGATCTTTAACTCAGTTATAATATATAGAGAGTTACACTAAATGCTGAAATGGTAAAGCAGGTGCAAAGGTGCATCACATAATCTTACAAGACACCAAAGCTCGTAACAGGTATAACCTAATTCAAATATTAAAGACCAAATCTAACATAGCAGGTACTATTGCTGGTGAAAAACTAGCGACTCACATAATCGTCTAAGGCTTCTTTAAAAAAGATCTAGTGCTACCTAGTCAAATCACAAAATGACGAAAGTTAGATTGTAGTCCTTAATAGCTAAGGACGAAATAGGTACTAAGGTGTATTGGCACTTAATGACCTAGCAAGTCCAATCGGCCAAAAACTAAAGGACTTATGGCTATTATACAAGGGCTATAGACCAAAAGACTTCAAAGACATACTAGCAAGTAAAAAAAATGGTACAACTAATATACAGCTAGAAGAATAGGACAAAGAAAAAGTTATGTGACAACCCGCGATCCGAGAAAAGGGGTGGCCATCCCGATACTCAAACGTAACAGGAATCATGGATGGATATCGTCCTCAGCATCAACGAAATAAACTGAGTATATGGGAAAACCACCCAATAAATCAGAAATTGGGTTGCCAAAAAGTTTAGAAATTTAAAACCAGTTAAGAAAATTTAATCAAACAACCCAATCTGACAAGCAAGTGGAATTCCAAAAGAGTATATATATTACAACTAAAATGGATGTACACAAAAGGACCGAATAGGCTATCGGTCCACAGCTACATACTACACAATACAACAGTTTAATATCTTACTTAATACATTCATTAATCAATTATAAAGATTTAGGACACACGCCCGAGTACAAACCCGATCATATCTAGAACACAAAAATGAAAGCGTCTAATACAATGTCCTGTAATAATCCGCAAAATCTTACAGCCCGACAACAACAAGGGAATAGGAATAATCACAACCGGCGTCCTTGCGGTGGAGCACCTGAGTGGATACAATCATATACACAACAAGGAAAAATAAACCGGTCAGGTCCAGATTCTATATGATCACTAGAAGAAATAAAAAGCATGATAGAAATGAACAGTTATGCAAGAATGATAAGGATGATAAGAAGGCATGCTATCTAGCATGTTAAGCCTACATTACAAATTTAAAGCAATTTAACTAATTATGAGATTTAAATCATTTACACAAGAGAATAAAAGTAAATACCTTTAATTTAAAACCATTTCTTATAATACCAATTTCCATTCCCTTCTCATATTCCTTAATAGGAATAAAACCATTTATTTTGTTTAATAAAGAAGATAGAGTTTCCCCTTCATTTATTAACTTCCATAGTTAAATTATCTTTCCATTCCTTAATAGGAATACCATTTATATCAAGTGCTCTTTATGGCACATAAATCCCAATCACATGATCTTTATGGCACGTATTCATGCTCTTTATGGCATATACCCATCAAGTCCCACTTGATGCAAAAAAGTTATATTCTTATACATATAACGATTCTAAGACTCCCCCTTCGAGTTTCCCCACTGGGCGCGCCCCTAAATGACCATCATCTTCCAGGGGCCTATTAAACAAGGAAGCCTGGGATCAAACGCAACGTCGGGAAGCGTCCATATGCCTGCGGGAGCGTCAGGACCACACCCGGAATCCCCTCACCAGCGCAGAAAACAAATAAAAAACCCCGCATATGGCCTAGGACTATATCCTCCCTGCATTCATTAGCCAAGGGGCATCACCAAGCGCACGAACTACCCTTATGATGTCATTTAGAGAGGTGTGTTTAAGTAAATTAACATTTACCATTAAAATATCATTTTCATTTTCAATTTACCATATCCAAATTCCATTTCCAATATCCATGTGTTTGGTTCTTTTTATTCGAACCTATCATCATTAAACAATCGGGTTCATTTTATTTGAACCAATCATCATTAACACAGTTTGGGTTCATTTTAGTTGAACCTATCATCTTTAAACAATCGGGTTCATTTTATTTGAACCTATTCCTGTTAAATATTCTCATTGATATTCCTCAAATTATAAGTCCCAACTAAATCTCCAAATGATCATTATGATCCTACAAGTCCCCAAAGTTCATATAACTTTAATAAGCCCTTAAGTCTCCAAGCATGGGCATTTAACTTCCTCACTTCTCAAAAATTAAATAAAAGAAGTAATGCCTTAGAATTTCTTTAAACACCCCCAAAATAAACCCTAGATGAACCAATTCTTGTCTAGGGTAGCGACCAAACTCAACTACTATTCTAGGACTCTAAGTTTACTTCTTTCAAGAAGGTTCCTAGGTCCTAAGCCTAAAGAAAAAGATGAAAAAAAAAATAAACAAAAAAAAGAAAAGAAAAGAAAAAAAACTGAAAACTGCAGGACCCGAATCGATTCGCCCTGAAAGCGAATCGGTTTGGAAGACAAATCCAACATTTTGCATACTGCCGAATCGATTCAGCCTTAACCCGAATCGATTCGGGTACACAGACTTGGAAAGCTTCATCCTTGCGAATCGATTCGCCCAAGGGGCCGAATCGATTCGCCCCTGCGAAAATGCCAAGTTTGGCTATGGAGTTCTAAACTCCAAATTTCTCCCAAACCCAAAACCAAATAAACCAAGCTCAAATAATGGAACTAAAACTCCATAAATACACCCAACTACCATCATTTGCATTATTTATCATCCAAATCAATTTCCAAGGGATAATACCCAAAAATCCCACAAAACCCTAAAATGATTAAACACAACAAATTCATAACTATCACAACTAATTATTCTCCTTAAATCATATAATAGCAAGTAGATAACTTGCCTTGATCTTGTAAATGCAGGTTTGATTTGGTGGAGGCAATAATCCAAGCTCCAATCTCCAAATCTCTCTTTTTCTCCAAAGCTCTCTTCTTTCTCTCTTTCTCTCTAAGTTAACGATTGGGTCTTAAGAGGAATAGTAAGTCTTAGCAAGACTAAATCGGCCCATTAGTCTAAAATGTCCAACTCTAATGACTAATACATGATAAAATGATACGCACTACATATTTAAGCTATAACCAGTCAAAAGTGCCCGAAATACAAAATTGTAATATGGCACTTATTTTGACTGTCTCGCACCTACCGGGACTAACTACACCATCAAAATTATCATTTGGAAATTTTATAACTCACTTTAAGTTTCGGTTTCATATTAAACCAAAATGTCATTTTATATCTCATGACCCAATAAATCACAACATGAATATTTTTACCTACTCATCAGGTAATCATACAACATTTCAGTAAATATTAACCTTTTTCATTTTAAATTAATATTTACTCAGCATCCATCATTTTATAATTAATTACTACACATAGTAAATAAGTATAAAATAGGCTATCAAAAGTGAGTGTTGTTACATACTCCCCCGCTTATGAGGGAATTTTGCCCCCAAAATTCAGGCATACCTCGCAAGAAGAAACGTGGATACTTTTCCCGCATGTCATCCTCGTGATCCCATGTCGATACCTCGACACTATGATGATTACATTGCACCCTAACCAAGGTAATATCTGCGATCTCAATCGCCGCTTTCCCCGCTCTAAAATAGCAACCGACCACTCCTCATAAGAAATGTCAAGTTGCAACCCAAAATCTTCAAACGGGGTGTACCTAAGGGCACCATCACATCTCTTGTACTTCTATACATGAGAGATATGGAACACTTCATGAACTTGCTACAAACGTTTCGGTAAATCAAGTCATTAGGTTACCGGACCCACCTTAACATTTATAGGAGAGGTCCAACGTAACGCGGTGCAAGTTTTCCTTTTCTACTCGGAAGCACTTAATGCCTTTCATAGGCGATACTCGCACCAACACTTGGTCCACCGACCCCAAATGCCTTCTCCCCGCATCGACTTAGCTCTTTTATCGATCTTGGTTATACGAATGTGATTCCGAATGAACTCGATTTTCGAAGAAGTATCTCGAATCTTTCCAGGTCCGAGAGACTTATTATCTCCCACCTCTAACCAACAAGCAGGAGATCCATAAGACCTACCATACAAGGCCTTATAAAGCGCCATCCCAATAGTGAATCGATACAAATTATAATAAACGAATTCAACTAGTGGGAGACACTGTTCTCGACTAATCTTGAAGTCAAGCACGCACATAAGGAGCGTATCCTCCAATATATGGTTTACCCTGGCCGTCTGTTTAAGGATGATAAGAAGTACTAAACTTTAATTCGATTCCCATGGCTTTTTGGAAACTTGCCACAAGTGGGAGGTCGTTACCTGGCTGAACCGCAAACTTAGAACCATGAAATTCTGCCATATTTTCCCTTCTTAAGTCCTTCTCATCCAGGACAAAATCTCTTATGGAAACGCACCCCACCCTCAAAGTCAATAGAGCAGGATTTTGTTCCCTCAATCAACAGCTTGTATATGTGGCTTTTAACCACCCTTGTCTCTCCTACGACATCTTGTAACAAAATGTTGCTCGCACAAAAGACTAAATTCTGCCCATGAAGTAGTACCTCCCTTTTCTACACGGCGGTCACCCCCACGATGAATTTTAATTCAAGCATGGGATAATACTTCCCATCAGTTTAAACTTATGAGGCGCATAAAAAATAAGTCAATACTTCAGTATTATTTCTCCCCATCCTGGCAGAGACTTGTTAACTGAATTCACCCTCGAGCTTAACAACATGAGCTCAGGAGTGAGGATCAATTCACCCTCTTCTTCCCGAAAGCTGAGTTACCTCTGTAACCTCTAACTACGAGAGGCCTTATCTCCTTCGGCCTAAGCCACCAAACCTCTCAAAATCACCCACTTCTCGTTACGAGGGAATTAATCCCTCTTGGAGTTAACACACAAACTATGCGTGGTCAACTCCGGATAGCCCTACTAAACAAACGCCAGGAGTCTTAAAGGTCCTATGTCCAAGAAATCCTAAGGTCTATCTACCTGTATCCTATCTAAGTCGTATACACATAATACTAAGTATATCCCTAGTGCCCAAGACCTTTCTCAACTCCCGACATTTGCTCGGTTTCGTGCGTGGGACGTCTTGCCGAAGTGAAATCCAAACAAGGAACCCTCCCATTACACTACTACCTCGCGTTATCGATCATCAAGATATATAGGTCTAAGACACATGTTCGGGGCCAAAAAGATTTCTAAGTCTCAATCCTACTAATAATATTCTACTTCTAAGTCATACTATTATTTATCCAACAACATATATACATTCTAAATAGCCTTCTTATCAAGGTATAACCCGGTATTACCCGAATTACATCATCAAAATCTCTAACAACCGGAGTAGAATCCAAGGGAACAACTACATCCCGAGAACACTCCTCCACAATACAATATAAGTATGTGTTAGTACCCCCTTTTTAAGTGAGGCATAACCACTAGAAAACATATCTTGCCCCGAAGTGGCAAACACTATTCTATTACCATAGCAATATATAATAACATGATACTTTACTAACCAATCCATACTCAATATCAGATTATACTCGACCATGTCAAAGAAGAGTAAATCGGCCTCAAAACACAATTCATCGAAAGAAATTCCCTATGTGTTTACAAATAAGGAAAATAAGTAAACCATCACCGATAAGAACTCAACGCAAGTAAAAATATTCTCAGCAGATTTTATCAAATCTGTAGTCTGAGAAGAGCTCATAAAATAAATGAGCGCGTAACACCTGCATCGTACAACACATAACTCAAATACTTTAAAAATAAAAACTTACCCTATATAGCGGGTGGTGCCGACGGAGCTAGAGGAAATATAGCCTCATGAATTTGATAAACTCTCCCATACAGTAACTGTCCCTGCTGCATGGGAACAACCGAATTAGGTACCTGAGGTGGGAACTGAACACGCGGCTATTGCGGAGCCCTAGAAAACTGACCCCTAAGAAACCGAGGACACTCCATCTTGTAGTGACCTGTCTCCCCACATAGGAAGTACCTTCCTTTCATATCCTTCCGAGCTCGACCCCTGTTATTTCTAAACTGGGAAATACCTAAGCCCGGATGGCCTTTTCCTCCATGACCACCCCGACCTACATATTACAAAGCACCTTTACTGTGCCAAATGTTATTGCCACTCGGAATAAACCCTCCGAAGCGTTGTCTCTTAGACGAATCTCCTTGCTGAGGGTCCCTCTCTTGCTGCTTACTACCCGAAGATTGGAATGAGGGAAATACTCCTCCTCCAATCCCATGTTCTCCAAGCTTTCCTGCTTGTCCCACTACTGTAGCTTTCTTTATACTCTGTGCATATCAACGGTGCTCCTAGAGATGGAGCAATGCAACATTCATAACTTCACCAAAAGTTCATAAAGTTGGATTCCCCAGTGATTGCTGCCGGATTTTCCAGTTTGGACCTCCCATAAACCTTGAGATCTTCCTATCATCTGGAGTCACTTAATCTGGCACAAAACTCGCCAACCGTGCGAACTCCTCTACATGCTCCGCCACAGATCTCTCTCTTTACACAACATCCTGGAGCTTCTTTCTCATCTCCCTATGAACTGCGGGAGGAACGTACTCACGATCGAGCAAAGCCCAAACTCAGTGATCGTCAATGTGACTCTCTGTTCTGGTGTGGTTATTGTCTCCCACCAGTGTAACGCAGATCCGACTAGCTTAAAAGTGGAAAGGACTTGTTTCTTCTCCTCGCTACATTCTAACAGTCGGAGGCGGCATTGCATAACTATATTCTATTGGTTGGCTTTAATAACATCCGTACCTCCTTCGAATTTCTGGGGAATTGCCCTTTAGAAAGGATTCTCTAACCCTTCCCACGGAGTAAGTCCCGTAGGAGCTTTCACATCGTGAGCCCATAGTTGAGCATGTGTTAATGGTTGGACCACTGCGGTCATGGCGGCGTTAACCGCTTGAGCCACAATGTTTGCTACATCCGCAGCGTTAACGGTCCCTTGTGGAGGCGGTGGAGGATCTACCTCCTCTTCTACAACCCTATTACGTCTCTCTAGGCGACACTTCTTAGGCAGCATTTGAGATGAAGGAATAACAGAGTTAAAATACTATTCGAAGCTATCTATCTTGCAGAAGATCGCAAACATACACAACAACACAGTCCTAACATTAGGATCTATATCAAAGAACGCCACGGTAGAATGTGACGAATCCACATAGATCCTAAAGACTCTAGAAACTGATGCTCTGATACCATCTGTGACAACCCGCGATCCGAGATAAGGGGTGGCCAGCCCGATACTCAAACGTAACAGGAATCATGGATGGATATCATCCTCAGCATCAACAAAATAAACTGAGTATATGGGAAAACCACCTAATAAATCATAAAACGGGTTGCCAAAAAGTTTAGAAATTTAAAACCAGTTAAGAAAATTTAATTAAACAACCCAATCTGACAAGCAAGTGGAATTCCAAAAGAGTATATATATTACAACTAAAATGGATGTACACAAAAGGACCGAATAGGCTGTCGGTCCACAGCTACATACAACACAATACAACAGTTTAATATCTTACTTAATACATTCATTAATCAATTATAAAGATTTGGGCCACACGTCCGAGTACAAACCCGATCATATCTAGAACACAAAAATGAAAGCGTCTAATACAATGTCCTGTAATAATCCGCAAAATCTTATAGCTCGACAACAACAAGGGAATAGGAATAATCACAACGGGCGTCCTTGCGGTGGAGCACCTGAGCGGATACAATCATATACACAACAAGGAAAAATAAATCGGTTAGGGTCGGGTTCTATATGATCACTAGAAGAAATAAAAAAGCATGATATAAATGAACAGTTATGCAAGAATGATAAGGATGATAAGAAGGCATGTTATCTAGCATATTAAGCCTACATTACAAATTTAAGGCAATTTAACTAATTATGAGATTTAAATCATTTACACAAGAGAATAAAAGTAAATACCTTTAATTTAAAACCATTTCTTATAATACCAATTTCCATTCCCTTCTCATATTCCTTAATAGGAATAAAACCATTTATTTGGTTTAATCAAGAAGATCGAGTTTCCCCTTCATTTATTAACTTCCATAGTTAAATTATCTTTCCATTCCTGAATAGGAATACCATTTATATCAAGTGCTCTTTATGGCACATAAATCTCAATCACATGCTCTTTATGGCACGTATCCATGTTCATTATAGCATATACCCATCAAGTCCCACTTGATGCAGAAAAGTTATATTCTTATACATATAACGATTCTAAGACCCCCCCCCCTCCGAGTTCCCCACTGGGCGCTCCCCTAAATGACCATCATCTTCCAGGGGCCTATCAAACAAGGCAGCCTGGGATCATAACGCAACGTCGGGAAGCGGCCATATGCCTGCGGGAGCGTCAGGACCACACCCGGAATCCCCTCACCAGGGCAAAAAACAAATAAAAAACCCCGCATATGGCCTAGGACTATATCCTCCCTGCATTCATTAGCCAGGGGGCATCACAAAGCGCGCGAACTTCCCTTATGATGTCATTTAGAGAGGTGTGTTTAAGTAAATTAACATTTACCATTAAAATCTCATTTTCATTTTCAATTTACCATATCCAAATTCCATTTCCATTATCCATGTGTTTGGTTCTTTTTATTCGAACCTATCATCATTAAACAATCGGGTTCATTTTATTTGAACCAGTCATCATTAACACAGTTTGGGTTCATTTTAGTTGAACCTATCATCTTTAAACAATCGGGTTAATTTTATTTGAACCTATTCCCGTTAAATATTCTCATTGATATTCCTCAAATTACAAGTCCCAACTAAATCTCCAAATGAGCATTATGATCCTACAAGTCCCCAAATTTCATATAACTTTGATAAGCCCTTAAGTCTCCAAGCATGGGCATTTAACTTCCTAACTTCTCAAAAATTAAATAAAAGAAGTAATGCCTTAGCATTTCTTTAAACACCCCCAAAATAAACCCCAGATGACCCAATTCTTGTCTAAGGTAGCGACCAAACTCAACTACTATTCTAGGACTCCAAGTTTACTTCTTTCAAGAAGGTTCCTAGGTCCTAAGCCTAAAGAAAAAGATTAAAAAAAAAGAAAAGAAAAAAAAATAACTCAAAACTGCAGGACCCGAATCGATTCTCCCTAGGGACCGAATCGATTCGCCCTGAAAGAGAATCGGTTCGACAGGCAAATCCAACATTCTGCATACTGCCGAATCGATTCGGCCTTAACCCGAATCGATTCGGGTACACAGATCTGGAAAGCTGCATCCTTGCGAATCGATTCGCCCCTGCGAAAATGCCAAGTTTGGCTATGGAGTTCTAAACTCCAAATTTCTCCCAAAACCAACTAAACCAAGCTCAAATAATGGAACTAAAACTCCATAAATACACCCAACTACCATCATTTGCATTATTTATCATCCATATCAATTTCCAAGGGTTAATACCCAAAAATCCCACAAAACCCTAAAATGATTAAACACAACAAATTCATAACTATCACAACTAATTATTCTCCTTAAATCATATAATAGCAAGTAGATAACTTGCCTTGATCTTGTAAATGAAGGTTTGATTTGGTGGAGGCAATGATCCAAGCTCCAATCTCCAAATCTCTCTCTTTCTCCAATGCTCTCTTCTTTCTCTCTTTCTCTCTAAGTTAACAATTGGGTCTTAAGAGGAATAGTAAGTCTTAGCAAGACTAAATCGGACCATTAGTCTAAAATGTCCAACTCTAATGACTAATACGCGATAAAATGATACGCACTACATATTTAAGCTATAATCAGTCAAAAGTGCCCGAAATACAAAAATGTAATATGGCACTTATTTTGACTGTCTCGCACCAACCGGGACTAACTACACCATCCAAATTATCATTTGGGAATTTTATAACTCACTTTAAGTTCCGATTTCATATTAAACCAAAATGTCATTTTATATCTCATGACCCAATAAATCACAACATGAATATTTTTACCTACTCATCAGGTAATCATACAACATTTCAGTAAATATTAACCTTTTTCATATTAAATTAATATTTACTCAACATCCATCATTTTATAATTAATTACTACACATAGTAAATAAGTATAAAATAGGCTATCAAAAGTGGGGGTTGTTACAAGTTATAACCAAAATAGTTAAGCCACCTATAAAAAATATATATCGGTCTAACATGTCTAGTTATCAAAAGCAACAATCGAAAACAGTATGGCTCTTAATGGGTAATAGGAAGAAACAGGTAATAGGTTTACAGTTATGACAATTTCGACCCAAAGTTTATAAAATATAAACCCACACTACAACAATTATAGACTATAAAATCTCGGACATAACAATTTTTTAATCTAATGTCCAAACAGGTAAAGACGAAATCTACAATCTCACATAATAGGTCTTAAACATGCAAAGCAAGTGGATCCATAGATAAAGTCTCTAAATCACCTAGCCAAATGTTAAAAGGTATCAAATCTCCATAAGGCAATAAAAGGATTAAAGAATGAACTATGGCAGGTACTAGCTTAAATCCAATATATATAAGATTTGGTTACCACCAAAATTAACAGGTATAAAGAATACGCATATTGATATTTTAATAAGCAGCAATATTGTCTGGAACATTCATTTTAGTCTTCAAAATAATTTCGAAAATTATTTTAAGAAGAAATAAATTTTGAATAAAACTTATATCAATTTTTTTTTTTAACAAAAATAATTTTATTTCACTTAAAAAAATATTTAGACAACCAGTCACAATAACACAATTAATATATGCATGAGTGCCTAGTGTGTCAAGTGCAAATGTGCAACCATACGTGAGTACCTTTACTTGGATATGTCATTGAGTAAAGTCGAGGTGTGTTGAGTGGTGAAAATAAAACTTGACATAAACAGGTATAATTCAGTCAGAATAGATATGTAATCAAGACAATATGACATAAATGCAAATATTATATAATATAATAAATATATGTATATAATGGTATATGAACAAGATTATATTAAAAATATTATGCAATAATAAATATCTATAGAATAACTTAATAAAAATATGTTTGGAATCATCAAAATCAATATATTAAGTTAAACTAAAATGTACATTAATTAAACTAATTTAATTAATTAGGGATAAATAACATTTTTGTTAACAATCTCCCCCTTTTTGATGATGACAAACAATGATTCACTATGATCCATAAAATGTATAGATTAAGCATAATTAGTGTATCAAACATACTTCTCCCCCTTTTGACATTATCAAAAAGATTTTTCAATATAAATCGAGTGTCATTGGGTAAAGTGCGAAGCTCCCCCTATCAAAAATAATATATGCATGGGATATAACCATAAATCGCAAAGGGCATAAAATTTTCAATACGCACATGTGTCAACATAGATTCATCATAAATATTCATAGCATGTATTTGAATTTATAAATAGACAATAATACTATCAAATAATGCATAAGTAAAAAACAATGATAAATAATAAATGATACCAATTATTGTAGTCACACACTAATCTGATACCAATTGTTGTAGTCTCACACTAATCGTGCGTTGCACACAATGATTCCTCGGAACAACTTTTTACGCATAAATAGAAATCGTAGCTTAATGTTCTCAAATAATGCAAATACGAGAGATATATCATTGTGCATAATTAATTCTGTAAAAAAAATTGCAACATAAATTTTCAATAGGCGCACATTAATTTGTATAAATCATCATGATATAAACTTTTAAGCGCACAACATGAAACATTTCATAACTCAATGTTTTTAAATAATTTGAAATAAAGCATATATGAGTTAGAAGATAGCGGCATATAGCAAAAAAAATATTGCGTTTTGTTCAAGCTTTTACCATTTTCAAGATACGAGCATAAGATTCTCGAAATAATCAATCATATTGCAATATACATATTAATGCAAGCGAATATATTAAAATTTAAGATCAAGTTTATTTCGATAATCAAATAATTTCCAAAAACCTTTCATCTCCCCCTAAGGGATACCAATAAAGGCATATATGCATATAACAAATAATGTGCATCTTTTTCATGAGATAAAAAGAATATTATCAATATTTGCTTTCTCAATTGTTATCTTCTAATAAGATGTAAGCTTTCAATGAAAGTTATTAAGTCAATTTTTCAAGAATGAAACATATCATGAGGCCATAAAAATTAAACTCAATAATTTCAGACTTTTAATAACGAGAAGCTCGACACAAAATCAATATATTCAGATTTTCAACAAATACCAAACAATTTGTTCAGGAACTTCAAAATCAATCAATCAATAAATTTCTAAAAAAAATGTATGTGACATAAATTAATTAGTTTCAATACATTTCAAACACTTGATAATCATATGAATTTAAATTGAAGCGCAAATATCACAAGTGTTACTTTCTTTTCATCTAAAGAATATTTTTCATACACACCTTTTTTTTTTAAATTAGCATTCATTAAGGAGGGCTAATCATATAACCAGCTAAAGGGGCTGAAATAAAAATTCAATAATCGTATGATTTTTCGAGTAAGCACAAATAACACAAATGTTTAAAAAAAATTATATTCTTCATGAATGTCACAAATATTCAAATAATGGCACCAAAACATGTAGCATGTCATAAATTTTGCTCAATAGGACTAATATGATCATATCAACAAAATTAATTCGTGCATATCATAAAATCAAAGAGTAGCTCATATGACTAACAAATATACAAATGACATTCTATCAAAATATTCTCAAATGACATTTTCGTTTCAATTTAATATACAATAAAGTCATGAATTAATCCAATATTATTATTCACAAAAATATGTCAAGATGTAAAGAAAATTATGAATATTCAACAAAAAAAATTTATCATCAAAATCAAGTGCATGTTTCAACATAAAACAATCGAGAATAATAAATGTATAAATTAACATATGATGTCTAAATCATCTAGAACAAGCTTATATGCTTTAACAAATAATCTAAGTGTGGAATAATATCATATAAGATCATATCATTAATAAATATATGATATTTATCATTCAAAAAAAAGGTGTACCTTACAACCTTACCAATACCAAGTCATATATCCATGAAATGATTTTCTTGTATGGCATTCGTAACACTAGGAAGTGTTACATATTCAACTTTTCTTGCTATCCAAATCATAGGCTTGAAAATCCATAATCCATAAACCATCTCGATTTGGAACTTATACAACTTTCAAGATTTTCTCTTTTCCATCCAAGAAGGTGTTAGATCCATAAAGAAATATTAAAGAGAAAATTTCAGAATTCATTTTTAAGAAAAAAATCAAGCGTAGTCATAATAAGAGATAATCATCAAGAACAACAACGACATACGTAACTTATGACATACTAGAATGTACGTAACAAATAATAATCATCAGTGTCAATTTTATCATATACAAAATATATTATTCATCAAGGTATATAAATAATTTGTCATCCTTAGTATACATTGTCTTGGATAAAAAGTGAGGGTATTCACATTTTTAAACAATTGATACATTTAGGAATAACATGAATTTAATAAGATTACTATTCATGAATAAGCATATAAAATTCAAAAATAATATGAAATAATATTTCATGAAAATAAGTGTATTAAATATGAAAACAATATATCACAATACTTATCAAGTAAAGAATGTGTTCAACTTAAGAAACATATAAATAAGTAAAAAAAACTCTAACACTAATTGAATTCTCATAAATTTTTGCTCAAGTCCCAATACCGGTTTTGCACCTAAAAACTTTATCTTTTGGAACCCAAAAAGAGTATGGAAAATTAGGGTTAGCATACATAATTGTTTCTTTCGAAATCCAAGCTAATTTAGTATTCTTATACTTTCCTTTTCTAAAATGACAAAATTTGGAATAATGTGTATGTCTACCACAATATGAACATAAAGAGTTAGAATGACTAGATGGGGCATCATTTCGAAATAAACTAGAATAACTCTTTTTATCATTTTGTTCATCATATCCTATACCATTATTATTAAACCGAATTATTTGTTTTTCCATAATTTTATGAAAATATTCATTTCCTTTAGTAAAGTTATCTAGAGATTTCTTTAAATAATCAATCTCCCTTTTTAATCACTATTTTCAATTTCAAGAGGGTGAGTAACATTTACAGATTTTTTCTTTTTCAAAGACTTAATTTCACTTTTTAAAGATTCATTTTCTAATTTTAGATTATCAAAATCTTTTGATATAAAATCACATTTAGCATGAGTCATTTTAAGTGAAATGAACTTCTTTCCAATATCTTCATATTTTTCATATAACTCGTTAAATGCATATTGTAATTCATCATAATCATCAACAGTATCATCTTCAATATCATGATTTGCACTATGAGTAGAATATGATTCATCATTACTAATGCAAGGGTTAGATTGTGCCTCTTCATTACCAATTGCCACGAGATAGGGAGTAATAGATTCTTCAATGCTTGATTCATCAACATTGACATATAGGCAAGGGGTGCACATATTTTTACTTTGTGTATCAACATCCATCCTTTCAATGGAGTATTTCTTCAAAATAAAACTTGAAATACAAGGTTGGCAATTTATCCATTTTCTCTTCACACAATGAAATAATGAGAAGCTACAAAGGATCAAACATTTCAAAATACAAATAATATAAATGTAAAGTGAAATATTCAAAATAAATACAGAAAAGTTTGCCATGATCTTTAACTCTAAGATTGCTAAATCAAAGTAAATAAATTACAGCCTTGCTCTGATACCAATTGTTGCCGAGAAAAATACTCAAGAGGGGGGTAAATTGAGTTTTTACAAACTTTTCGGGTTAAATTAAAATTTCAATAAATATTTAATTTAAAACACTTAATCCAAAATTCAGATTAATAAAACTTAAATTATTTGACCAATGAAAATTAACTAAATACCACCAATTAATTTAAATAAGATAAATCACAGATTTCAACACCCAAATAAATATTTAATCAATTTTCGTATTTAATAATAATTTATTTTCTAGAATTAATCTTAAATGATTCACACAACGAATATCAATTATATACTCTCAAATAATTAAACAAGTTATATTTCAAGATTATAAGACCCAATAAATTAATAAACAATTTTCGTAATTAATAAAAATTAATATTCTGGAATTAATTAATTATTACGAAAAATAATTATTTTAATAAAATTATCAAATTTCTAATTTAATTAGTTTGCAAGTCTAAGTGCTTAATAATGAAATTAAATAACGACAAAAGCAAATAAATAAATTTAAATGCTGAAAATAAATGACACCGTATTTTTAACGTGGTTCGGCCAAAAATCGGCCTACGTCCATGCACCAAGAGCAAGCTTCCGTCTCCCGCTCTTCACTAGTCCTGATCCACTTGTACGGTAGGATCAAACCACCATTTACAGACACTTGAAGCAAATACCGGCTCCAAGTACAACCGAAGCTAAAATCCCAACTTCAAATCTTTACATAGATGTAGTAGAAGTTTGGTGTACAATGTTTGAAACTCTTTTAGAATACAAAATGAGTCTGAGTTTCTTCTTGGTTGAGACACCCAAAATAAATCTAATTTTTTGGTCTCTTAAACTTCTCTTGAGATTATTGCAAAAATGGAGTTGTTGTGCTCTGTTTCTTTTGATCTTCAACGAATGGCAGAATGCTGAAATTATTGCTATGTAGAGGTGATTGCAAGTTTGAGTTTCTCTCTCTCGAAGTGTATAAGATGAAAAGATTTTCTTCTTTTAGTGCATGATATTTTTGTTCTTGTTTATTGTGTTGTTTCAACTGAGCTAGGTCATCTGAATATGTAGATATAAAAAATATGACCGTTTGGATAAGATCTCCTTCAACTTGGAGACAGTGATCAGATGGAGAATTAAATGCTCAAGATCTTGAGAAAGCAAATCATATCTGATGAACCATTTTTCCTGTCTAACAAAATATTATAGACTGAAAGTAACTTAGCTGATGACCCATATATTTTCTGCAAAATGTATTAGTCCAAGAGACAATATTCGATATATGAAATGATGTGCAATATGGTGTAAACTGTATTGATGTAAAAGTCTTATGGTTTATGAAATCTTCTAGAAACTGCCAAAAACTATAAAAGAAATATAAGGTACTGTCAAAGGACACTCAATTAAATGAATTCGGATAAAGAGACTTTGAAATGTAACTGAGGTTAGTCCCAAACAAAATACGGTTCACGCACGAGCTCCAAGGCTGTCCAACATTACTGACAGATCACTCTACTATTCATAGCAGTAAGATGATGTAGCATGCGTGGCTCAAGACTTGTACTAGGTAGCGTAAGAAATCTGTAGTGCAGGTGCACTGTACGGACTAATTAAAAACAATGCTGAGGTAATAAAATAGTTTCAATTGGATCATATTCAATATGATATATATATATATATATATATATATATATATATATATATATATATATAAGGTACAAAATTTGTTGAGTATAAAACCAACGTTGCTTTTAAATAGTCCAAAGCATATAATTAAAATAGAGGAACTTAAAGCTTCTTGATATGTCTAATACAGACATTTAGGCACCTATGAGGTCAAATCAAGCTAAGGATACAATCCTGTATCTTCTCAAGATTTTAAACAATTTCATCACTATACTATATATCAATCAAGACTTGCGCCATTTCATGAGTTCCAAGAGAAAGGACAAAAGCTAAGTTTATTTGCAGTAGGTAAGAGTATAGAAATAATAAGACTAAAGCTATTATGGGATAAATATTATATGATAAAGACACATGCGTGATAGCAACAGATTAATATATTGAAGTAAAAATGTATTTGGAAATGAGTGGCTCGAAAATCTTTAACTCGGTTATAATATATAGAGAGTTACACTAAATGATGAAATGGTAAAGCAGGTGCAAAGGTGCATCTCATAATCTTACAAGACACCAAAGCTCGTAACAGGTATAACCTAATTCAAATATTAAAGACCAAATCTAACATAGCAGGTATTATTGCTGGTGAAAAATTAGCGACTCACATCATCGCCTAAGGCTTCTTTAAAAAAGATCTAGTGCTACCTAGTCAAATCACAAAATGACGAAAGTTAGATTGTAGTCCTTAATAGCTAAGGACGAAATAGGTACTAAGGTGTATTGGCACTTAATGACCTAACAAGTCCAATTGGCCAAAAACTAAAGGAATTATGGCTATTATACAAGGGCTATAGACCAAAAGACTTCAAAGACATACTAGCAGGTAAAAAAAAAATGGTACAATTAATATATAGCTAGAAGAATAGGACAAAGAAAAAGTTATAACCAAAATAGTTAAGCCACCTATAAAAAATATATATCGGTCTAACATGTCTAATTATCAAAAGCAACAATCGAAAACAGTATGGCTATTAATGGGTAATAGGACGAAACAGGTAATAGGTTTACAGTTATGACAATTTCGACCCAAAGTTTATAAAATATAAACCAACACTACAACAATTATAGACTATAAAATCTCGGACATAACAATTTTTTAATCTAATGTCCAAACAGGTAAAGACGAAATCTACAATCTCACATAATAGGTCTTAAACATGCAAAGCAAGTGGATCCATAGATAAAGTCTCTAAATCACCTAGCCAAATGTTAAAAGGTATCAAATCTCCATATGGCAATAAAAGTACTAAAGAATGAACTATGGCAGGTACTAGCTTAAATGCTATATATATAAGATTTGGTTACCACCAAAATTAACAGGTATAAAGAATACACATATTGATATTTTAATAAGCAACAATATTGTCTGGAACATTCATTTTAGTCTTCAAAATAATTTCGAAAATTATTTTAAGAAAGCAATTCATTTTGAACAAAACTTATATCAATTAATTTTTTTTTAACAAAAATAATTTTATTTCACTTAAAAAAATATTTAGACAACCAGTCACAATAACACAATTAATATATGCATGAGTGCCTAGTGTGTCAAGTGCAAATGTGCAACCATACGTGAGTACCTTTACTTGGATATGTCATTGAGTAGAGTCGAGGTGTGTTGAGTGGTAAAAATAAAACTTGACATAAACAGGTATAATTCAGTCAGAATAGATATGTAATCAAGGCAATATGACATAAATGCAAATATTATATAATATAATAAATATATATATATAATGGTATATGAACAAGATTATATTAAAAATATTATACAAAAATAAATATTTATAGAATAACTTAATAAAAATATGTTTGGAATCATCAAAATCAATATATTAAGTTAAACTAAAATGTACATTAATGAAACTAATTTAATTAATTAGGGATAAATAACATTTTCGTTAACATATTTTACCACACAACCCATTTCTTAACATGTTCTTTATTTTCTTTATCTTTTTTCGAAATCTTTCTATACCGTATACTTCTACGGGCTCCATACCGCCGGCTATGCACACCATATGGTCTAGCCAGTGTTTTAGGGCTTGTCACCCAAGGGCTACGATCCCTTCTTGCTTTATCCCGATGTCACCCGAGTTCCCTTTTATGTCTTTTAATATTTTACAAATTTCCACATTATTCCACTTTCCTTTTTACCCGACCAAAGCCAAAAGGGACTTTACCGCCCCATTTATATTACACTTTAAAATTTACCATTTTATGCCCTTTACACTTTAACCTTGATTTTTATTCCAAAAATCATATTCGTTTAGGACCACTTTGTGTAACACCTATTCCAATATTTTTATTTCATAAAAATGTTCCACTTTAAGTAAAATTATCATTTTACCCATTTGTTTCCAAAATCGTCTTTTGCTCCATTTTCACCAGTGTTAATTTCCCAAAAACTATTAAGTTATTCACACTAGCTTCTTAATTGTTTTAACACATTAAAACCCTTTTTAACCTTGGACTATCATTACACATGCTAACTTTCCCATTTTTACCCATTAACACTTAATGAACACTTTTATCAACATTTTCCAAAACACACTCTTCTTTGCTTTCGTTGTTCAAGAAATCCATTTACACTTAGGACTACTTTTATAAGAAAATACCATTTCCTTTTATCAACATGTGTAGTCTTATAATCTCATGTTCATTATATCTTTTAGTCCCACTTTCACACAATTTGAAGACTAATTTCTAAATTTTCTTATTTTGTGTTTAAACTCAACAAAACCTTCTCTAAACTTATTTATACATTTAGTATCAAAATACTACAAGTTTATATGCATGAGAAAATGGATTTTAGACCTAAAAATCCTACTACATGGTTTAAGAATATTTTTCATCATGGGAAAGCATTATACTTGCAAAATTACCTTTTTAAGGCACAAATGACATTTTTATTTCTTCAATATCAACAAATGTTTAATTTTCATTAAATCATCATTTTTGCAAGAATATTATTTCATCAATGTTTACCAATATATGACATTATCTTCAAACATTTATTTCATAAAGTGTTTTCATCAATATTCCGAGAAAATACACCCTAAGAGTAAGGCTTTTATTTCTTCTTTATTTTTAACAAATAACTTTTTGTTTTCAATATTTTTATTTCATAAAAATATTTATTGTCTTATACACAACAATTATACTATTTAACCAAATACACCCTACTCAAATAGTCTAATTATAAGACTATAATGTGCAAAAACAAACTGTTACACTAAGAGTAAGTTTTTTTCCACCTCTAATGGCTTCAATGGTGGTGGGAATATTGGTGTAGGAGGAGAAACCCCCACCTACAAAGGTGGCCTCAAGGGGTTACCAAAAGAAACCTCTCAAATACTCCAAAATGTGCTCCAAGCTAAGAACTCCTTCAAAACCCACTTCATACTCCATGAGAGCTCCATCTTCATCTCCAAAAACTCCCAGCAATACCTCCAAAATTCGTAGCTCTTCTTTCTCTATAGTGAAAATAGATATATTTGGTTCAAATGTGGGAAAACACATCTTAACATGGTGGTTTATGGGTGGTCTATGGTGGAGGAGTCGTGGCTTGGTTTAGGGTTTAGGGTCTAGGGTTTAGTGTTTCAGGTTTAGGGAGAGGTGAAAGACCACCCACCTCTCCCTTTCTCTCACTTTATCTCTCTCCTTTTTCCATTTCTCCCAACACAAAATAACCTTAATCAACCAAACAACACCTTATAAGACCTTCCTACAAGCCTAATTTCCCATTTTGCCCAATTTGGGCTGTTCTAGGCTTGATAGTGCACAAAATCAATATTCCAAATTGTGACAGTGCACAAGGGCATTCAAATCTAAAAACTCGACCAATGTCATTCGAATAATTTTCCCTATGTTGTTTAAATGACTTAGCCTTTGTAGTTCTAACTATGGATCATACGACCCTCCATGCGACCTGCTACTGTAAACCAGTAGCATGTCGTTAGATTTCTTTCTACTCATAACCCTTCTCGCGACCTTCACACTGTCGTTCGAATGACAACCCCATATCATTTGAACGACCTTGTTTCTTTTTCTTTTTATTTTTCTCCAACTTTTCATTTATAATTATTCTATAATTATAATTCATCCCTCCATATCTAATCGATATATAATTTAATTGATTCATTGGGGCGGAATATTACAAACTCCCCTTCTTGGGGAATTTCGTCCCTAAAATTCTCGGTCCATCCATACTCAAACTTATGGGGTCCACCAACTTTCATTTTACGTCCTAGAAGTCCTCCAATACAATTCATCAAAACTCACGACACTAAGGTCACCAAATATTTAGCATGCAACATGGCCTAATGCCCACCATTTTGTTAACCATGACACTACATAATCAACTTCGAGTCTCCACTCGCCTTATGATCAAGTCCAAACCATTCCTAGAACTACTTATGCTAGTACCTGAGGTATATCGGTGTCTCTACAGGTAAATCCCTTATAGAGGTCAATTCTCACCCAAAGAAAATCATTGTACAACCAACCGTTGTATATATATCACTAAAATCAAATTCTAGCTTAGGACCGTACGTCATCTTTTCCACAAACTTCCATATTATCCTAACTACGAAACTTTCATGAGCTTGTTGAGAACCATATAATGCTAGTCTCTCACTCCAAGGATGAATAATCCCATCAAATCATTACCTCACACCCGGTTTACACCTTCCGTTGCATCACTCTAATGAATCTAGTACTACCTTAGGTGTCTCATCATTGAGTAATCACTAAAGTCTCACTCTAATCCACTCACCGTGGTAAAGAAACATCGTGTGCTAAGTCTTTCCTCAATATCCACACTATGCTATATCCACAAACCATCATTCCTCTCTTCATAACCTGAGCCACAGACTGCTAAGCCGTTCAGTCGAAATTTCACTAGTCTAAAGGGAGATTGATACTACGAGCAAATCGAGTGGTCAAAAGCTTAACTATCCATATGTAAAACTCTATTAAACAACAAGTATACCTTAGATGGGCGTACCTAGTTATCTAGTTGTATTGACCAAACCCAGTCCACCACGCTCTTCCGGGCCCAACCACGTCGTACCATGGCATGGTACCAATATGAGTCACCATATTAGTGAGAATACTGATTCCCAATTACTAAAATTGAAAATAATACACTTGAGTTAAAGGGACAAGAAACCGTCTCGAGGAATTTTGCCCATAGGCATCTGATTCTGACTTATGGAAGTGAACCTACACCGTATACTTAAATTCATGCCACTCATTCACAAAACTTTTGCTGAGCACCACCTCTGGCCATATGCCCTGGATTAGGTCACTAGTTGGCCGAATCGGATTGAAACCATTCGTTCTCATAATATGAATGCAATTTATGAATCGGTAGTCCTTGGGAGAAAGGACCTACCTTTCCCCTCCTTGGTGTAAAGTCATCACTCTGATTAGTGGACACCTCACGCTCTCGTCACTGATCTAGTCCAATCACTAGTGATGACGTCACTAACCTACTATACCTATGTTATTGTATGATTTATCGTATCTAGGTTGAATCCCAAATTCCACAGACATTACTTGGCTCAAGAGAGGGACTCACCTAACCGTGTTCTTTCGACCACAAGAGATTGCCACCAATTCACCTTTGGTTTTCAACCACACAATATTTCAAGATGACCACACCTATTGCTGTTGGAATCCTAAGGGTAGTAAGTACTGTACTGAGCCATTACTTCTAACTCGCATTAACTTGGCAAGATGTGATAAAACTAATCCTTACATTGCTAAGGCTACCTCAGCATACACTGTCAACACATACATAATGATCACGCTTTGATGCTACCCCACCTTGATTGCCATTTTCAAGTATCCACTTGGCCTCATCACTCTTAGTCTCAAATACATCACCAACATATCCTGAAATCGGGTATTATCACACCCATACTTGTTATTCCATGACACCTAAGCATCACTCTTATAAGGAAACAACTACCTCTCTATCTTAGGGATTACACCACCCATCTGTGCCGATTAATAAAGCCATACTTGGGACGTATACTACATGACTGGGACTCTAGGATTATCATCTAACCTTAAACACTATCGTTACTAGGATGCTACTGTCACCTTTTTATCGGACTTAATTGGTCTCCTAAGAACACCAAACACATTTTATGTAAAAGTCCCAAAACTCGACAAGGTTTCATTGTCTATACTTTTATCATCATAAGTGCACTCTACAAAACTTTCAATACCCACCTCGATATTACTTGGTGCACCTTAATCATCAGACACCTCAAGGCACCAAAACATTTTATATGTATCTCTAATGATGCCAGACACAATTTTTCCAATGGTCACCGTAACGTGCCTATGAACCATTCACACACTAGGATTACCTCGCACCTAGCCATTACCTCGGTGGCTAAAACGAGTTTTAAAACTTAGATACTAATCTTACCTTTATTCCAAACGACCGTAACTATAAGTAATGTATAACCCATAATTAATGCTACTATGCACTGGTTATGGCAGGATACAAAACGTCGCATGTAGCCTACAAACCTCCAGGTCTGCCTCACCCAATCCTCAAATGAATGTTCGATCACAGCACGGACACCGCACGAGATCCTATTCCTTAACCAAAGGAACTAACACGTTCTCACCATAGAATCGGTACTTATGAATGCTATTCAATTATCTAATCTCCATACATGAGATACACAACCTTTACCACTATTTCGCTATTAACAACACTCAATGTTACCACTAAGATCATTTCATAATATACCTCACACAAAGGGTTATGGTATTGCCACTATTAGCCTACATAACCATATGTGTTCACCGAACTACCATCAATTGCGATATCACCCCGAGGATCGAAATTTCCTAATTACATCACCGATGTTAACTATCCATAAGCGTCATACCTAAGGTTTATATATGCCTTTTAATCACTAAGTATTTGTGCCTAGTCGAGACACTCTTACCATCAACCTTTGCCATTGACTATATGAAACTCGTGCCACTTGCCCATTGGGCATCATTTCATTCTACTAACATCTCAAATGATTCCATGCCATTAAAATTTAATGCAAGCACGTCACAATAATAACTACGGTGTGGCCATTATAGGATTGTATGGGCCCCCTTAAATTACTACAATTCTAATAAAAAATGCGAAAGTGATTAATTACTTATCAACCTAATTACGTGCTGCTTGGCACAAAATCACTTGTCATGCTAACCTCTTTGACCTTACCATCAAGGATATGAACTAAATCATCCCTAAACTAGCATGACTGGCCCAAACCACACTGACGTCGAAAGATCCAATACCGAACTCACCGCGTCACTCCCAAAAGGAACCTTGAACCCAGAGCTCTGATACCATTTGTAATGCACTGACCCAGATTTATGGGTTACCCGAGATTCAACCCAGCCTAATCCAAGAATTAGGTGTGTAGTTCCATGGAACAACCTACTTAATGTTGCTAGTCCAGTTTTATTTTAGTTAACGTTTCACTTATTTAGCATGCGATTCCAGTTTCAAGATAAACTACGCGAGGGGCCCATAGGGAGCACCCCAAAGTATAAGTAAACAGAGCTACTAACGTAAAAATAATTAAAGTACTTACCTATATAACCCCCTCAAAATACGAAACTGCTCTCAACCTTCCATAACAAGCGAGGGTGTGAGCCTATGCCTAGTCAGAATATACGAAAGCAGTATAGAAATAAACGGCAGAAAGGATACTCACACGCTGCAATCACATGCATGGAAAAAAAAAATATATATATATATATATATATATCACTACACCAAAATGCTAATTTTGTGACTGCCCTTTTGTGACTGCTAATGGGGGTGACAAACTTATCACTCCCAGGAGCAGTCACGAAACCATTTGTAACTCCCATTAGGGGTGATAAAATCAATGGATAATAAAAAATTTGAGTCAATTAGTTTGTCACCGCTAATGAGAGTCACAAATGTTATCGTATAATTAATTTGTGACTCCTATAAGCAGTCACAAATTTATAACTGTCACAAGCAGTCACAAATTTATCAGTAGGCCTAAGTTATGACTCTTATGAGCAGTCACAAAATTATAACTGCTATGAGGAGTCACAAATTTTGGTATAATACTAAGTTTATGACTGCTATCGACAGTCATAAATTTGTAACCGCTCTCATCAGTCACAACTTTTAGTCTAATACTAAATTTGTGACTGCTATTGGCAGTCATAAATTTGTAACCGCTCTCGACACTCACAAATTTTGCCTAATACTTAATTTATAACCGCTATTGGCGGTCACAAATTAACTTTAATTTCCCTCTTCTCTCTCATCTCTCTCTTTTACCACTCCTGCCCCTTTCACAAAACGTTTCACTCCCGCCCCCACCCCTTTCTCTTTCATTCTCTCTCCAGTGGTAAGACCTCTCACTTAGGGCGATTAAACGATTACGATATTTACTTCTGGTAGTCAGATCTATTTCCATTGTCCCAAACTTCAAGCCGGGGTGGTTAAACAACTACGGTATTGGGTGGGTGAGTATTGGCTACGGCTGAATCAAATCTTTTTGTGAAGTGAACTAATCGATGGTGGGATTTTTTACTCTGTTTAGTGAATTGATTTGTTGCGTTACTTTGGATGAGATTGGGATTGGTCATGACGCCAATAAGCCAAACGAGTCGCAGAGACAACGTGAAACCAGTTAGAGGCGATCCTTTGCCGATGTCCTCAAATCAAACCTGCCAAAGGAAAATATGGGACAAATTCCATTAAAGCTACCGACCAAGAAAGGAGAGGAACCTACTATTCTTCATTTCCATTTCGGTAAGCCCTAAATATGCTTATAAGCCCTAAAGTTTGACTTATTTTTGCAGATTAAGTTGATGTATTTTTCTTATACATTTGGATTTCAGTCTGTTATTATCTGTATCTATTGCGTTGCAGATACTATTATCACAATGAATGGGGTAGTAGCTTCATATTAAGAAATTATCAGGTTTGATTTTTCTTCTTACATGTTGAATGTGTGGTTATGGTTTCATAAATCTAAAATCTGGGTGGACTTAGGTTATGGTTTTTCGAATTCCTCACTCATGAATTGAAATATTTGGTGTATTGTGAATACGGTTTAACTGTGAATTGAAGTTGGGATAATTATGCATATTGTTGTCTAATAATGAATTGAAATATGTACATGATTTAGTGTATTGTGAACATGTTTTCACGGATTTTCCTTTTGGAGTTTTACTATCTAGAGGGCTTGATTCATCGTTGGTGGCCTCTATCACGGCTCGCCACTTAGCTGGTTAAGTTGATAATATCGGTCAGTCATATTATTTCTTTTTTGTTAACTATTTTGATTATTTTTTATTCCATAGTTGCATGTTAAAGGGTTTATGTTCTTAATTGAATTGGTTGGAATATTGTATAAGAGGATCTAACATAAAAGATTGCATACGAAGGAGAATTTCAATATGTGGATTGATGCAAATAAAAGGTAATTTTAATTCTTGATTATTGCTTAATAACATTAGTTTTTTTACTGGATTGATTTGTAGTGGTGATAGGAGGTTGAGGGTGAGCTAATTGAAAACCCGGATTATCAATTGGTTGTTGTAGTATAGTTTTATGATTAATTTATGATGATATTTGTATACTTGTTTGTGTGAATGTTAGTTTTAATTATTGATATGTTTGTTTGTGTTAATTAATTCATGTCCTTTTGCAAATAATTTATGCCATTAATCAGATTTACTATTCGATTATGATTTTATTTTGTCCTTTGCAAGTAGTTTATGTTAATTTTTAATATTCAAATCACTAAGTGTTGGGACACAAACTCTAACATATGAACATATGAGGTGGTACCCAAAAGCAATAAATAAAAACACAAGCATTAGTTAAAATTATAATTTAAACAAAAAATTAGTAAACACAAACATGTAATATCACGATCTTTAAACAATCTAAAAAGATAAACTTGATATTTCACGAATTGAGTGGCACGATATGAGGCACGAACACCCCAAGACGCACAAAAGTAACCTAAGGGAAGTGAATGTGTCCTAACTGGACTCCCGATCTGCAATTGACTTCTATACGATTGTTTTAGAATTAAAAATAGGATTTAGGAGTCGAAAACTCAAAATAGTAACCGAGTGGCTTAAAAAGAGGCGCAGACACTCTAAGAGGTACCAAAGTATGGTACCTTATCATTTTACTGGATGGTTGCGTTAGATGGGTAAGTTTTTTTATGAAATCAGATTTGGACTAGATTAGATCTAATGATGGTTATGATTTTTAGGGATTTGATACAGATTAATGTTGTTTTGATCCATTGATCGTGTGGATCACTTGTTAGTTTTTAATTTTCTTTGATTGATTTTTAATGGTGAATCCTAGACCAATTGGAAGGTCGAACATGCATAGATGTTGTCTTCATGACCAAGAAGCATAAACTTTCATAATTGAGAGGAAAATAAACAAATAAGTATGTTTAATGATGTTCTTTATTTTGTGAAGGAAGTCTAATGTTTGTAATGGACAGTTTATTGGGATATTAAAACATATTAGAATGTGAAGTTATTAATGATAATTATGTGGCGACTCATGTCATGTTTTCAATTCAAGACAAATAGTGAATATTGATTATCAATTTGAACAATTCTTATTCACTGTATATGAAACTTAAATATGTTTGTGGTTAACTTTCACGTGGTATTTAACTAAACTTTGTTTTTTTCCAAAACATTTGTTAGTTTTTATACTTTATGGGGAATGTTATTTGAATGTCCATATTCAATTTAAAAATAGTAAATTTTTCAACCACATTTTCCCGCGCATCGCAGGGGTTACCACTAGTATCTAATATAATTTCATATTCAATGTTCTTTAATGCGAGTGGGCGAATTTGATTTGCTGACATTTGGTTGACTACTCAAAATTTCAATTTTGTTGTCCTTTTAAGGTGTATTCACGCGGAAAATGTGTTGATACTCTAAAAATAAGATATTTAAGGGTAATATAGAAGAGAGTCGCCCCACACTTTTTCCTTTACAAACAATACAACATCTTCTTTAGAAACAATGAGTGTGTACATGAGCGTAGCATAAGAACTTAATAGGACTTCCATACTTCTAGAACATTATTCCAAGTCTAGGGATCATGTGTTGCTAAGTTCAACACTTGTCCTATACCTTTAGTTTGGAACTTAATAGGTTGTTTGAAGGGTTGTCTTTTACCTTTACTCTTATACTGAAATTGTTCTTGTATAGTAGTTGGTCTTTCAACTGGTCCTGTGTAAGTTGGTCTAGGTAAATTAGTATAGGTAGCTATATGTTTGAAGGTCTAGTTCTTTGGAAAGGGGTACTAGAGGTAGTTGTACTCTGTGTATCCATAAGGTCTTTTTGATGTGAAACATAAGTGACTATACTCTTATTATCATCTTGACTAATAATACTCTGAGTATCTTCTATTTTCTTTTTATCTATCAACGGCTCCTTGCCAATATTCAAGAAATGGACATAATTAAGGATCATAATTTATCCCCGTGATAAGAGAAATGGACATCAGGACTAATAGATAGATCGGCGCTTAGTTTGTGGCATTGCTTCGGAATGAACCCAAAGCCTTAATAGCTACAGTCCTCAATATGTATTGATGTATGCTACTGCGGCCAATGCTCCCACAAATGGTCCAATCCAGAAGATCCATTATCCATCACAATAACCACATGTCATTCACAAAATCAACATATATATATTAAGATTCTATATGCACATGATGGAAAAATCAACTTACATGGTCATCCTAAACTATATTACATAAACAGTAAGTATATAGTATAAATGTTCTATAAGGATAAACGATGTTTAAAGGGGGTGGACTTACAGGGACGTGAGAGTCACGAGCGCTCCTCTTAGGATCAGTAGCTGAGAAAATAGTGTACACTAGAACAAAAGTACCATAAGTTGTGCCCTTGACGTAAGAGTTCTAATATGATGCTACTATTATAACTGATTTCGTTGATGTATGATCAAATTGAAAAAATGTGTACATTGATTTTGATTTTACTATTAATATAGGTCATTTTCAACTTTTGCATACCGACATCAAACAATTACTTAACTCATTATATGTATTTCTGCAGTTAATAAGTGTGGCTATACACATTTGATTCGGGGATAAAACAATACGCAACACCACGTGAATATGCAGGAGTTTTTGTGGAGTACAATTATGCTAACTCCAATCAAGTATTTTGTTTTAATAATGGTAGAATTGTTACAATTTTGATTGATTCGGGAATTTTATCGCGCATGTTGTATAATCAGTACTCGCATACGCTCGTAAAACAATGGATCTTTATCCTTACTCGTATCCCCCTCAAAAAAATCTCTAAGACAAGGGATGTTTGGTTTGAAACAAAATGTGGATGCAGTCATGGTGAGGTCAATCATCTTTGACTCACAAGAAGGGGACACATTAAGAACAGTTAGCTTGAAAACAGGGGATTTAGAATCACACAACACTAACAAATCAGATTGTTCCAATGAGATGATTATTGAAGAATCTTTAAGCTCCAAATTATAAAGACAACTACAACTGCCACATATTTACCCCGTAGGCGCAACTGATTATCAAACCACCCATATTTATGTTTATTTACTGATCATCCAATTTGTAATTTTGGAGACATTTCCCACACTTTATGGATAAAAAAATTTTTTAGGCTCAGGTTGTGCCTCTCCTTGCAAGATCCAATTTGCAAATTACTAGGGATATAGAATGGGCCAATCTAATGCTTGGTTTTGTGCAGGTAATTTATTTTATTTCATTTTGTATGTATGTAATCATCTTTGTAACTTCACTTGTATAATTTTGATGTACATCATGGTTGCCCATCATATTGCGATATAAGCATTGAAAATGATTCATTTGTCTCTAAACCTGATTTAAAAGTAGAACGGAATGGGGAGTGGGGAGAAACATTTAAATCTCACAACTATTATATGGTTGCACCTTCCCTTTTAGCTATTAAGATGCAGTCCATTACCTTATCATATTGCCCCTACTAACGATAGGGCCGAGCCTTCAACCTTCTTCCATGGGGTCTGAAATCTTAATGTTTTTGGTCCACTTCACGAGCTTTTCTAAAAATTCTGCTGTTATGGTATCTTGCACTAAAAGACGAGATGTTGCACTGCAAATTTGGCAGTAGCATTCATCGTTCTCAAGATAGACATCGAAGCAACAAGGGTATTTTTTAAGCCAATTAAAAGTATAAGGAATGACATAATTATCTTTTCAGTTCTATTGTGTTCACTTGTAGTTAAAGTACAATTCTTGTTCAGTTACACTTGTGGCTAATTTGGTTGACAAAAAAATAATGAAAATGAAAGATATAGTTATTTTTCGCAGTCCTTTTTATCTTAGAAAGTTAAAGCTCTTATTCGCTTGAACACTGAAGAAACATGACGCATAGAAAATGTTCTATATGAATTCATTATTTCATTGTTCCGGGTGCTTGAATAATCGATTCCATTTTCATATATTGAGTTTGTTTATTGTCTATTGCTTTGAATCTCAACTTCTTCATTTGTTTTACTTCACCCAAGTGAACTAACTTCATTATATTTTGTATGATGCAGTATATTGTGTTGTTGCTGCTGAAGTTGATGGGAGGCAGATTATAATGGCATTTCTTGAGAAAATTAAGGAGGATTTCACCAAAAGATATGGTGTGGGAAAGTCCAACAACTAATAGTCTGAATAAAGAGTTTGAGTAATCTCCCTCTACCTTACAAAACATTACCTATCTTTCCTATTGTTTTGGTGGTAATCCTCTTCAATAAAGTGCTTTTTCTCTAATGATAAATATAGGTCCAAACTGAAAGATCAGATGCAATATTGTGTTGTTTATGTAGATGAGATCAACAAGCTTGTAAAGGTAGAATCCCAAACTTCAAAAGTCCAAGGGGTGATGATGGAAAATATTGAGAAGGTAAGGCCTAATAGGTATCTTAGTTAATTGGTTGCATGCATGTCCCCTTTTGGGAATGTTAATTAATGGGTTCCTTTCTTAACACTGACTGGTTTTAGGTGAGATGCATCTTGGGATACGAGAAGTAATTACTCTCATTTGAAATCTTATGCACCAAGACTTGAAGTAGCGTGTGATTTTGAGCCCTTGCAAATTTTTCTCTCCAACTTGGATTGGAATACTTAAATGAATTTTTGTCTTAATGTCATGGTCATCTCAATTAATGGTATCTTGATTTTTGTTCCTTTTATGCATTTTTTGTATATACCTTTATTTTTTAAGAAGTACCTAATATTGTTTTCAACTGTGGAACTGTGAACTTTTTCAGAATCCAGGATAAGAAAGTTGTACGGAACTAGTGGCTGTGGAAAATCTACTGTCGTCACTGCTGGTATATCAATATTATCTCCGAAATCAACAATGGTGTGTTTGATTTATTCCACTACACCAAAATACTAATTTTGTGACTGCCTTCTTGGGAAAAGCCTTTTTATAAGTTTATTACTTTGATGTAGGAATGTATATCCATTGCACCTATATTTGTTGCCATATGAAATATGCAATTGATAACTATATTTCATCGCATCTCTTAATAATATTCACATGTCTTGGATCTTCATATATGGATTGTAATCATGTTTATTTTGAACTACACCTTTGTATTAAAAGATGTTGATGGCAACAATTCTGAATCCAATTATATTTTATTATTTGCAGGTATATACATGGCATACCCGACATACGTAGTATTCAAAGGCTTGAATCCAGGTGTTTACATTTCTTGGCAAGCAACACAAGCACGAGTCAATGGATATCGAGGCATACACGAGAGAATATTTCACCTCATCAATACCCCCACGGTTGATATACCTAGGCTTCATGAAGCGTATCCACCGCGTTGTGACCCATGGTCTATGTTCAGAATGATTTGTTACATGTTCATAACATTTCATGTCATCGAAGTGTCGGGTCGTTATTTTTTTTAGTTTATTTTTTATTCTAAGTTCATTTTGTACTTGATGACCAAGAAGGGTTGGTTTGATATTAAATTAAGTTTAAACAAGTTTTATGTATGTCGGATATTTGGAATGTCAGAAATATAAATGAAATGTAATCGAATTTGTTTATACATGTTTATGATATTTATTCTACTCTCATCATTTCATCATTTTGTGAAAATCTAAAGATATTTGTAACAACTCTTACCATATTTTAAAAATTCAATTTTTGTAACTGCTAATAACAGTCATAAATTTGTCACTAATGTCAATTTTGTAACCGCTAATAGCAGTTACAAATATAATATTCGTAACCGCTGATAGCAGTTACAAATATAAGATTCATAACTGCTGTCAGCAGTTATAAATATTAGATTCGTAACGGCTGACAGCAGTTACAAATTGGGGTCATCAGTCATAACCCCCATAGGGGTTATAAAAATTTGTGACTGCTGTTAGGAGTTACAATATTTCTTTTGTCACCCCCTAAATTATGACGGTAAATAGCAGTTATAAAGGTTATTTGTGACTGCTAACAGCACTCACAAATCACCCATTTTGGTGTAGTGTGTATATATATATATATATACTAGCGGAATGCCCGTGCCTGAAGGTACGACGAAAATTTTCAAAAGTACGTAAATGTAAAAGGGAAAAAATTTTCAAAGTGCATAATCGCAAAACGATAAAAATTTTCGAAGTGTGTAATTACAAAATGACAAAAATTTATTTCCCCGACAAAACATTGTAATTTAAAAAAACAATAATCATAATCTCTTATGTTTATAGGAATATCCACCCTGCTTAACAAATAACAAATAGTCCAACAATATTCAAAAGTATATGTCGTTTATAGGGCATACGTCATATTTAATCCAACATTCAAGGCATAATGCAAAATTTGAAAAGGATACGTCGTTGATCAGACCACACATCGTATTTAGTTCGCAGTAGATAAATATTTTTTAAATAACCTATGGTAAAAACCTATTAGTTAAAAAAATTGGGCAATGTTTCCTTTGTTTATGAGATAAACCACCAAATTTAAGAACAAAAATACCAACTATACTATTATTAATGGTAAATATGATAATTTAAAAAATTTGAGCAAGATTTTCCTATCTTTATAGAACAATTCACCCTGTTTAAGAATACAAACATCAACTACACAATAGTTGAATCATAAACAAAAGAACTACATTTAGTGATGTCAATACATATCCCATTTATTACTCAATATGAAAAAAAAATACATCAATGAACCCATTACGTATCCCCGAAAGCCACAATTCAATTATAAAGTACATATCCATTGTCCAAAAAGATTATACTAGGCATATTAGTACCAAAGCATACAATAAAATATACAAAAATAGAAATGTGCATGTGTCGCGCTCTAATTTTTTCCTATCGTACCACATTCCTGCTATATGCACTACGCGCCTATTCTTGTATCTCCATGCCATATTCCTACTACATGTACTACATTGACTGCATTCCTACGATAGCAACCTACATATGTTACAAAATAAGTGAACATAATAGAAACTTCAAAGTTGATACCACAAAGAGTAACACAGATATTGTGAAAATAAATTTGATACCTGGTGTTCTCAATAGTTAATGTCTGTAAGTATGAATTTCAAAACACAGAAGAACATTGGGATGCATATAAAGGCATGATCAACTTCTGCAGCATCTACTGCAGGCTAGAAATGTGGATGGAGCAAGCCAATGAACCAAGCCAAGTATAAGTTGTAAAAGCATTGTTAGGAAAAAGAAAAACAATTAGAAATTGATAACATGAATGGCAACATTGTAATCTACTGTTGCTGTTTCAATATCTACATCTGCTGCTACATTTACTCACTGCTACATCCACATCTAATCACTGAACCATTGTGTAGTGAAGTATCAGACTCTTGGAAAATACGTGCTTAAGGTTGTAAAGAAGAGGTTGGATGATATGTAGTATGCTGGTCTCACTCAGAATCTGAGAATCTTCCACAATGCGAAATTAACTAATAATATATCAGAACAGAACACATCTGCCATAATGCAGCATCGTGAAATGGGCACCTGGATAGCAGAACACAGTTGCACTGTTTCGTCCCACCATAAACGTCTAAATGACTTTAGTTGACAAAAATTTCTGGCATACTCTGGTACCCATTGCTTTCAAACAGTTTATTGTTAAAGCCAATAAAAAATTGAATTATATGCAGAAATATTGTTCAAAGATGATCGCAGATCGCCTTTGTAAAATTGGTTGTTGATGAAGAGCCACCGAGGTAAGTATAAACGTTAAGCATCATTAAAACATCAAAAAGTGTTGGATTCTTCACAATCATCATACAATAGTTGTCAATGACGCCTTCCTCGTATTGTATCTTGGGGTATTTCTCAGCAACCTCGCGACATCACTTTAGAAAAATGGGCTCACATTGGCACACAGGTATTTACCAATAGATATTAAGGTAGCCTCATTTGTTGAGGGACAAAGAGCTAAGTTGATCACTAACATCAGAACCTGAAGTAGCCAAGTGATGTGCAATACACCCTATCATGCATTCAGAAAGCTATAACCAGAAGAATCGCATATGAAAATGGCGGTAACAGAGAACTAAAAATTAGTACCTAAAAAACAAACAAATATAAGCATCAAATTAGTACCTACAAAGCAAAATAACAGATGGATAATGGCAAGGTTACATATCCACATATCACTTTCATTAGAGATGTGACGATGAAAATGGAGAAATTTGAAATAGTATTGAAGTAGGGTCAAAGATGTAATCAAAAGAAATTTGTACATTCTCTGGGCATCCAGATATAGTGTACAAACTTAATAAAGGATATCATAAAACTATAACACATAAATCAGCAATATTGTCTTGCATTGTCAAGTTTTTAAAGGAGAAAGATACCATGCTGAAACTTCATTAATAGCCCAGCCTAAAACAAAATTAAAAACAAAAACAAAGAACCTTTTTGTGTTAGATCGAGATATCAGAAATATAGAGATCCCAATCAGAAATACACAGATACACAAAAAACATAGCAGTGGGAACCTATCCAAACCCGAGCACATAACTAAAAAGCCTAGCAAAATGTGAGATGTTGCCTGTGCGTGGGAAGAGACTGCAAAAAAAACATTTCACAAAAGGAGCATGAAAACTACTAAAAGTTTTAAAACAAAGCGAGTGTGAGGAAGTTAAATAACAAAAAATTGAAAAATAATTCGTATTTGTAGCATCTAAAAGATGGATTTACCTTGCAAGATCTATTGATCCGAGATAAATCGAGAGTTATCTGCAACGGGAAGGGGAGAGAGATAAACCGTTATTCATGTGAAATCACAAATAAAACAAATCCATATTTATATCTTTAACCCTGTAAATTCTCGACTACAATCAAAACCATAAAAAACTCGTTAATGATGAAATGCGCAAACAAACGTTAATCAGATGAAATGAAGTATCTATTAGAGATTACATCAGATGAAATGAAAAACAAAATTCCAAAAAATATGTTTAACCCCTTACCATTTAAGAAAATGTAAAACCCCCCAAAAAATTAACACCGAAAAATCCAAAAGAATTCATTATTATGTCACTGATTTTGATCGTGGAGAGAGTGAGAGAAATGAAGAGAGAAGAGTCAAATACCTCCATACAATTGTGTATCGGTGGAGAGCGAAAAGAACGGTAAGGACATTGTGGGTTTAGAATTACTCTTGTCGGCGATCATATGGACTGAGCGGGCTTCACCACTAAGTTGTCGACACACTTCATAATCCCGCTTGAGTTGTGGGTTTGGGAAGAGCTGCGGGTTTGGTTCTTGGAATATGAAAGGGATTCAAATTAAAGTGTCTCAAGACACGCAATTTTTCATCTCAACTTCAAGTAGGAGAGAGGTTGAATAGTACGCAAGTGAGACTGTTTACGAATAAGAGGGGGATTTTGAATTAAAGTGGGTTTGGGATGATGTGTGATGATTTAGGGGGATGATGTGTGATGATTTAGGGGGATGATGTGTGATAGACTCCATTTTTACAATTACCCAATTTTAACATATTAATTACCAATATACCATGTTAGTCTCAAATTTCATATTTCATTGTGAACCCTTGGATTGTCATGGACTTCAAAGTTAACTTAATATCCACCCCTACTTAGCTTATCCCACTTATGGAATAGTGTCAACTATTCTACTCCTTATTATATAGATATGCCTTATTATTATTATTATTATTATTATTATTATTATTATAAAGAGAGAGAGAGAGAGAGAGAGAGGCCCCCTTCTGTAAGAACTCCTTATGGTGCAGACCCTGGTACATATCATTTTTTTAAAATAGTAAAAAAAAATGAATTTTTATATGAAACTTCATGGATATGATCTCCACGGTGAGAAGATTCTCTCCAAAGTTTTTCATCAAAAAATTCAATAAAATAACCGTTGAGATGAGATGATAAGTAAAAAATGGTATAAATATGCATTTTCGACCGTTGAAATGTTGACAATCATCTCACCCACTTTTTGATTGAATTTTTTTATGAAACTTCATGGATATGATCTCGACAATGAGAAGATCATATCCATGAAGTTTTATAAAAAAAATCATTCAATAAAGTGACTGGCGCCGATCCAACATTTCAACGGTTGAAAATGAATATTTGTACTATTTTTTACATATCACCTCATCTCAACGGATTTTTTATTGAATTTTTTTATGAAAAAATTTGGAGATGATTTTCTAACCGTTGACATTATATCCATGAAGTTTCATAAAAAAATTTCTATTTTTACTATTTAAAAAAATTGATATGTATCGAGTTTGCACCATAAGGAGTCCTTACAGAAGACTTTCTGTATATATATATAACCCGCGCGATGTGCGAATGTTTTTAAATTATTTCTATGCAGCGTATTTAATAAATATGTTATACAAATATGAAAGTATGGGTAAATGAGACAACACTTGAGGACAAAAGAAGATTAGAAATAGAGAACAAACTTGATGTATAACAATACATGCTCAACTTAAGATTCAAAGGAGAACATCGATGTGTGGTTTTCTTCAACTTTTAATGTTCCGTGAAGTTAAAAGAGTATCTTTTCATACCTATCCAAAAACCTTCTCCTGTACATACAAGAAGAGATAAATTAGGTACAAAGAAAAAAAAGTGGCTATAAATTTAAAATATCAATAATGTACCAAGAGATACAAGGGTAGGATAGCTGTAAACTTAATAAAAATAAAAAGAATAGGAAAGGCTCATTACTATCCCCACCTCTCTGTCTCTCTCATCGGTCTCCAAAATTTGACTTGATTCAATTCCATCTCCACTTCACTCCCCCAACATCAACGAAGCAAAACCCCCTATTACCAAACCCAAATAAACTAAATACCCACATATAACTACATTTGCAAACCCTACACACACAAATTTATTTTCTCTATCATCCAAAATGACAGAGTTACAACCACCGGAAGGTCCGATTAAGGGCGGAACACTCATCCCACGTTCAACTGAAAACTTCGGAACTAAACGTCAAAGCCGTCCCATCGTTCGATTAGGAGACATCGGCGACCAACACTTCGATTTGCACTTAAATCGGAGACCCAAACAATGGAAGGTTTGAGTTAAAGATTTAGGTAAGTCTTCCAAAGATCGTCCTTCAAATCAATTTATCTGGCTCAACTGATTTTCATGAAACCCCAGATACTGAAGATAAAGACACAAATTTGGAGTGTGGTAACACAAAGAGGTGGTGCAAGCTGTGGGGGTATTTTGAATGAGAAGGCGATACTTAAAAGAGAGGAAGATAGACATTTGAGAGAAACGAATCATAGTTATGAAAGGGATGGGAAAGGTTAAAAAAGCCTCCAAATTGGAACCTCATGATAGGGGGGTTCGCGGTCCGGTCCGAAACCGATTCGGTTTTAAGGTTTTTTTCGGATCGGACCGACTTGGTTGGTCATCTAAAAAAATGGACTGAGACCGGACCGAAAATGTCGGTTAACCGACCCTAGTCAGTTCGGTTTTTTATAGGATCGGTCCGGTCTTACCCGTCGGTCCTCACATTAATGAATTACATCATTTATAATAATAAAAATATACCCGAGTCTATTTTTTTCAAATATTAAAAACTAAAAATATCGAAATTTACAATTAAAACAAAACTAGTATTGGATTAAACTATAATTTAAACTAGTCAAATATTAAAATTAATATTTTCACTATTTGTTTATCTTATATATATACATATGTATCTAAAAATATATTATTTTATATATAGTCGGTCCGGGTCGGTCCTAACAGGGTTTTTGAATCTGTAAATCGTGGACCGGACCGACTAGGTCGGTCCTCCAAAAAAATAAACCGAGACCGGGCCGATTAAGAAAAAAGACCGAAAAAAAGTAGTCGGTTCGGTCCGTCGGTACAGTCGATTTTTTGAACACCCCTACCTCATGAGACAATTTAGAGGAATAAAAAAATCAATTATCATAGAAGTTTGAGCTAGAAAATATCAATATTAACCTAATGCATTAACTCCTATTATTATTTTTAATACTATCGAATTAGAGGTATATTAGCAAGTAACCCGTGCGATACACGAGCGTTATATAAAATATTCGTGCGATGCTTTTTGTTTTATATTTTATTATTTTTTCATATATATTTCATGTACACTACAAAACCAAATCAAAGAGAAATGAATTAAATCATTTGAGTTTCAAATAGTTTTTGTACATTTTAGAGTACTTTTGGTTCAATCAATCATATTTGCAAACAAACTCAATAAAGAGAATGAAAATAAAATAATACAACTTCAACTTAATATGATAGCAAGTACAATCGTGATCAAAGCAAGATACCCAATAATACAAAACAGTGGACGTAGGCCATTTCTTTGAGGTTGAACCACTCTAAAAATCTCTTTTTTATTTCATATTTATCTGTGATTAATTAATAAGGTAAGGTCAAATATAGTTTTTTACATCAACAGTTGGTATTGGATTTTTGATGTCGATGTTAGTTTTGGTTCGATCATGCTAGACTAGTGAAGATTTTAAGTCGTGTTCTCGATGGTGGAGTCAAGGAAATTAACACAATGGCCAATTCATTGCCAAGTAGCAGGTGGCCTAGTTGGTTGCCATTAATAGTTCTCGATGTTTATAATTGAAATGTATTAGTAATTTGCGAGTGTCTATGTAGGCCAATAAGTGGCGACACCGCGGTTTTTAGTATGAGGTGCTTTTCTGTTAACCCTTGATGATGTGAGAGGTCTATTGAGATGTTAATAAAGGTAAATAACGCCCATTGAATTAAAGATATCAGTTGTTCCATGCCAACCATGGGGCTAGGTCATTAGATTAGTATGTATAAGCGATGTTGATTTTGGGATAAGGACGTATTAGATTCCTTAGTTGGGTACCTATGAGTATTTAATAATGATGATGTGATTAGTTGAACTTGATCCTTGGGGTAGTATCATGTCCTAAGCATTTGACATATTAGGTAGGCATGTAGACCCGTATTGGTCATTACTTAGGGTGTGTACTCAGGCCTTAGTTTATATGATACTATCATTATAGGTGAGTGCCTTAGTAATTTTCATTTGATAGATATATATCGAAATCCACAATGTGGGTTAATATCCATCGATATAAAGCACATTCTGTGTGTAACAAGGATAAATCAAAGTGACGTATTATCGAACCCTAGATAGTGTTCCACGATGTGGGTTTGAAGAACATGATGCGACATTAAGGAATATGATCCCTTGTGACATCGAAAGTGCGAACTTAGAGGCTTATAGGTCATATAGGACGTCCTATATCCTTCCATTATCCTTAGTAATGTCAACCTGTGATTTGATGTGTAGTATATGGCATCTGCCATTGAAAGGAAGTCTTTGGACCTTTATTAGGTCTCAGGGAGAGGGTCATAGGTTAAACCTATTCTAGAGTTTCAAACAAGAGGGAAATGAGAATTTTATCTAAATAACTTAGCTCATTTTAACGGCTTAAGTAATGCTTGAATGTGAGTTGGTTTTATTGTGAGTATGATTTAAGGAAGTTGCTGGAGTATCCTCGGGACTGATTGCGTGTGGCGACATTGAGGAATAAAAATTAACTTTTTGTTACTCCTTGAGGTGTTCAATGATTAAAGTGATCCATTGGTGGAAACTTGTAGGCTTGTATCTTTGTGAATACCTAAGATACATGATGTTGATATTGGGAAATCAATAGGGCATATCTATGATAAGAGGATCATAGGTAATGAAATATCATTAGGTTTTTGATGACTTTGAAGTTGGGGTGTGCTTGGTATACTTAGGGAAACAGTAAAATTCGATGTGATAGAATGCAAGTGTTCTAATGATGGTTGTATTAAGGATCGTGTGATGATCTCAGGTTATTGGTAAAAAATTAAGGAGTCAAATCGTGTAGTCCTTGGTGAGGTCATCCAATTTGATATAAATAGGTGGTGCAACCTTTTAAGGGAAATTAGAGATTAGTGTCATGATTGGGAATGATACTCGTTTGTCCTAAGATGATTAGAGTATGAAGTGTGGTACTTGATTTTGATGGGTGCTAGAAAATGCATTGGGACTTAGATTGATAATGTCATGTTAGGGACTTGAAAACAGCACCCCCAGAAGGGATATCGAAGCATGATTAGGATATCAACATGTGTCGACAGTGCAAGTTAGAATAGCCCTCGAAGGGCAAGGGTTAGTTCTTGGCATGACTTACCAAATTAGTAAAAATTAGGAGGTGTAGACTTGTGTGGTACTTATTATCCTTATAGTGTTAATGGTGACCGGTGTGGCCATAACGTGAATTTAATTTTGGGAGATTTTAGAGATAGGCGTTGTGATGACCTTGTGTCGTTAGAGGTTATAATAAGGTGAATATTTCACTTAGTTGGGCATGGCCTAAAGAGATGCTTGGGATACAATCTTGGTACGATAAAGTAGATAATGACCTAGGTGTGTTAAGTTGGTCATTACGTCATGTTGATTGGAGATATGGATAAGGTCAGCATTGACAAAGGCGTTGGGAATTCATCAAACAGAATGATTCATGTTTGTCAAGGATGTAAGGAGGAATCCTTATTCCTAAGGAGGGAAGTCCAACATTTGACTTCTTAAAAGACAATAGTTTCGTATGTTTCTTTTATCTTGAGAAGATGAGTGGTTCGTGATCTGGTTCATCACGATTGGTGACTAAAGCCAGGGTATATGGATATACTAGGATCGGATGAGAATGCATGGGGGAAGCCATAGAATTCAAGCGCATGGCGTAGGTTCACCTTTCGCAAATAATAGCCCGCTTCATGAGGATGATATTCTCTCAGAATGGTCATTCATTCATTCTGATTCGTTGTGTTATTTAGTTTCGATAATCGAGGATTGCGTTCCTTTAGTTCTAATGGTTGAGGATGATGCACTTTCAATTTAGGTGGTCTGGTATTCATCCATGTTGACGGTTGGTCATTGGACAGTTTGGCTCAGTATGAGTGTGGATGAACCTGGTGTGGTCATTGCAGCTTGGCAGCTCGGCGCGCTCTTATTTGAAATATTCCTTTGTTTTCACAAGTTTTGTGTACATGTGGTTACGCATTTTATCTCACAGTTTGCTCGTAGTATCCATTTTCCTTAGCATTAGAAATCTTAGGATGGGCCATTATGGTGATTAATGGATCTAGCTGCAGAGGGTATAATTGTGATTTGAGGATATCGTAAGGTGTTAGAACTCCATAAAACATAGCACGTAGTGTTTCTTTTCCACAATGAGTGGATTGCTATAATACTCAAATGAGTGTTCCATAGTTGGACGCCTAGAGTGATCATAGGTTCTTGAAGGTATCTTATGGAAGGTTTTTATAGAACGCAGGATTTGTGACTTAGTTAGTGTGTCACTCAACGAAGTAAGTGATTAGCGATGCGAGGTTAGTATCAATCTTAAGTGAAATTATGTGGTCAGGATGAACCAAGAATTTGAGGAAACTCGGATGTTTAGTCCTAAGATTTGAAGTGGCTCTTGATAATGAATCAATTGTTAGTCGTATTTGTACTTACACTTGGGTGAGTGTCAATCACTTAGAAGTATCGCCCTGGTAGATGATAGAATATACCTTGGATGTTAGCAAAGAAACATGAGGACTTGACTATGTGGGATCATCGAGTAATTAGAGACTCGAGGACGGTAATCTGAGTTCTTTAATAACAGCCCCTATGAAAGAACGTGTGATGACTTCTCAGTGAGTGAGTATTTTGATGACCTTGCCTTGAAATATTCATGTGACTTATAAAAAGAGTTGATAACCTCCAAGAACTTAACGAATTAATGGATTAATAATTTTGTAAATGAAATTTCCTAAGGAGGGAAGAATGTAACATTCGCCCTCACAATTTTGACTGTACTTGTGTGATTCAATGACTTTATGTGACCCAATTGAACTTTAGACCATGTGAGATGAATTATGGGTCAAAATTTGGTACTATTGTGGCCTTGGTGCAATTTGTTGGACTTAGAATGTCCTTAAATTCATTTTGGAGAAAATTCAAGGTCATTCGAACAAAAGCCAATGCCATGAAAATGAGATCCCAATCCCGTTAGAACGATGCTTTTAACGACCTTTGAACGAAAAATCTCTATTTGGAAAACCTAACCTCGTTCGAAGTATGTTCGAATGAGATGTAGTTCTCATTCGAACGAGGTGCAGTTCAATTCGAACGATATGGTAATTCTCGTTTGAATGAGATCCATTTTCGTTCGAACGAGATTGTGAAAATTAGCTTCTACAGATTTGAAAAATGTTGTGAAACTCCTGACCATTAGATTAAGACATGTGTCATGCTCCCAAAATAGTAGATAATTTCGAGGTTAGGGATTTGGGAAATTTAAGGATTTTACCCCTAAGGGTTTTGGGGGTGTTTAAGTGATGTTTTGGTCATTTGACCCATTTTACATCAGCTTCTCGAGAGCTCTTCCATCACAGACCACCTTAGCACCACCTACCCTCAACCTTAAACCACCATGCTTTAACCTTTTTCCACCATATTTAATCCCATAAAACCCATCTACACCATTTGTTAGGCAATATATAAATACATGGATATATTGTTTGGGGGGGGGGGGGGGGGGATTAATAAGAGGAGTAGAATAAATCATGAAGTTTGGAGGGGATTTCCATAAAGCATTCAAGGAGACAAGCTTAGTGGATCTAAGAAACCTCTTTAAGGACACCTTAGGAGGTGGGAGGTTTCCATATTCTTCTACATTCATTCCACTATATTTGAAGCTTCCTTTGAGGTGGGAAAACTCTATGCTTTAAATTTAAGAACTCTATTTCCCTACCATTTGGTCTTGTATGTAAACTTTAAGAGTAGAATGCATATATGTTGTAAGAAAGTTAATTCTCGTGATTTGTGTAAAAGGGTTTTACTAAGGGCTCCAAAGATTAGAGAAAACGATATATTTTCATGAAAACTTAGTGTTTTTAAAAAGGAAATTTATCTTGTTTAGAGCTTTCGTGAACAAAGTTAAAAGTTTTCTTGGAAAAATGGGCATTGTGTGAAATTCGACAAATATTCAAGTGTGGAGAACAAAAGTTCCTTTTAGTCATGAAAAACATGTTTTTGTAAGTATTATGAAATCCTTTAAATAAATCATGTATTAAACTCATTATTTGGATTTATGGACTTAAACTCACTCTTCCCATGTGTACAAATTTGTATTTATTTAATGAGAAGCATATAAATGGTTGTAGTGAATGTTTTGATCAGTTTTAACATGAAATAAAGAAAAGAGAAATTTTAGCCCTGAAAGTGTGTGAATAAATTAAGGAAATGTGATAAGTGGGCATTTCTAGACTACGTGTGATAATAAAATAAAAATGGCATTTTCTTGCAAAGTAGTCCTTAGAATATCAAAGGTTTCCATAATAAAGAAAGTAATGAAATAAAGAGATTTTCAACTTAAGAAGTATGTTACTCCAAATTTTTAATTAAGTGTTAATGAGTTAAAAACATTTAAGAAGTTAGTGTATGTAACTTAATAATGTTTTGGGGAAATAACACTTGTGAAAATAAAGGAAAAGGCAAGTTTGAAAATAAATGGATAAAATGGTAATTTTACATAAAGTGGAACATTTTTATGAAATAAAAATGTTGAAAAAGTTGTTACACAAAATGGTAAAAAATGAAAGAGATTTTAGGGATAAAATGAACGCAAGCATGTAAGGGAGAAGAAATGGGGATTTTCAAAGCGTGACACAAGGTGGGGTGAAATCCCCGGGTTTTGGCTTTAGCCGGTAAAGGTGGAATAATGTAAACATTTGAAAAATGTTAAAACACATTAATATAGACTCAGATAAGACCAGGAAAGAATTAAGAAGGGTCCGGAGTCCTAGGGTAAAAACCCAAAACACTGGCCAGAGCATATGGTAACGTCGCCCACGGTGTGTAGCCCGTTAAAGTAAGCGGTTATTTGGAGAATTTCGAGAAAAGATAATGTGAAAAGTGGAATATGTCAAGAAATATATTGTGTGATGAAACTTGAATGAAATTAATAAATGTTCCGGTTAAAAGATAATGTGGACAAGTAATGCAAGAAATTGGTTAATGTCCATGAAATAAAAAGAATGGTAAATTGAAGTGATTAAGTGGATAATTAATTAACTTAAAAGGATTTAATCCATAATTGACACCGGTGTGTGTTTGTGAAAGATTTTCATAAAAAAAAAGTGTTTGTAACACAGTGCTTGCGTGTTGAAAGGTGACTGGCATGGAAAATACTAAGGAGAATTAAGTGTAATAAAATGAGAAGTTTTGAGAAAATATGTGTCTTTTCCTAAATAAGAGTATTTGTTTAAAGTATTTAATCGGGTGCGTTAAATCGGGAAATAAATGTCAAGTAAGAAGGGAGTTCTTTTATAAGATCAAGGTGAATTAATCTGATAAAGTAACGTTTGGAATAAAATCGTTTCATGCATTGATGTGTGTGTGTGTGTGTGTGTGTGTGTGTATATATATATATATATATATATATAATTGCATGTGCATGTAGGTAAACGTGTAAGAGTCGCTTTTCTTCCATTCAATTCTATAATGCATTGTTGTATTTTTTCACTCGGTATTCGGCTCATTACCTCCTCTTTGTTACGTCAGGTTGTGTATGGATCTGTGTTTTGAGGATGTTATATAGGTAATTCTTCTTTTATTTTATGTTAGTAGTTTTGTATGCTTGGAATCTGGAGATTCTTCCCACGGGTCCCTCACGTACCTTGATATAAATTGGAATCATATGTTAAAAAAGTGAAAGGTTAACTAAATAAAACTGGATTAGCAATATTATTTGGGTCGCCTCATTGCATTTTAAACGTAACGTTTGGGTCTGACCAAGTTGATAACCAAGTTGCAAAGTCATTTTTTGACTCTAGCTTCAAAGTTTTCGTCAAAGGAATCTTATTTTTTTTTACTTCTCTTGATCTAATTCGACAATAAAAGAGTTTTTCTAATTTTGGAACATCCTTTTCTCTAAGGTTTTCAAGTCATAAGCCTTCATCAACTGAATGAGTTAGGGGTCCACATTATTATAGGCTAATTAAAAGAATTAAACCTCCTTTACTAATAGCTTCTTGTTGCGGGTCTCCTCGTTTAGTTGGTTGGTCGAACCATTAATCTTGTTGTCATGATAAGTAAGTTGGTTGTTTATGATGTTGTCTTGTTTATGAAGAAAATCTTATTTGGCTGCTAGATGACCAATGCAATCGGTTGACTTATGAAGAGTCTACATGGACTACAAACACAAATGTAAAAATATTAGTTAGAAAAATGAGCGATCTATAATATTTGTAAGATTAAAAGAAACTGATTTTTAGAAAACTTTCCAACACCATGTGATGAATCCCTTCTCGTAAAGGCGATCAAAATGGAAGTTCTTTAAGGTTAATTTGTCCTTAAGTAATATGGTGGTAGGAGTAACAGAATATTTGACGTTACATTTTGATACGTCGAATCATCATTAAGAAGGGGCTCTATGACCTTCAAAAAGTCATCGCCCATATTTGACCCTTGGACGATGAAGCAAGGGACAGAGACCCATCGGCCTTGGTATGATTATCGTGTCATATTATCACTTTTGGTTAGTGTACCAAGGGGTTTTTTCTGTCATTTACTTTTTGTCCTACTCAACCTTTCTCTCTTTATCTCACCTTTTTCTCCTTGGCAAAGATGATCCTTTTCTTCGAGGTGCCAACTGTACTTTGGGAAAAATAAAGTCTTCTTAATTTTCATTTGATAATTTCTTTTGAATGTTGAAGGAGAGTAGGAAAAATAAAGTCTTCTTTATTTTCTTCCATTTCTTCCCAAGGATGATCTTATGTTGTAAGAGCACATGTATATTGAAAGGCTTCATAGGATTAAGTCGTCTTATTCCTTAACCAAAACTTTAAATTCTTATTCTAAGTGTTTTGAAAAGCTTCATGTTCAAGATTTCAAGACTAGACTTCTTCATCTTCATCCGAGAGCTACCTCATGCCATGACGAATGATAATGCCACTTTAGGATAAAGATAAAGGATGTTGAAGACTTATATTCACGCCATTGTTTAACATAACTAAAATTTGGATTTTGTTCAATAGAAAAATGTTTCAAACGTATTTGTGTGTTTTAGTATAAACTGTCAAATGTACTATATAAGTAGACTCTTTATATAGAAAAACTATTTTCTTAGAAATTACAAGTTTATTTGTGTATTTTAAGTATGGTTGTTGAGAAAAAAACATACTTAGTTTTTTTTTCCAATATATATATATTTTAATTTTGAAGGCGAGAACATGACAAATTCCCTAAACAATAGTGCGACCTGCATCACCACAATAAATGATTTCCTCGCTGCGGCAAATAGCTTCTCGCTGGTTCATCTTCTTTTTATTTTTTACCTAACATCTCTTGGGACCTGGATTTGTCGCAGGTTTGCACAAGTGATGATTTTTTCCTCAATAACGAAGCTCCAACTAATGCACTAGATTTGGCATGAAAAAGAGATCTTTCCAAAATATTGCTTTATAAATCATTTAAATTCTCCTTTTGGTGTGTTGGGGAAGAAACCTATTTTTGTGGAAAAAATAGATTAGAGGCTTTGAGAGGTTGTGGAAAAAATTTGAAACACCTATTTAGCTCATCTTCTTCTCCCAAAAAAGTAGAGGTTGAATTTTAAGGTTTTGAAATTATTTTATCAAGGCAAAGAAATCAGATTTTATGTATGAGAAAAAACCTTCTTGGTATTTTTGAGATATCTATTATTGCCATTACTATTATAAAGTCATTTAACGTTTGATTACTTCTTCCCAATACTTGAACAAATATTAGCAAATTTTTTTCTTGAGATACTTTAAATATGTTTAATAACTCAAAAATACTTGTGAGTTTATTTTGATTAGCCAAACCCTTTTAAACTTCCATCAATCTTTAAAACCTTCACATCCTAAGAAGTTAAAAATTCATTCATTGCTTCTCACTTGTTGCACCTGAGAACAAGTTTTTCTTCAACTATAAAGAACATTAGAATATTGGTGCAACCACGACATTATCAATGGACGCTGACACTTGTGACATGGTGAGTGGTTGAAAAGAGATTTATGATTTTTCTTCCCACTAAAAGGTGAAAAAACTAAATTGTGGAAGTTTTGCATTATTATGTTTAGGTGAGGTTTAAGTGTGTAAGTCATTTATCCCTTTGTGTAAATATTTACCTATTTAGAGAAAGGTGTTAGTTTGGCCCCAAGTTTTTCTCGAAAGGGTGTGTTGATGTAAAAAACTGGACTTAATCCAATTTTTTAATCATAGATAAAATATATAATTACAATGGTAAATGAAATATATATATAGAGTTTTTAAAGTGGTTAGGCTATGTAAGAAAGCCTACGTCCACTGTTATTGTATTGATTTCAGAGGTTACAGAAAGCTAGGTACTCTTACAAATAAGAATATCCCAGAACCCGTTCTATCTTGCCCTTGATGAAAGGGATACAACGTATTTACAGTGACCCGAAGGTCAAGGATCGGAATGTCAAGGGATGTAATGCTTTTATACATTTAAGCATTTACATCCTTACATAATGAATGTGATGATCGATTGTATAAATCATGTGTAGTATGACCCTTGGTACGGTGATTCTTCATTGATCTTGATGGTTGGCTTGTTGGTCGGCATTCTTGTCGGGTTACTATCTACTGGCTACGATTTTAGCTACATAGGAGTGATAAGCACCCAAAATTGTACATTTTATACCCCGAATATATGATTTTTAGTTGCTAATTCTCGGCAATTTGGGTCTTATGCGCTTTATTATCTATTTTGTAGGTCGAATGCACATTGCGGTGTTCAAACGCGTATTTCATGTTTTTATTTTTTTTGGAGATTTGGTGAGGATAAATTGTGAGTAATTCAATTGAGTATTATATTGAATTGATTATTGTTGGATGCTCATATTGGATGGATGGTTCTTGATTTCAAGGAAACAAGCGTTCAATTTTACTTCAAGAGATTGGGTTTGATTGTTCTCTTCTCTTCCCATTTATATTATGCCTTTGATTATTAATTTGTCAAGTTTCATATCATGTTAGGATAAATACCATTTCAAGGGGTGGGGTGAACCCTTAGTTGATGTTATTTTTATTTTAATTAGTTTGATTAACTGAAAATTCCCTTTGAATGTTAATTTTGATCCCTCACCCTTAAATTTTTGCCTCGAGAGAGGGTAAATGATTTTTCGAGAGAAAATCGAAATTCTAAGTTATAATACCCATTTTAGATTCGAACTAGAGATAGGGTTTTCTTAAATGGGGTACTATTACTTGAATTTCAACTCTATTTTCATTTTCGAAGATTTACATAAATTTTGATGAATTGATCCTAGCGGGTGATTAATTAAAAGGAGTGTAGATCTATTTTCTAGAGTTGTGGGGGGTGGGGTTAAACTTAATTTTCTAAAAGGTTACTATTAAAATTACATTTGCAACGAGAGTTGATTTGTAATTTTGATATTAATTTGGGAGAATTCAAATAATTAAATTAATTAGTTAGAGTAACTTAAATTTGTGGTGTAGTCCCACTCCTTAATTGTTCTCACATTTATTTACCTCACTTTATCTCCTATTTTTGTACTAGACTTTGTTCTTCATTTTAGTCACTTTTTAGTTAGTTGTTTTCATTTTTCATTTTAGTTTTGTGTTATTTCCCTTCTTCTCACCAAAAATTGTTTTAATATTTGAAAAGCTAAAAAAAATTGGAAAAGAAAAATTCCAAAAATAAAATAAAAATTAAATTACAATTGAGTTTGTCTCTAGCTTACCCCCTTAATGTGGATTGATACCCTTACTTACCTCTACACTTGAGTTTAATATTATTTTGTAGGTAATTTTAAGGTTTTGATTAACTTGGCTTGCAATAACGACAACACACGCAAAAGTCAAAGTTATCAAATGGCGTCGTTGCGATTCTTGTAAGCGTGAAGCAGTCGATGCGGATTCAATTTTGTAGTTCATTTATTTCCTATATTTTTTTGCATTTTAGTACCATTTTTATATTTTTAGAAGGCTTGTATTAGGATTTTTATCATTTTTTGTATTGCGGTGCATAGAGACACCATTTATTTTTCATTTTATATTTGTACTATAAATCGAAGAAAGCGTGATAGGGAAATCAGACAAGATAGAGAGAGGGCGTCCAAGGCAAGAATTTAGAAGCCTCTCTACCTTGGGTCAGTAGGACTCCCGGGGTCGACTAAGATAGGCGTGATATCCCCCCAGTCGACTCAAATTTTTTGGCACCCCATGGCCTAAAAACCATGGGAGATACATTTCTCAAACCCTCACTCCTCTCATGTTAACGATTCACTTCTTTTGTGTGCATTGTGTGGTCTTACTTGATTTTATTCTCGCATTTATTTTCGAATGGTGTGATGAATTAATTGACTAAGACTTACACCCAGTCACTCACGAGAAGGGATCTCATCACCCGACTCACTCGCTTACCAATTGTATGCTACCCTAGTCATCATTAAATTTAAAATTGATCAACTAGGTAGCCCAATAGGAGAAAATTTTGCAAAGGCGATCACTCATATTATTCCGTGATTTTTTTATCGCCCGTGGACTTAATTAAAATTTGACTACCCCTTTCACTAAATTTCAAGATAAAAATTGGTTATGTGCTAGTTAGGAATTCTCCTTAACTTGTGTGTGTCCAATTCCATTAATTTTCGGTAGTCAGTTTTAGTTGGTTCGTCCAAATCAAGAGTCCATATTTTTCCCTACCTTTTCTTCTAAAAATTCAAAAAAAAAATCCCAAAAATATTTTCCTTCTTTCATTTTAGCAAAATCCAAAAATATTTTCTTCCTTTATTGTTCAAAAAACCCCCCAAAAATATTTTCTTCCATTATTTTTAGAAAATTCAAAAATATTTTCTTTCCTTTTGAAAAAAATTAAAAAACTCCAAAAAATATTTCTCTCCACATGGCCGAAGAACGTCCCTTACGGGACTACTTTGGTCATTTTTCATTGACACGTGACACGTGTGAGAGTGATCCCGAGCCGCCTCTTTATGATATTTTTGTGGTTTCACCTCTCTCACGAGTACCATCGATACTCTTGACTCATCCATGCACGCACCTCATTTTCCTTCACCCTCGGTGTCAAGTGTTGACATGTCGCGAACTTTATTGTTCACCCATTGATGCACCCATTGTTCCTATGCCGATCATTTGTCCCATGAGTGTCCGTACTTGTCATATCCCTACGAACCCACCGTGGAACATGTGTATCCATATGACACTGTTTCGGAACCACCTAGGCCTATTATTCCGATATACCTAATCCAGAGTTGTGTGAGTACCCTAGCTATTCGTGGAGACCTAATCACCCTTCCACGTAATACGAATCCCAACCCGATGTTGTGGATCCTCACACATTCCAACAGTCTTCATGGAAATCTTATGCACCCGTTCATGATCAGTTCCCTCACTACGCACCCCATGATTATCAACTAATTGTCCATCATAAAAGCGATCCTTTCATGTATGATGTACTTGGACCCACTCCACACACTTCATTTGAGTATTCTCCGTATAGTCCTGTCCATAGCGAGTTGTGTCCACCTCCACCACCGCCACCACCCGTCACTCCACCACCATCATCCACCTCCGCTCTCGAAAGCCTCTTATAAAAGTTCATCCTCGATCAAGAGCACTCCACTAAAATTCAAAATGCCTCCCTTCAACGGCTTGAGCATATATTAAATGAAATTGAGTGTGAACGAGAGTCGGATTTCACCCCAAGTCAACCCATTATTGCCCCCACGTGGAGTGATGATGCGTCATTTTGTGCCACCGATTTTGAGTGTGACTAACCCTACCACCCCTAAAATATCGGAGTTGAGACCATTCCATGGTCCGGGCCTCAAGTTGACAATTGTGTTGACTTAACTTCCATTAGTGAGACTGAACCAATCCCACCATGTCCACATGAACCCATCATTGCGGTTCACCTTCCATTTCTCGTCAAATCCAAAATAATGCCCGAGCTTTTACCTTATGCCCCAATTGCATATGTCTCTGACAGGCCCATATCTTTTAGGTTAGATCCGACTACGAGTTCTCACCATTTTCTCGAGATAGAATTCGTGATAGTTCCTACATATCCGGATATGGATGATGTCCCACCATGCATTGCTCCCTTTGAGCCTGATATTTCTAGTGATTCCTCTATCTTAAATCTTGGTGCCTCGTCTTACCCACCCACCAAATTCACCGACGATATTCTTGTGGAGAAGCTAACGACTCCATCTTTAGATACCACACTTCCTCCTGCAAGTTCCCTTGAGGATCACTCCGTGCCTCATGAGGAGTGTGTGTCTCCCACTCTTGACTTGGATCATCTTCCTCCACCATTTACCCCACCTATTATCCCTTCCACCCCACCACCTAGTTTGGATCTTGATTTTACACCTTGCATGTTCCCAACCATATATTTAGATCCTAACCTAAAACCATCCCCCACTCATGAGTGTATTTGTGGTGCTACTATCCACTGTGACACCGAGCTTGTTCCTCCATGCACACCACTCTCTTGTGGTTGATTTTTCTTCTCGACAGCTCCCTGGTGTGTCACGGCGCGACCATTATCATCGTACATTTATAGAACGTTCGTGTGATTTCTATGAGCCCCGCCCAATTCCACTTTCTACACCATTTCGCCTTCCTCACCAACTTGAGCACCATTCTTATAGGGCCCTTGTTTCCCTCACCTTTTGGCTCAATAAGGCCCGTTATCGATGCTTAATCACCCATACCTTTCTTTCACTTACCCTAATCCCCACCCACCCATGGTCCACCGATGCTTTGCATTGCATGATGTAGTTTGCTATACAAGTGTATTGACCCTCTTTAGCCTTTATCTAACAAGACTGGCGCTTCAGTCTTGTTTGGGGGTGATTATCATCATCTAATTTTTTTGCCACCCTGTGCGTTCCTAGATCTTATCTTTAGGGTGAGAATGGTTTGGTCTGGATGAAGACACTAAACTTAGCGCTATCGGGAGGCAGCCCATGAATTCTTGTACTAGTCTTATCCTGTTTGGGGGTGGTGTTTCACATAACCCTATGTTTTGCCATGTTTATAGACTTGTACATTTTTTCTCTCACTTCTTATTCTGGTTTATTCTTGGCTACCTCTGTCCATTTCATTAGCGGTTGATTATGGTAATCTCTTTCCTACCCTTCTGCTCTCAATTTTAAAAATCATTTTACTTAACATCGAGGACGATGTTCCTTTTTGTTTGGGGGTGAGGAATTTTATCAAAATAATACCTCTTTTGAAAAATTTTGAGTTTTTAAACCTGATTTTTAAAATTTCGTGCAGTTTCTTTAATCTCAATTATTTATGTGAATTTTCAATCATCCATCTCTCAAAGTCTAAGAATCAAGCTAGAGGATTTATATTTTTCTAAATAGCTCATGTAATACATAACAAGACATTTTTCACCATGAATTTCTAGCCTCAACAAAATTTGCGCACTTATCAAGTCACTACGGTTTAGAGTTGAGGAGTACTATAATTCCCAAGAAAATCTTAAGGATCACTAGTAGAGACTTTGTCTTGTGATATTTTTTCTTTCACCATGTTAGAGTGTTTTACACAAACTCCGAGTCACAAGTTGATTCAACTTCATTTGGGTCCGCACTTAAATCGTTGTATGTTCTCATTATTTTTCATTAAAATTTTTGGCTTGATCACTGAGAATGACATCACTTTCGAGTTTTAAGAAATGTGCGTCTTGAAATTTGTCCCGATCACTAGGTTTTCACCCATTCACTTCACCCATTACATTCCCATGTTCTTCCACATTCCCATATATTTCCCCACACCCTCACCTATCATCTCCATTTATTTCATCCATCATTTTTTTAGAAAAAGAGTGTGATTTCAAATGTTAAATGTCTTCATTATTGGTTTTAAAAGAGAGAGAAAAACAAGAAAAAAAAGAAAAAAAAAATAGAAAAATAGCAAAAATAGAAAAAAGAAGAATATAGAGAAAAAGAAAATAAATATCGAAAAAAGGAGAGAAAAGAAAAGAAAGAGAGTTTGTAGTTAGTTTTTGTGTAATAAAGACTTTGTTCCTAAAGTGTAGAACACTCCTCTATCGCATCCATCACTCATCCATCACCATTATATCCTATCCTACCTCATTTCATTTCCCCCTCACCCATATACATCCATATTTTTCCTAGGTGTTCGGACAGATGAAAGTCAACGTGGTGAATAACTCGACGTTCTCACTATAGTGATTATCATTTATTTCATGAGATCATTTTCTTTCTTAATGTTTGTTCTTTCTTATATGTGTGTGAGACGTTTGAACTTGATTACTCACCTCCTCACATACAAGAGCGATACACTAACCCAAATCTCGAGAGTTCGTTTGAGAGAGCTATATCTAGTGAGATTTGAAGTTGAAGAGTTGATTCCGAAGAGGCAATCTACGAATTACTCTTATGATACTCGACTCATTTTGACTGATTCACACCACACACATTGAGTTCTAGGAAGGATGTGCCTTGAGTATTTACTTAGTTAAACTTCTTACACATTCTAGCTTGTATTTCTCAAATTATTTCTCTTATGATGGATTGTGTGATTATTCTATTTCTAATAAGATATTGATTGCCTTTCAATAAATCTTTGCAAATAAGAATTTTGTGGGTGTATCCCCTGCAAATTCTCACGAGACACAACTCGTCCTGTAGGGCAACTTATAGGTTTAAAGGCTCGTTGCACATGCTAAGTGCAATCGTAAGTGCCCGCAAAAGTGGTACACTTTTGGTTACTTATCTTTCTCTTTCTCTCTGTCTTATTGCTCGAGGACTAGCAACGCTCTATTTGGGGGTGATGTGACAAGCACCCAAAAGTGTACATTTTATACCCCGAATAGATGATTTTTAGTTGCTAATTCTCGACAATTTGGGTCTTATGGGCTTTATTGTCTATTTTGTAGGTCGAATGCATGTTGCGGTGTTCAAACGCGTATCTCATGGCAATTGTGTGGATTATGGAACTAATTAGACCTTGTTTCATACCTTAGCCTACCCTAAACCTACCTAAACTTGTCCCGAACCGTGTGTGTTTAGTTTATCCCATTTTATTTTATTTGTGTCATTTTATTTTTAGGATTTATTTTATTATTTTATTTTATTGAGTCATGTATATATTTTTAGGATTTTTAGCGCGTCGTGTATTAGTTTTTATATATTTTTTTTATTTTCTTAGTTTTTAGTTAGTTTATTATTATTTCATTTTTTTTATTATTTTATTAGTTTTTATTTTTATAGTTTTTATTTTAGTTGTGTTTAGTTTTTATTTTAATTTGTATAGTGTATCGCGTCGTGTCATTTTTTTTTTTTTAGTTGGTTTTCTTTAGTTTAGTTAAATTTTTATTTTGTTTTATTTTATTTTTATTTTTAGTTTATTTTTTTAAGGGTCATAAATTAAACAGGCACACAAATTCCATACACACTTACCTACACCCTAATTTCCTACACCTTACCACATACACCACAAACACACCCTAACAACTCTCTCACCCACACCCACGTTCCCATACACCCTACAACACACAAAAACTCCCTCACTCATCTTCTTCAACATCCTTTCTCTCTCCTCTCTCTTACCACCATAACCAAACTCCACCACCTACATCTCCTCGCATCATCTTACACCACCCAAAACCCCATACCCTTTTACCTCCAAACCACCGGCACTATGAACCCACCTGCCAGACCTTCCATCCAACCCGTCGGCGACACCACCAACAGCAACCCGCGACGCCACTGCCCCGGCGGCGTCCCACTCACCTCACCCCTCCAGAATCCGCTGCGACCACCTTTCCAACCCCCTGTCCAAACTCAAAACCCGGATCCTCACCTTACCTAACCCAAGGCAGCAACCTTGAACTCGAAACACCCACTCCGATCCAACCAGTGGACCCCTACCCACCTGCTCCGGGTGCGACCCAAAGCAGCGAACCCATCTCCTTAACCGACCTTGGCGCCCCACCTGCTAAAACCGAACTTGATTTCAACCTGAAACAACCCTCAACTCAAATACCCACTTCTCCTATTGCAAAGACAAATCCGTGAGCTACCAAAAACCAAAAGCCAAACAAACAAACAAATGCCCACATGTCTTTAAAACTCGTTTAACCCACTTATACCAATTTTACCCCTAACCCCATTTTAACAAATCTAATTTGTTTTTATCCCCATTACCTCATTACCCCACTTCCGACATGATGTCACACAATCCATGCACATTTGTGCATTTCCTTATTTTAACCCCAACTTATCCTCACACCTCTCATGTCCATTTAATCCCTACCCAATTTACCCCCATGCTCCATGTCTACTATTTAAGGAAGAAGAAGACCATTTTGAAGTAGATCTCAATTTAGTTTTTTTAACTCTTGTGTGATAAATTTCTCTACACTCCTCTTTAGAGAGTATTTGCATTTTTAGCAAATATCTCAATATAGAGGAGTGTAGTGAAATTTATTTCTAGGATGAATTCCACCCCATCCATCTATAATGAATTTTTGCATTTTTAGCAATTAATTCATAATAGATTGATGTAGTTGAATTCATCCATTATCAGGCAAATAAAGAGAGAAAATTCTAGAGAAAAGTAGAGAGATATGTTAAATTAGAAAATAAATTAGGAAATTATTTTTGTAAATAGTTATTATTTTTTTTAGAGATTTGGTGAGGATAAATTATGTGTAATTCAATTGAGTATTATATTGAATTTATTATTGTTGGGTGCTCATATTGGATGGATGGTGCTTGATTTCAAGGAGATAAGAGTTCAATTTCACTTCAAGTGATTGGGCTTAATTGTTCTCTTCTTTTCTATTTTATTTAATAGCCTTTAATTATTTGATTATCATGTTTAATATGATGTTAGGCTAGATACCCTTTCAAGGGGTGGGGTGAACCCTTATTTAATGTTATTTTAATTTAATTAGTTCTATTACTTAAAAATTCCCTTTGAATATTAATTTTGATCCCTCACCCTTAAATTTACGCCTCGAGAGAGGGTAAATGGTTTTCGAGAGAAAATTGAAATTCTAGTTATAATACCCATTTTAGATTCGAACTAGAGATAGGGGTTTCTTAAGTGGGGTATTATTACTTGAATTTCAACTCTAATTTTATTTTCTAAGATTTACATAAATTTTAATCGATCGATCCTAGCGGGTGATTAATTAAAAGGAGTGTAGATCTATTTTTCTAGAGTTGTGGGGGGTTAAACTTAATTTTCTAAAAGGTTACTATTAAAATTACATTTGCAACGAGAGTTGATTTGTAATTTTGATATGACTTTGGGAGAATTCAAATAATTAAAAAAATTAGTTAGAATAGCTAAAATAATCTCATTCCTTGTTTGTTCTCACATTTGCTTCCTCACTTATTCTCTTATTTTAGTATTAGACTTAGTTCATATCTTTACTCACTTTTTAGTTTGTTCTTTACACCTTTGATTTAGTCTGTTATTTCACCTCACCCAATTATTTTAATATTAAAAAAAAACTAAAAAAATTAGAAAAGAAAAATTCCAAAAAGAAAATAAAAATTGAATTACAATTGACTTTGTCTCTAGCTTACCCCCTTGATGTGGATTGACATCCTTACTTACCGCTATACAATTGAGTTTGATATTATTTTGTAGGTATTTTAAGGTTTTGATTAACTTTGTTTTCAACAACAACGACATCCTCCGAAAAATAAAGATATCACGGATGACAAATGTTCACGTATGATTGGTCCACATAGATGGATAATTTTTTGTATCAACAGAAGCCCCCAATGTTCCATGCTTGCTGCTTGCATAAAAGTATGGGCCATTTGATTATGGAAGTAGCTCGGAGTATTTTCATGATGCTTGGTCGGCAACCGACCTCCCACACTTGTCAAATTTCACTGGCACTATTTGAAGGTGGCATTTTTATAAATAATTTCAATTTTAGCGAACCCCAAAGGGCAAATGGGTATATTTATCCTTTTACATCGTGAAGCCATCAGAATGTCAATCATTGGTATGTTTAATCATTACATTCGCTATTTCCGAGATAATCTATAAAAAGGCGGGAGACTTTTCTAAATTTTTCTTTACCCCAAATTTTTGAACTGTAGCAGCCATTTCCGAGCTTTTACGCGAGCGTTTTCAATCATTCGTCTTTTCCTTCCATAGTTCTTGCTGAATCCTTAATCTTCTTTAAGAACTCTTTCTTTCTCTATGATTTTCTTTATTTCCTTCTTTCTGATCCATGGTTTACATAGTTGATGATGATTCTTTAAAGGAATTTAGGGAAGAATAGAAAATTCCTTGTTGGGTTGATTTAAAATACCTCGTAACCCTATAAATGTATATTCTTTAGCTGAGGGTCATTGGATCCCAACCTTGTTTATTGATGAATGTGGTTTTACCTTTCCACCAAACCCTCTTCTTATTCATTTATGCCAATATTTTGATATAGTTCTAGCGACAGTAGCCCCCAATACCGGGAGGGTTATCAATGGGGTGAATAGACTAAATGAAATCTATTGGACCCATATTGGGATTCTAGAAATCATGTTTTGCTATAAATGGTCCATTGCGGAAGAGAACACTTTTTATTTGAAAACTAGATAAGCCAATAAGGCTTTAGTGTTGAATTTGCCTGATTCTAATAAGGATTATTGGGATCATGCTTTAATAGTCAAGAACTGGCAACATGATCCACTTGAGAATGGAATGACTTACCATGGTCTTAGGTGCCCTCAGCCAGGGAATGTGATAGGTTGTTATTTTCATACTTCGTCTTTCTTTACTGATTTCTCTTCTGACATATGTCAACTGCTGTTTATTTTTATAAGATCGTAAGAGAAAGTGCCCTGAGCCGGGTGAAGTGAATTCAGAAGAACTTAAATTCTTATGGGGTCTAAACCAAAGGACTGGAGAAGATCAACCCCAATCAACATTTTATTGCTAAAGTAAATTTTTTTTATCAACTCCTTTGTAGCTCGGCCAACAACTACTGCATCTTCAATCATAATTGATTTGGAAATGGTTTCAATGTGTACTTCATCGGCCACTATATCTGCTGGTGTTGGTTTTGAAGCTGACACATCTTCTTTACTTAATTTTGATCTTCCTCTTTCTGCTAGCATGGGAAAGAGGAAAATTCTCAACCTTTTGGAGGATGATTCCACTACTGGTGCCAAGAAACCAGTTGATACCAACACCCAAAAGAAGAAGGTTAATGCCGTCAAGAATCCCCCAGCCACCAAAGGTGATGAATCTCCTCTCAAGAGACTAAGGAGAGGTCCTGCTGGTAAGCAAGTTGAGATGGTTATTAATGTCGACTAAAAGGGATTGGTCGGTGTGGTTCAATCTATTGCTGGCTCATTTGTATCATTTAGCCCTAGTTTAGCTAGGAAGTTGATCAAGGTTGGCACCCTCCCAGACCCTAGAGGTGCTGCTGCTTCCATGCCTCAATCAAAACTATCGTAGAGGGCAACACAAAGTTTAGCCTTGGTAATTTTTCATTTTTGAAGTAGATCGGATATTGTTCATATTTTCCTTTATTTGTACTGACTTGGTTCTTTTCTTGCAATTCTTGGTTGATTATAACCAAATGCTGGAGAAGGACAATCACCTACGTTCTACTTCGGGGGAATTTGAGGAGCCCTTTGAAGGTCTTTGGATGAATACCGGTAAGCTTTGGAGACAAAGCATAAGGCTTGGGAGGAAAAGATCAAAGTTGCCTAAGATGCGTGGGAAAAGGCTAATGGTGCTTTATCTGTGGCCACCTTGGCTTTTGCTTAAGCTGAGCGCAAGGCAAAGGCTGCTGAAGATAAAGCAATAAAGCTATCTTCTAACCTCTCTGTTGATAAGGCCAAGAGAAAGAAAGCCAAAGAAGATTCCTTCAACAAGGGCTGGGATAAGGCCATATTTGCCACTTTTACTCAAATAGCTTATGCTAAGAATAAATTTTTCAAGGAAGTTTGGTCAGAATCTTTGAAGGAAGTTGTCATTACTGAAAACTTAGAGTTATTTTTGAGTCATAATCCAGGCTCCCCCCATTCTTGATGATGAGATTGATGATGATGCAGGCTCATAGGAAACCTCTACGGCCATTGAGTCCATTGCGCCTCTAGTCGAGAAAGACAAAGATCCTGTTGATTTTACTGCCCCTCCGGCCGACTAGGGTATAAATCCTGAAGTTGATAAGGATAAGAAGAAGGTGTAGACTTGTTCGGCTTTGGATATTCATATTTTGAACCTTTCTTTTGTTTTATTTTTGTCAATGTTTCCATTTATCAATGAAAGAACTTCTTCTTCAATTACTTGCCACTTTTTAGGACTTAGTTACTATTCTGCCTCCTTTTATTGTTGATCAAATGTTAATTTATCTTTCTAGTTTATTACCAAGATATAATAATTTGCCTTCATTGACTCCACCTATTTAAATGATGTAACAATCTGTTCAACGCTGGCTACTTGGATTTAACAGTTGAAGAATTAACAAACTTTCTTGGTGTAGACGCTTCTGATCAGGAAAATGATGTATATAACTATCTCAAATATCTTCTTGATCGGGGTGTAGCTAACAATCTTGCTTACTTTAAGATGATTGAAGATTTGTAGGTAGATCATAATGAAAACAAAGCGTTATTGCATGCAAACTATGAAGCCAAATACAAGGCATTAAGAGAAGAACGGGACTTTGATGATAAACTTGAAAAATATGCTTTGGCCTACAAGAAAAAGGAAATCTTGCTGAATAGAGAGGTAGATGAATCTCGAGAAATCACTAAGCTCCTGGAAGAAGAGAACAATAGACTCCGAAATAATCTTGATACATTAAAACAATCTTTTGCTACTGATGTTGATGAAGGGGCTTCTTTTTTAGACAAGGAGAATGATAATCTTGTGGAGGAACTTGAGACTTTAAAGAAATCCAACCCTGGGCAATCCTACAAATGATCAAGAATGAGCCGACCAACTGTTAAGGAGGATAGGACTAAGAAAACCTTGGATAATCAGGTTGCCCAACTAAAAGCAAATAACCAGGATATCACCAACTTGTCCTCAAAGATGGAAGCTAAAGATAAAGCTATTATCGACCAATCCACACAATTGAAGGTAAAGGATAATGTTTCGAAGAAACTTCAATAGCAAGTTGAAAGGTTGACCGTTCAATTTCATAAACAGCCCTGAGAAGTGTGGATGGAAGGATATAATGAAGCTTTGGGTCATATTTATGATCCTCTTGACCAGAGTTGTGATGAAGGGTACATGTGGGGATGGACCAATTATCTAAATTTGTTGAAGCATAATCGGGATAGCAGACTATGGTATTGGAATGAACCTGGTATGCCAGATTGCAATAAGCTTCCATTCAAGTTGGATACATCATGGATTCCTCATCTCTCAATGTTTAATCACAAAATACTTGGGAGATTACGATCTCCATGATGTTCATGAAATAGTTCATCCTTCACATTTGATTAATGCCCCAAGTAGTAGTAACAGAATAATGTTGGAAGACTTCACCTTTATCAACTCTCCCTATACATTGGATGATCCTCCTGCTGGAATGGAAATAGTACAACCATCCTCCAAAGTTGAAGGGAAGCGCCCAACTGAATAATTTTTCTGTATTTTGTTATTCATTTGACTGTAATACAGTTTATGTGAATAAAAATCCAAATGTTTGTTTTGTTAACTTATGATTATTTTAATCAAATAGTTAATTCATTATTGTATTGTAATGCCATTGATTCTACTAATGCACTTAGATATATTAATCCAAATTTATCATTAGTTATCAGTGGTGACCAAGTGTATGAGGAATATATGTTTATATTCCGGTATTTAGGAATTTTTACATGTCTTCCTGTATTTAATTTAGTCGGGTAATACTTGTTTGTAACTGTTTGAGTTTTATACGAAGTTTTACCAACTTCTTGTTCTTGACTTGTTTATACAAAATCATACATGAAGTAATCAACCTCTTATTCTTGATTTTTTTACGAAGTCATAGACGAAGTAAATTGTTGTTACCGACCAAGTGCTGAGGATTATAATCCTGTTTTGACTTGGTCGATTATTATTTTTGTTGCCGACCAAGTGCTGAGGATTGTAATCCTGTTTTGACTTGGTCGGTTATTATTTTTGATGCCAACCAAGTGCCGAGGATTGTAATCCTTTTTTGACTTGGTCATTGATTTATGAGCACGTATTAAGTTTTTAGTACATATGGAATTTGATAAAGTCAACATATGTACTAGGTTATTTCAGTTCCGGGGGATGTATATCATCACCGTACATCGAAAAAAATCAAAAAATTGAAGTGACTGAAATTAATATTTAATTAATACTCAAGCTAAAGAAATATAATAATAGCAATCCTACTGATAATACTTTCGAAAGTGCTCGGCATTCCAAGGATTTTTGAATTCCTTACCATCCAAAGTCTCTATCTGATAGGTCCCTGCTCGAATGAAAGTTGATATGCGATATGGGCCAAGCCAATTAGCCTCAAGCTTGTTATTCTTCTGGATAACTTTCTTAAGAACATAATCACCCTCTTTCAGGTTGGTCGGCTTGACCCTTTTATTATAAAAGGGAGTAGTTATGTGTTGGTATGCAGCGTTTCTTAGATCATTATCTTTTTGTACTTCCTCCAACATGTCAAGATCTAATCGCCTCATCAAATCACTAACTGAAGAATCCAAATTTAGTACCATGTGGGTTGGTAGGCCAAGCTCGACTATTACTATGGCTTCAGTCCCAAACGTAAGCATGTATGGTGTCTCTCCAGTTACTGTTCTCGACGTTGGTCTGTAAGCCCAAAGAACATAATGTAGCTCATTAATCTAGTTAGCATCATCAAGCCTTTTCTTTAGTCCATTGAGCAAAGTCCTATTTTTTACTTTTATTTGATCATTACTTTGAGGATGGCCTGGTGGAGAATGCATTTTCTAGATTTTGGACTGGACATAATATGATTTAAACTCCTCGTTGTCGAACTAGGTGCCATGATCTGTAATGAAAGCATACGGTAAACCATATCGATAGATTATATTCTTCGAGATGAAATGATATACTTTCTCATAAGGAATTTCAACCAATGTCTCTGCCTCCACCCATTTGGCAAAATAATCAACAACAATGACTGAATATTTGAACCTACCTTTGGTGGTCGACAGTGGGCCGACCAAGTCAATTCCCTATATAGTGAATGGACAATGTGAATTTATTAGTGTTAAAGAAACATTAGGTATTTTATTAATGGCAGAGAACTTCTGGCACTTGGCACACTTTCTTGCAAAGGCAGTACAATCTGCTCTCATAGTCGGCCAATAGTATCCCTGAGTGTTGATTTATTGGAGTAATGAGCGACCAACTCAATGAGCCCCACAGGAACCTTCATGCACTTCTTTGATCAAATCTTCCACTTTCATCGGATAAACATAACGTTGCAAGGATATCATCAATCCCCTTCTGTATAAAACTCCTTTTTCTAACACATATCTTGTTGCTTTATATTGAAGCTTTTTTGCCTATGTAGGATCAGATGATAGGGTTCCATCTTCAATATAAGCTTTGATGGGATCCATCCGTGAAAGACCTAAATCTAACACAATGAAACTAACCATCAGGTCTTCATCAATACTACGGTTAGCCAAAGTTTCTATCGAGATTATTATTCTAAGCTCAATTCTTATTACTGACACTAGCCGAGTAAGAGCCTAAGCTCAGGCATTTGTTATTCTTGGGATCCTATTCATTTTAACGGAAGGAAACTTGGTTATAACTTCCATTGCCTTAACGACTAGCTGTGAATCACTCTACACCACTATTTTCTCAGCACCTAATTAATGAGCTAGATTTAGCCCAACTATCGAGGCTTCATATTATGCCTCGTTGTTTAATACTTTGAACTGAAACTTGAGAGCATACTCAATATCAATATCATCGAAAGTATTAAGTATTATACCTGCTCCACCTCTACTAGCACATAAAGATCCATCCACATACATATTCCATAACTGGATATCACTATTGAAACTCGTTACTGTTAATGAGGCATGTTAGAATATCTTCTTACTCTCCTCCACATATTTTTGGGCCATTTCTTGAATTCTGGATGACTCAGGTTGATTGGTAGCAATTTCAGTTTACTTTTGAGTTGGGCTCTCTTCTTTCGAAGTTTGCTCAGCAGGAACGTTTATTTGGTCGGGGACCTCCGAATAAGTAAATTCAACAATAAAATCTGTTAAATCTTGGCCTTTCAATGAAGATCTTGGTTCATAGACAATATTATAATCTCTCAATTATACTACCCAGTACATCAATCTTCCTAATTTCTTAGGTTTGTGGAGTGCTTACCGAAGGGGCAGATCAGTATACATAACTATAGTATGTGATTGGAAATAAGGTTTCATACGCCTAGAAGCCTTAATAAGCATTAGGAATATTTTTTCCAAACGTGGGTACTTGATTTCAGATCCTCATAATGCTTTACTGGTGTAGTAAATTAGTTTTTGGATTCCATTGTCTTATCAAACCAAGTCCGAGCTCACTGCTGACTCATAAATAACTAAGTATAAGTATAATTTCTCTCCCAAAACTGGTCAAAAGAGTAATGGTGGTGATCCCAGGTACTTCTTTAACTCCTAAAATGCTTCTTCACATTCTGAATTCCACTCCAAAGTCTTTTTCAACACCTTGAAAAATAATAAGCACTTGTTTGTTGCTCAGGAAACAAATCTATTTAAACTTAACACTCTTCCAGTGAGCTTTTGTAATATTTCTTGCAGGTCAGCGACTGCATTTCGATCAAAGCTTTTATCTTTGCTTGATTACCCTCAATTCCCCTTTGATTAACTATGAAGCCTAGGAATATCCCTTCTTGTACTCCGAACACACACTTAGTCAAATTCATCTAAATCTGATGCTTTTCAAACTGATCAAAAGTCTAACTGAGGTCGCTGATATATTTTAAGGCTTTTTTACTCTTTGTCAACATATCATCCACATAAACCTCCATGTTCTTGCCTATCTTCTCTTTGAAGACCTTGTTTACCAACCTTTGATACATTGATCCTGCATTTTTTATCCCAAAGGGCACCACATTGCAGTAATAAATTCCTTAGTTGTTGATGAAGGTTGTACTTTCCCTGTCTTTAGGTTTCATCTTTATCTAGTTATAGCCAGAATATGAATCCATAAATCTTAAGAGCTCATGCCCCGACGTAGTATCCACCAATTGATCAATTCTAGTCAAGGGAAGATGGTCTTTCGGGCAAGCTTTATTTAAATCATTGAAATCCATTGATATCCTCAATTTATCATTCTTCTTCTTGACCAATACAACATTGGCTAACCAGGCTAGGTTCTTCATATCATTAATAAATCAGGATTTTTAAAGTTTCTCGACCTCCTCTTGGATAGCTTGATTCTTCTCAGCAATGAAAACCTTCCATCTAGGCTTAATTGACTTGTCATCCTTACTGATGTTAAGCTCATGACAAAACAAATTGGGATCAATCCCAAGCATATCTTCATGTCTCCAAGCAAATACATTTCTCCGTTGCCTCAGGAACATAATTAATTGTTGTTTAAAGATGGGATCCATTGTTGAGACGATCTATGTTGTTCTTTCTTATTTGTCATCATTCAGGATAATGCTTTCAGTAGCTTCCATAATCTGTCTCTTAACTAATTATGTTTCATCTCGGGGATCTATAGTTTTAACTTCAGATTTATAGTTAGGCTAAGTGGTATCCATGTGGTAAGTTATAGTCTTCTTCTTCTTTAATTCAATCAAGTCCTCTTGCTCTGCTGGAGAATAAGAACATTCTTTGACCACCTTCTGGACATCTTTCACGACACCTACCCCAAAATAATTCAAAAACTTCAAGCATTGACAGACTGTTGATAGTACTGCTTCAAACTTCTTCAATCCTACCCTGTTGAGGATCATATTATAGGCAGACTGAACATTTTTATCCATCATAAAAAAGATTATTTCATCTGTATGACTTGATGGACAAGTGCCGAACAACACTTCTAGCTTGATCGTCCCAAGAGGGTAAAAATTTTCACCAGAAAAACCTATTAATGTCTTGTGGTAGGGCTCTAGTTGGATGAGTTTCAAGTCCAAAATCTGAAAGTGAGGATAAAATATAATATCTGTTGAGCTCCCATTATCCACCAAAATTTTTGCGATAACAATATCCTGGATCCTGAATTTGACAACCAATGGGTCATCATGGGGATAAAGTACCCTAGAAAGATAATTCTTTGAAAAGTCGATCACTAGTTTGTCTTTGTTTACCTTCCTAGGTCGATCATCTTAGTTCATATTAATTCTCTAGATATAAGAGCAAGCCTGGGCTTTATTCAAGTAAGCTTTCCTTTCGACAATGTGATCGCCTCCTCCTGCATCGCCACTTGTAATCATATGATAAGCAAATGAACCAAAATTGATCATAGCTACCTTATGTTCTGGTTGCTTGGGCTTCTTCGATAAGTCTGGATCATCGTCATAATCATCTTCGTGATTTCTCTTCATGTCATCTCTGGGCTTGCATGGAGAATTTAACCTTAAAATATATACTCTGCTATCACACCGATCAATAAATTTATTTAATTTTCCTCAGGAGATGAGGGATCTTATCTCATTTTGTAAAGTGACGCGGTTATCCGTTGTATAACCATGATCCTTATGGAATTCATAATATTTGGATCTATCCCTCTTGTTAGGAGGTTCCCTCAACTTATCAGGCCATCACAAATCGTTGTTGTGCTTGACTTCCTCTAGGATATGGTGAATGTTAACACTCAATGGATTATATGTTCCATATTTTTAAATCTTGTCTTCTTTCTCCAGCTTATGCTTTTTTTGTTCCCTTTATTCCTTGCTTCTCGGGCTTCATATCAGGCTTCGTGGTTGGACTCTATTTTGCCGCCATCGCTTCCTCGACGTTCATTATTTTTCCTTCTTTTGCCATGAGTTTAGCCATACTTTTAGAAGGATCTTTGGAAAGAGTATAGTGTAGTTTCTCGGGAAGCAAGCCACTCATAAGAGCAGTGATGGATGTTTTCTCCTCATAATCAATAACTTCCAATTTCTCATTGTTAAAATGCATAATATATTCCCTGGTACTATTCCCCACTTGTTGCCTTACACTCAAAAGATGAGCTACTCTTTTCACTGACTTACCTTCGAAATAAAGTTGCTAATAAATAGCTCGACAAGCTGATTAAAGTTGGTAATTTTTCCTCGGGGCAGGTTATTGTACCATATTTGGTCTAAACCCGTGATGGTACTTAAAAATGCTCTGCACCTCATTTCATCGGGAACTGAATAAGTATCATCTACAACTTGATATTGATCAATGTGGAGAACTGGGTCAATTTTACCATCATATTTTGGGGTAACCACATGAGCTTTAAATTTAGTTAAAGTAGGAAAATCCACAATTGCCTGAACAAAAGGAGATCCCTTAATGAAGATCCGTTGTAAAGGATTCTTTACTTTTACCATTTTTCTCAACCGATCTTTCGATCTTTGGATTGAGCCTTTCCATAAAGGATTACCTGCATCAGATCTATGCGAAGCAACTCCGTTGTTACGACCATGTGTCCCCGCAGAACTCTCCTCCTAAGAGGTCTGCTTGGTGCATACAGATCGTCAAACGCTTGATTTAGATCTGAACGAAACCTCATGTTGGTTGACTGGATGTTGAGTATTCCTAGATAACACTCTAAGAGGATTTATATTTTCTCAGGGTCCCAAACGGTCAAAGGACGAAGCTCTATTTAGCCTTCCAAGACACTTGACCTTTAGGAGAAAAATAATGGATATCATTGGGTTCTGTGGACTTGAGTGATGCACTTGCTCTTAGACGATAAGACTTATCTCGTAAAGATCTTGAATAACTATGTCTAATGGATCTTAGAGGTTAAGGTGGAGGAGACATTTCTCTTCTAGACGAGGGAGCCATTTGCTTCTGAAAAAGGGATTAAGAATTAACTTGTAGTGACTTGGTCAGTTGCCTCACCGGTTCCTGCATGGCTTCTTATCGTCTGGCAATACTAGCAACGATTCCAGTTAGGTTTATTGCCATAGGCTATAACAGGCAGGTTGCTTTCATTTGAGACACTGGAGTCAGGTCATCCATCTTGCCTTGAACAAGGGTATATGAGAGTGAGAATGGTAATTAGAAACAAGTTTCCACAGACGGTGCCAATCTGTTGATGTAAAAAACTAAACTTGATCCAATTTTATAATCACAGATAAAATATATAATTGCAATGGTAAATGAAAGAGAGAGAGGGAATTTTTTAAGTGGTTCAACTATGTAAGAAAGCCTATGTCCACTGTTATTGTATTAATTTCAGATGTTACAGAAAGCTAGGTACTCTTGTAAATAAGAATATCCCATAATCCGTTATACTTTGCCCTTGATGAAAGGGATACAACATATTTATAGTGACCCGAAGGTCAAGGGTTGGAATGTCAAGGGATTGAAAGCTTTTATACATTTAAGCATTTATATCCTTACAGAATGAATGTGATGATTGGTTGTATAAACCACATGTAGCATAACCCTTTGTATAGTGACGCTTCATTGATCGTGATGGTCGGCATTCTTCATGTTGGTCGGCATTCATGCTGGGTTACTATCGGGTGACTTGGATTTTAGCCACATAGGAGGAAAAATGTTCACATCTGATTGGTCCACATAGATGGATAACTTTTAGCATCAACAGGGTGTATAAGTCCTCGTCTCATGTGCGTGATTTACTTTTACCCATTTTAATTACCTTCTATACTCCATAAACATATGCTACTAAGTTGAATCAATTTGTAAATCACGTTTTATCACTTAGAGTTAGGATTAACTTTTTTCAAATTTGATTTAGAGATAAACATTACCTCAATTTGGTAATAATTTTTAAATTGGGTAGTTGCTCTTCGCCTTCAATTTTCTCCACATATTTGAGCTTTCCATATCTCTATACTATGCTTTATCATGTGCTATCAGAGTGGATACTCATAGTTTAGGTTTTATCACCTAGAGTTGACCCTCTATTTTTTTGTGTGGAAATGGAATTTGGGTATGAGATTTTTGAAGATGTGTTTTATGGCACACCTAGTCATTCTATACTAGACTTTATTCTCCGTTCAATTTAACATGCCGTCCTCTGAAAAATGAGTATGAATTTAATGAGGATGAATGTGATTAAATGATTTCTTAACTCTTGAATCTAAATATGATAAATTTTATAAGGAGTCTTTGATTTTTTTTAAAGAGAATGCTTTAATGTCCTCCATATTAAATGTATATAAAAGGGAGTACATCGATTTACAACTTAAGGCATTTATTCTTGATCAACTTCAAGTTGACCATGATCACATGTGTGAGAAAAATAAGTTGTTGATAAATAGTCTTGAAATGTTAGTTTGAGTTTAACATAATTTTTAAAAGAATAAAATTATGCTCTTTGTGAAAAGGTCCAAATCATTGAAAAAAAATGTGTGATTTTTTAAACGAGCATTCATTTTTAAAAGATGAAAATTATTTTTTATGTGCTTTAAAAGGTCAAGAACCTATCATCTTTAAAATACTTAAATGTGTTGATGTTTCCTTTTTAGACCTTTTGGATGATTTAAAATATAAGAGCATTATTTCAAAAGGGGAGGATGAAAGTTTTATCAATTTTGAAGAAGAGAGAAAATATTTTAATATATATCTTGAAAAATTGAAAATGGATCTTCAAGTTTGTAAAGAGTCCAACATCATTTTGAGAAAGAAAGTCAAATTTCTTTAAAATGATTTAATCTTGGACAAAGAAGTGAAAGTGAATTTAAAGGCAAGATCACAAAAACATGGAAGTATGATTTTGATACCAACCTAAATTTCAAATGATAAAAGAGGGTTTGGTTTTATAAAGTTTGATGTTCCGTATTCCAAAAGAGAAATAATGTTTGTAAAAGCTTCTTTTCAAAAAGAGATAATAAAAATGCAGAAGTTTTTTTGAATGTTCAAGATAAAAGGAAAACTGTTTTAAATAATTTTGAAAAGAAATATAAAGTTGTTCACCCCAAGTTAGCTAAAAACAATCGCGTGATACTTGAGCCCATCGAACTGAAGAAAGCTTTACCTCCTTGCGGCTTGGGATATCAACCATCAGAACCAGAGCTCAGAATGATCCGCCCGACTCGATCAAAGAGAGGGTTAGACTTCGTCCGAACTATCTCGGGAGATTCGTTAAATGGATAATTCATCAAAGAGGGCGAGGATTTCACCTTTTGCGGTTTTCCAGAACCATGGTACGACTGCACAGACAAGAAAATAAAGCCTGGAATGGAGATCTTTTTCCAAGATAGCTACCCATGGGCCAAAAGTTTCCAACACCGCATACAACCGCTTATCAAAGATACTGAAGAGATTGAAGAAAGTGACTCCGAAGATTCCTTCAACCTGCAGACACTGGGGCTGGCACTCTGCATGGTTCATTCAGGCACCACATCAAGGGACCCATCCCGTCTGAACAAAGCTACTGATACACCTTTCCTCAACTGGCATGCTGCGCCGGTTCTACCTCTTGAAATCTCCCCTAACCCCAATGTTTACCCTATTTCTTCTATTGTTGTCTACCCTTGATCAAATGTAATCGAGACCTCTTTTGACGAGGTTCTCAATGCTATTTTTCCTATCAATGAAATAAACAAAGATTTGGAGTATCTTGTTGTGCCTTCATTAATTGTGTAGATTCTAATCAAGCTTTTGATGACGATGATTTTGCAAATGAACAATTCTTAACTGATCTAAATAAGGTTAATAATAAACAACATAACCGCGTCTAAGTTAATGAAGAAGAGATTGTTGTTATTAATCTCGGTTCTAGTAGCCAATTGCGAAAGATTAGGATAGGGGCCACCCTTGACGAGCATGAGCGCGCACGACTCGAAGAATTACTAAAGGAGTTCGTGGATGTCTTTGCATGGTCCTATGACGACATGCCCGGTATTGACCCCGAAATAGCTCAGCACGAGATCCCCACTCTCCCAGATGCCAATCCAGTTAAACAAAAGTTAAGAAAACTCCGAACTGAATGGTCGCTTATGGTCAAAGAGGAGGTGGTCAAACAGTTGAACGTGGATTTCATTCGAGTAATCGAATATCCCACGTGGCTAGCCAACATTGTACTTGTACCAAAATTAGGAGGAAAGGTTCGAATGTATGCGGATTAATGAGATTTAAACAAGGCCTCTCCGAAGGATGATTATCCGCTACCCAACATCGAAATGATCGTGGACAACACAACCAGTCATGCTCTCAAGTCATTTGTCGACGGATTTGCTGGATACAACCAAATTAAGATGCACCCCGACCATCAAGAGAAAATCGCATTCATCACCCTATGGGGAACCTCTTTCTACACCGTTATGCCATTCGGTCTCAAGAATGCTGGGGCTACCTACCAAAGGGCCGCCACAACCATCCTGCACGATTTGATTCACAAAGAGGTCAAGGTTTATGTGGATGATATGATTATCAAGTCCAAATCTAGAGAAGGTCATGTTCCCTCTCTCTGAAAGTTTTTCGAACGACTGCGACAGTATCAATGCGACTTAATCCACAGAAATGTGTCTTCGGCATTACAAAGGGAGAACTCTTGGATTTATGATCAGTGAGAAGGGGATAGAAGCGGATCCTGCCAAGATGAAGGCCATACTTGAGATGCCACCTCCACGAACAGAGAAGGAAGTCCGAGGTTCTTTGGGGAAATTACAATATATCAGCCGGTTCATCAGCCAACTAACCTCCATCTGTGAACCAATCTTCAAGCTCCTCCGAAAGGATTCAACCAAGGTTTGGAACGAGGCCTGCCAAGAAGCTTTTAATCAAATCAAACAGTACCTAACCCAACCTCCAGTTCTCATGCCACCACAGCCTGGTCTCCCTTTGCTCTTATGCCTAACCATAATCAACATTGCAGCCGGGGCTTTGCTAGCCCAGTACCTTGAAGACTCCCGCAAAGAAAGAGCCATCTATTACGCCAGTCACAAATTGGCCGACTACGAGGTCAACTACACTGCTTTGGAAAAAGTATGTGTCGCACTTGTCTGGGTTACCCAAAAGTTACAACACTACATGATCGCCTTCCCCATTAAACTTGTATCCCGAATGGATCCCATCAAATACCTGCTTGAGAAACCCGCCTTATCCAGCCGAATGGCCTAATGGTTGATGCTCCTACCCGAGTTCGATATCGTGTACGCCACATAGAAAGCCGTTAAAGGAAGAGACATCTCTGATTACCTTGCCGACTACCCCAATGACGAAGCAGAGGTATGGATCTTCGAATTCCCAGATAAGAACATTCTTTGCACCGCCCAGGACCGCCTTCGATGGAAAATGTTCTTTGACGGTGCTGCCAATAAAAAGGGATATGGCATTGGGATACTTTTGATCGCCTCGGATGACTCCCACACTCCTATCGCCATTAAATTGGATTTCCCTTGCACCAATAACATGACAGAATACGAGGCATGCACAGTGGGCCTCCAGGTCTCTCTCGAGAAAGGTATTCAATACCTTGATGTATATGGGGATTCTGCACTTATCATCGGTCAAGTGCTCAGAAAGTGGAAAGTGAAGGACAAAAAGCTCCAACCCTTTCATGCCCAATTAAAAGAGTTGGCCTCCCAATTCCGAAATATCACCTTCCATTACCTACCCCGAGCAAAGAATAGCCTAGCCGATGCTCTCGCTACTTTGGCTTCCATGGTCTACATGCCCGAGGGAATAACAATGACCCCCCTTCCTAGTTCAAAAGCAAGACAAACCAACCCATTGCTACCACATTGAGCTCGCCACCTTAAAAGATCCTGAGCTAGTCAATTACTGGTACTATAATATTTGGTGCCTCCTTCGGTACGGTAGGTATCCCGAGGGTTCCAATAAGAACGATCGAGATACCCTCCGAAGGCTGGCCGCTCAGTACATCATCTGTCATAAAGCACTACTCAAGAGGAATTTCGATGGAACTCATTTTTACTGTATCGCAGGGGCTGACATTGAAAAGATAATGCAGAAAATCCACAACGGGGAATACGGGCCCCACATGAACGGTCACATGCTTGTCAAGAAGATCATCCGACAAGGCTATTACTGGACCACCATGGCCTAGGATTGCACCGCCTATGTTCGGAGGTGCCCTAAATGCCAACAGCTCTCCAATCTCCAACATCTACCTCCGCGAGAATTATACAACATGACTTCTCCCTGGCCGTTCTCCACCTGGGGTATCGACATCATAGGAAAGGTTACACCAAAAGAATCAAATGGGCATGAGTTCATCCTGGTTGCCATCGATTACTTCACCAAATGGGTCGAAGCTGAGTTATACGCAGTATTAAATGCCAAGAAGGTGGCCAAATTCATCAAGAAAAATATCATCTGCCGATATGGGGTCCCGCACGAGCTAGTGTCGGATAATGGTTTGCACTTCAAGGCAGAAGTCACATAAATAGTCAACGAGTACAGGATTCAGAGACACAAATCTTCTCCCTACCGACCTCAGACCAATGGTTCGGTTGAAGCCGCCAATAAAAACCTCAAAACCATCATCAACAAGATGACCGAAAGTTGTAGGGATTGGGCCGATCAGATCCCGTACACCCTCTGGGGCTATCGAACCTCAATCTGAACCTCTACTAGGGCTACCCCTTAGTCCCTGGTCTACGGAATGGAACCAGTCCTACCTGTGGAGCTGGAAATACCCTCGCTATGCGTCATGCTTGAAAGCAAGGTTAGAACCCATCTGGGACCCCAGAGGAAAGTTCAAACCCAATTGGAGTGGCCCTTACATTGTGAAGAAAATCTTGTCTGGCGGTGCCTCCATGCTTACTAACCTAGATGGGGAAGAGATGGCTCGTCCAGTCAATCTGGACCGTCTCAAGAAATTCTACCCCTAGTCCGAAATCTCGGCACGCTACGGCTCTTCCCATCCCCCTTCTATTCTAAAAAAAAAAACTCTTCATTTCGCTCTACCCAGAACTATGTGGGCCTGATCCTCTGCAAAAAACTATTTTCAAACAGATAAGAACTTTTTCAAAAAACCCCAGAGGTATGTAGGCAGCTCATACATCTCACATGAGCACGACCCTTTTCTTTTTCACAAAATACTATTGTTTTCTTATCTCCGAGAATGGCAGTTCATTCTAAACATCTACTTGAATAAAAGGATTATGTATGCCTTAGCGATTGGTATAGATAATTCAAAATACAAAATTCATCGAAAGGCACAGCTGGATGATCAGAAACTTGTTTATTTCATTAATATGAAACTATAGTACGGATTACGTAAGAAAAAGGAACGGATAACTCCCTTCCCCCCTACTACCATAAAAACCAGATTAAATCCCCCACATATGTTACATAAATAAACTACCCAGGAGTCCTACCCACAGCTAATCGAAGAGCTTTCACCCTTATCATCTACATCTGGAGGTCCCCAAGTTTCTCCTGCCTGAATGGAGTGCCACAAACACTCCATGGACCGATGGGCCATAACCATCTTCGAGAAGACCACAACACCCCCTTCTATGGAGTCGGATAAAACAAACCACCTCTGATCAGTCTCTACTGCCAACATCTTGCTGACTACTTTTCTCCACAACCACTTCATATAATCTTTGGGGACATGGTAAACCTTCCCAACAGACTGAGAGGGATGGGTCGATGGACGCCGATTTTCCCACAGAGATCCAAGAAATAGACGCAAGCTCAGTCAAATCTTCTACCAAAAAGAAATTTGAGGTCCGAGGGGGCACGACCTGCGCCCAGCCAAATTGGCGAAAAAGCCACCAAGGGAAATAAAAAGAGGCCTGCCTGAGACCAACCAGCCGCACATATGAATATTCTCCTAGCTCCAGAACAGGCTGCAACTGTCCCCACCAAGGCACTAACCAATACAGCCCACGAGCCCCGTACTCCACAAGTCAATTCTCCCAGTTCTCAACATACAGGCCCATGCGGATGAAGTAGTGCGAAACGAAGTTGGGTACGGCCGACAAAGGATATTCTGGAGGAGTCGACAAGCGGAATCTTTCAGACAACCACATGAACAGCATCACAGGGCTCCCCCTTAAAAAGTCAGAACGGCATTCTCTCCAGGCATCCAGGCCATTCAAAGTCTCCGCTAATATTACCGCCACAGGATTGCGACGGTATGACATCCATGAGGTAACGGCTGCAAGTTGTGAGTCCACACGCACCTCCCCAGTCATCAACAGCTATTTTGAAACCAGGCCCAGAACAACGGCTCCAGCATAGCCATCATCACTTACTTCCCGCAAATGCACGGACTGCAACACCGCCGGGAGGGAGATCATTCCTCCGATAACCAATGACCTGGCCGCCGAAGGAGAAATATGGAGAAGCCCGACCAACAAATCCCTAGGAGAACAGGAAAATTTGGGTAAAGCCGTGGCAACACTGGGATTCACACCCAATATGGCAGAAAATTCTTCGTAGGTAGGACAAACTTCTTCCAACCCAAAGCGGAATACATGGTCTTCGGGGTACCAAAATTGTACTGCCCCCATCAGCATATTCCACTCAAAAGGTCGATTACACCACAAAGAGACTCGACGCATGTTTAAAGCATCATAGTCGACATTATAAGAGCACATATCATCCAAGGCTTTGAGGTAGTTGACAAACTCAATGCTACCAGGGAGAGCCATCTCGCAAGACTAAAAGATGATGGGTGGGTATGTAAGAATGCAAAAGGTGTGAGGAAAACACTCCACCCTTTTCCCTTTTTTATACTTAAAAATCCTCACAAGGGACATAATCCCTGCAGAAATCGAAAGGTATCCTACCCCACAAGGTACTAAAGGCTTAAGAGGGTACCAATCAAAGCTTTCAATTGATGGGACTGGACTGAACTGTCGATAGGCAGGCCAGGGTGCTTGTCGATCGACAAACCCCCATTTTTGGAAATTTCCTCCTTTCTCTTTTTGTCAAATTAGAAAAACTCCATAAAAATAAATTGATATTCTCAATAGAATTTCAAAATCCTTTTTCTCTTTACATAATTCCCCTTTTAAATAAAAACTTTCCTTTGAAAAATTCCAAAAATACTCCTATTTTACGGTCTCAGTAGCAAATTAAAAAGCGCATGTGCATGCATTCATTCATCATTAAAATAAAAGATAAATAATAAAAAAAACTACATTGCATTGCATATATATGTTTTTTGTGTTACATCATTTTTTGCAGGAAAGAAAGAAAATGCCAAAAAATAACGGGACTCAGCCCGAACCCTCTCTCTCTCTCTCTCTCAAGAGTTCCAACCCCTGTGACGCGCTCTCTTCCCCCTGCGGCGAGACGACGCTCCCCCATTTCTCGAGCTAGAGTCTCCCCCGGACGAGGCTAACGACACCAAGCAAGAAGGGACAGGGACAGCCTCCCGAATGTGAGCAGTCACCGACGATATCCAGTCTCTGATGTCCCTGAGCCAAGTGGTCGACACCCGGATTTGCTGCAAGGAAAAGGCAGAATCAGTATCAAACAAAAGAAAAAAAAAAGAGAGGAAAAGGACCGAAAGGTTTACCGCAGGACGAAGGACGTCCTCTTTCAAGCCCAACTCCTCCGGATCCATCGCAAGAGGACGGTGTAGCATCGGCACTGTCCCTCCATCAGCCCGCCGGATGTTCTACGAATGAGTGTGCAGCCGAACAAATGGGACCTCCGAGGTCCCCGCCGCCACAGGTGCCGACGGACCACCACCACTGTGGGAATACCCCACCACCCGACTCGAACCAGCAGGAGGGAAAGGCAAAGCGTCATGTATATTGGGCGCCAGCAACCAGCTCATCACAAAGTCCATATAATCATACGGCGCGTCCGTATCAGTATATAATGCATAGGACTCGCCGATCATCGACGCGATCCTCTCATCCTCCAATAACTGTCGCTCCCACCTCATGAAAGTAGGAGGCTGCGCGGGAGGCACCACCACCTCCTCCTCAGCAATCTGAAGGATCACCTTCTCCCCTAGGTACCAGTTATAGCCGAACTCATGCGCCAACAAACGTCCCAGTCACCCCCGTATCCTGAATAGCTGTCCCCCAAGGATAAAAGGTCACCTGAAAATCCCCAAGAAGGCATAAGTCAAATACAAAATCAGAAGGTGAAAAAACCAAGACCAAAAAGGAAAAGACCTTACCCGACCACTGGTCAGGTCATTCAAGACCTGATGCACTGCCTCCAGGGAAAGAGATCCCTTCGACTGCCGGTTGGTCTTATGACATCGATACAGTCGACAGAAGTCCCCAATGGTGTCTTCCTTCAGAGCAATCAGCGGGGTGTTGCACCCAATAACTTCATAAAACCACGTCTGAATTCACAAGCAAAAAGAGACTCATAAGGAAAATGCGAATGCATGAAAGGAAAATGCACAAAGTAAAGGATACCTCCAGGAGATACGTGGCTCCAGTAAAAGTCTACCGGCAGCACCGACTGAATGCATCCAAAGAAGAGTAAAGGGTCGCCAAGGTCAAACTCCCCCAATCATAGAAAGGGATGTTTGAAAACATCCTCAAATACGGCAGAAACCACAAATGGACGACGTCGCCGCTCGACGCCACCATGAAACCTCCCATCACCAACAAGATGAACAACCGGGCCATCTGCCTCACTTGCAGCCCATCCTCCACATCAACCACCCTGCTCAGCAAAACATCCTTCAGCAAGGATAGCCAGATAGAATCCCCAGAGACTATCCTCCTCACATCACCAAGTGCCGCATACACCACCTCCGGCCTCACCCGCAAAGAGAGATCCACCTCTATCTTCTCCCCCTCACAATCCAGCCTCAGCAGTTGCTGCACATCTATGGGAGTCACCATCATCTCCCCGAAGCCAAAATGAAAAGTGTGGGTAGTGTCCCACCACCTCTCCCCCAAGGCACACAAAACTGCTGTCGAACGAGGCGTCTCATCCAGCGCAACCGCCAACCTCCCAAAACCCGCTGATGATACCATCCAGCACACCACGGGTGAAAGATGCTCCCAAACATCCCTAAGCCCCGTCGTCCCACGGGCACGCATGTTCTTCAAAGAAATATCCGACTGGAAAAAGGAAAAATTCAGTCAAAGGTCAAGAAAAAGGGAAAAATCACCCAAAAAGGAAAGAATGCCAAAGGTCAGGTTACTTACATAACCACCGGGAATCACTCTCAAAGAGTGATGACGCGATGGCTCCCGCAGCAAGGTCCGCTCATCCGCAACCGACTTGAATGTATCAAAGGCATCCTCATTCCCCAAAGCAAGAGGCACACTGTCCCTCCAATCCACGTTCGCCCACTCATCAACGGTCAACCACTCCCGATGGACAGCGGTGCTCACAAAAGTGGACATTTCTTGAAGATCGAAATGCTAGAACAATTCGCAGAGAGAAATCGCAGAAAGAGAGAAGGCAAGAAGCTGTAAAAAATGAAGGGGATTCTCCCCCTTTATATAGGAAGCCAAATGCCATTCCGATCGGCATCTCACCCTGCCATATCGATCGGCACTGTCTCCTCACCTTCTCGAGGCAACCCAAAAGTCCGTGCCACTGCCAAATGGCACCTCTCAGTCTATGCCGACCGGTACCCCCCTTAAAATTCCGTACAAAAATTCCTAGAAAATACCAAGAAGCCTCGAAAAATCCTCAGGAAATTCCTAAAAATCCCAATAGGGATTTAGAACATTTTTATCCAGAAAATTTCGCACTCTTTCGGGAAACACACCATTTTCCCCAACGGAGCCCTCAAAATCCAAGCTATTGACCTCTCGGGCAAGGAGCCCGGACCACCTAATCACCTCCTCATCAAAAGGCCTCCCCGGCCATCGGCTACCCAGTGCGATACATTATCACATGGTATTTTTCCCAGCAGAAATCAGAAGAACCACTCGCCCCGAGTAATCTCTCCTAAGGGGCAATCCAAATTTTCCCAGCTCATTCATCGTTCTCCAGCGGAGCCTCAAATCCAATTCTTATCCCCCAAGCGGAACCCCTCTTCCCCAGCGAAATACTAAAAAGCTAAGTGAAAACTCCACCCGGCAAAGCTCCGGAAAATCCCTAAGGATCACCTGATCACTTCCCCAACGGAATTCTCTCACAGCACCCGAAATAGGTTGTTCCCCCTTGCAAGGTCCCCTATGAATCTTCCCCCAGCTATCAGCTCCCCAACTCAAATCGGAATCACAAAGCTCTTTCTCCATCAGAATCAAAATACAATCTTTATCCACTCTTGGGTTAGAATTGACCCCGGTCTTGGATCGTCGCCTTAGTTAGGTCAGAATTGATCTCAGTCCTCAGTCGTTACCACTCTTGGGTCAGAATTGACCTCGGTCTTGGATCGTCACCTTAGTTAGGTCAAAATTGACCTCGGTCCTCAGCCGTCACCACTCTTGGGTCAGAATCGACCCCGATCTTGGGTCGTCACCTTAGTTAGGTCAAAATTGACCTCGGTCCTCGGTTGTCACCACTCTCGGGTCAGAATTGACCCCGATCTTGGATCATCACCTTAGTTAGGTCAGAATTGACCTCGATCCTCGGTCATCACCACTCTTGGGTCAGAATCGACCCCGGTCTTGGATCGTCACCTTAATTAGGTCAGAATCGACCTCGGTCCTTGGTCGTCACCACTCTTAGGTCATAACTGACCTCGATCCACAGAATTGATCATCCCCAGTATACTTCTTAGGTCCTCGGAATCGACCTCGACCCTCTGAATCGGTCATACGCCCTCAAAAATATCATGTGGTGTCTATTCAACGGTGATCATTTGTTCCAAACTCACCCGTCGAGTGGCTCTGTAGACACCCCATTCTGTTACCCCCTAACTCTCCTTAGGTCCCTAGTATCTCCACTCATCATCGCAAACCCAGGTCACGTCCCGACTAGTGACCTGGAAGTCATCGGGTACCCTCAGGCTCAGTTTGACCCAAAAGTCAAACTCATCGTCTCGACTGAGACTCAATGAATATTTGAAGGGCACTAAATACCCTTTCCAACGGTCCACCCCATGCACGATTTCGACAAACCATGAGGACGAACGCGCCATTTGCGTCCGAAACCTGACCTAGAGCCCACCGGGCGCTCCCGGTCACTTTTTGACCTTTGTCAAACTCTTCAGCTCCATCGAGGCTGAATGAATCTTCGAATGGAACTGAATACCCTTTCCAACGGTCAACCCCGTGCGTGATTCTGACTTTCCATGCGAACGAACGACCTGTTTGACTTCGGGAAGCCACCGAGCGCTTCCTGGGCCCGGTTGACCAAATTAAACTCTCCAAACCGGGTCAAACTCTTTGGAATGTCAAAGTAAATATCCTAACCTTTCCAATGGTATGCCTCGTGCGCGATTTGGACTCACCATGCGGACGAACGATCCGTTTGCATCCGCACGATTCCCCGTCCAATGGACCGACAAACGCTTCCGAGCCACATTTGACCCAAAGTCAACTCCCGAACTCCGAAGCAGTCCAAAGGACTTTCGAAGGTCTCTGAATTAACTTTCCAACGGTATGCCCCGTGCGCGATTCTAACCAATGATTTACCCTCGGCTTCTAATTTTCCGAAAAAGCCCGAGGCGCACTGCCAAATGGCAGGTCCCAGACCGAGCCTATCGGCACCTGCCGATAGGTAGTGCCATGTTAATGCCGATCGGCATACCCCTGGGCCTATAAAAGGAGGCCTTGACCTCATTTTCAAGGGGGCCCAAATTTGATAGAAATCTCTCTGAACGAATCCCAGAAACCTCTCTCGAAGGCAGCGTGATTTCAACTTCCAAATCCCTCTTTTAGCTACACTTTTCATCATCCCTTTTATCAAACTTGGTGAATTAACCACTCTCCATCATCATCCAAGCTCAAGGGATGCTTTCCAACATTCAAGATCAAGCTCAAGATCTTCAAGAAGGTCCAACTTTCTCAAACTCTCTCTTAAATTCTCTTGAATTCCCAATAACTTGTTTTCTTACTTAGCACTTTTATAATCTCATCTAACACATCCTAATATACTTTTTATTTAGTATTATTGCACATCCCATATTTTCATATAAATAAAAAACCCAAAAAACAAGAAAAAGAGGGTTTGCTCATAAATCCCAAATAAGGGATTCTCACACTTTTTCACGCTTTTCCCCCAAATAAAACACTTTTTCTACACACAGACACACACTTACAAATAAGAGATCCCACATTTGAATTTATGGGATAAACCCCACCCCTCGTTTTGTATGCGAACTACGTGAACTTTGATGCCTTTATAGGCTATGTAGGCGTCTTGGGATAAAACTCGAGACTCGAGTCCTTCCTCCCACTTTTTCTCTCATTTCCTATTTTCTCTAAATCCATTTTTCTTATATTATATATATACTTAGTCTTAGTGACGCATTACTCCATGTGCGTTACTGTTCCCTTATAACGATCAATGTAGGGGTGATCGCATAAATCTTATTTTCCTAATATTACTCTTATAATCTTCCTATGGATGACTCGCTTTATCTTTTTCATGATACAAGCCGAGGATTCCTACCTCCATTCTATATATATACACATGCACACATCTCACGGGGGGGGGGGGGGGGGGGGGAACATAAAGGAAAATAGCCAATATTCATGAGAGACCGAAAGGGCGGAATGGGTGCCTAACACCTTCCCATTTCGTAACTAAGCCTCCGAACCCTTCTCGAATCATTTGGTTTCGCATGCACCAGTATGTCTTTGGAAGCCAACCTTCGGGGTGGCTTCCTCTTTTTCTTTTGTCTGTTTTGAGTAAAATAGACTGGCAACTCTGAATCTCTCTACATTTTTCACACCTCACAAAATCGACGCCAGCCTAAGCGCTCTCCCGAGAGGGGACGCGCGGGACCCGAACGATCCCTTCCTCCCTCCGCGGCGAGGATCGAGGGATGGCCACAGTTATAATTCCATATTACATATTACATATCACACAGTAATATTCAATAATTTTCAAAAATAAGTATTAACCCTTGGCACGCTAGTTATAATTATTTTAATTCGGATTAATAACAAATTAATTTCTCACATTTTGATTTAATTAATCCAACAACAATAATTAATCGCATACTTATTACCATAATAATAATTAATCACATAATTATTTAAATTGTCAAAAATACGGGGTGTTACATACTTTCCCCCTTACAACGGAATTTCATCCCGAAATTCGAAAAAAGGATACCAGGTACGGACAACGTTGTAAAAATATTGTGCATCGCATCCCGGCACTCACAAGTAAGCTACTACATACCACCCATATAGTACGTTATCGAATACCCTTAATAATGAACACTTCACATGTGTTTGCTTTAAACTCAAGGTTACCCTGTCATATAGGTTCTTGCCCAAGCCTTTCTACTTAAGTCTCACTACTTCAACTTTATTTTAGATGTTCACTATCTAGACTTCTACTATTCGCACTTAGTAGATTTATCCTCTTTTCATATACCTACGACTTCGTCTCGTGTCCTTCATACAAGTAAATTGGCTGTGCAATATATATTTCACACACAATATGTACGATAATATCGATTCTTCTCCGACATTTGTAATCACAATTGGTCCCCCACCTCTAACTCTCAAGTAGGACAACAACAAAGTTTATCGTGTTATACTTCTACTGGCACTCTGCCCAAACGTGAACTTATAGGAGTTATTTGGACACAGACTCCACTAGTATAAGGTACTGCTCCCGTCCTCCTCTAAGATCTCAGGGTCCACATAAAATTTTCTCTCCCGCATCCGATTGGACCGCTTGTCCTGCCCATCCCTCTGTGGGTATTAGGCGGTACTCAATCGCATTTTAGTACCTATAATCTTACCATCTCAGCTACATGAGAAGATCCTTGGGGATACTCTTCCATTATCTAGTGGAAGGATTCCCTACTGGTTTCGAATTGTCCGCCCTTTTTCTAACAGTCAGCTGACCCACCGCAAGAGTAACTTTGAAAATTACTCTACATTAAACCCATTACCATTGTTATTTGTATCTTGATACATTTTATACTCTCTTGAACGTACTTCTAATCGTGATAAGTGTGACTTTGTCGTATCGTGTGACACCAGTCTTTTTTCCCGCTCAAAAATCTCAGTTTATTTTGAAACATAAGTCTCTAAGAAATCTTATAGAGTATTCTTCGGCTTACCCGATTACATGTTATCGAATTCACAAGATATTCATAATCCACCATTTGATTCAATCCCCTAGGACGCCCATACACCCTATGCCTCGCGCATCATTATACAAAAGACATAAAATTTTCTTACTTCAATTCTTGCACACTCGATATGCTGATGTGGTAGGGGTGCACTCAACCACCCCACTGGTCAAAACGTAATCAATCCTTCAATTGTATCATTGCTCTATTAAGAATGATACTAAGACTAGGCGAATCTATTCGCCTTGAGTCATAAAAGAATTATTAACCCTCAATTATATTCCTTTATAGGTATAATAACCAACATACAAAATTTATGTACTATCGGCCAAACTTCTCTCCAACTCTTGACGTTCTCTAGTTTCATGCGTGGGATGTCTCGCAAAGCGAAATCCAAACAAGGAAACCCCTCGATACACTACTATCTAACCTAGACGGTTGTCGAGGTCCATAAGGCCTTCAGTATATACTATGTACTTTCCCATAATTTACGTATTGTGACATAAAAGTTTACTCGTCCACTCTCATGTACCTAAAAATGTAACATGAAGCATGACGCCCTCACTATTTCAAGTACTTGGAGCTATAAATATATAACGAGCTATATTTCGCCGCTCGATAAGAACACAATGTATTCTAAGTCTTAACAGACAAATAAATTCCTATGCTCGGGAATCCCATATAATTAGACACTATCCTCGTTGAGGTCTATAATACCATGAAAATTTCATATATACTCATATCTAGGACCAACCCTATTTCAGGTGGTGCCGCACAAAACTAAGATCACTCCTCCCGGAGTGTCCGGCACGGCAGTCATATCACTACATTTTTTACTATCGTTTAACCATACGGTAATTAGTCACTACACATTACCATAATAAACTCTACTAAAGCTAACTCAATTCAGTAGTAAATTATAATAACAAAACATATTCTTAGGGCCCACCCGGTTCACTCACGGGCAATCATCAAAATGCCCTGCTAACAACGAAAAAATACAGTTGTAACAACACTGTTAAAACTAACGTTCCCACTAAACTCGACCCGCACGTGAATTTTAGGGTTTCCAATTTACATAAAAGTTGTGGCACACCCATGTCACTAGAATCTATCCTTTACTCACAAGGAAGAAGCAAAAACCTCACCAGTCTCGCCAAATCACAGGGTCTCAGCACGTGGCTGCCATCACGACCCATGAACATCTGCAATCGTCATACATCCTGGGTTTTCATCCTATATTTGTCCTCTCTCATCATGGACAATTTATTCCATCATTTGAGTTTCGCGCCCATTATTGAAACGTTGGCCCAAACTCTCTAGGCCTCAATTATAGCTTTATTGAACTCCCGTTTACATCCCGGGCCCCGTAGACCCTGACATACTGTATGCTACTATTAATGAGGACTCTACTGGTCCATCCTGAACACATCACTCTCGGGTTATAAATTTCCTAGGCCTAATTCTCTTGACTCCATATTCTCTCGCTGGAAGTCTCGCTCCTCTAGTTGCTATGCCTAACTGGCATGGTTTACCATTTTTAATCTCTTCGGTCTCACTTCTCAATTGTGGACACCTTCAATACTTGTAGTTCTACTTCCTTCACATAAGGAAAACTTCACGAACCATTTCCCCATCCCTGGTCCCACTAACCATTTTGGGAATGTCCTTCTCTCAGACTGAGTAGTCTTAACTTACTGGCTACACTTGCCTTTCGAAACTATGGTTGGCCTCCACGGCCTTGATTGAGTTCATCGTCACTATGCAAGAATTTAATCAACTTAAAATCATCTAACCGAGTTCCCCATTGGAGTATACTCTCATGTGGTGTTTCACTAACACCGTTAAGTTCAGTTTTGCTTTTTTTTTTTTCCAGATTCTCTAACCTTTTTGTCTTTCTTCTTCTAGGAAGAACGCAAGAACTAATCACCATATAACCTTGGTGACATCAACATTAGTCATCCTAGCTTGGTTTCTCATTTATGCTTGTATTCAACTCACAGGTCCTTTATCAACTATGTACCCTTTTGATAATTTATGCTCCTCTGCCAGGTACGAAGTTCATTATGCAATTCAACCTTTCTCTCATAATCGGTTTCTATCTTACCCATTGTACTAAACACCAAAATTTCACTCACATTTTGTTACCACATCGAATGGAAGACCTCACGGTCAAATCGTACCCAAATTTATCTCTAAATTTCAAATACACTTCTTCATGTATGGTGATTGTCTCTAATCACTACATGATGCTCCAAAGAGCTATAGATTTTAACTCCAAATTTAATTCTGAGTGTCATCACACCCCACTCTACACCATTGCCTTCGGATTTTCTACTTTCGCTAGTCTGTTACATTTCCTCGTTTTCTTCTCTGCATCTTCACCGATGGGTTTTCAAAAGAGTCCCTCTGATTCTGCTTTATCGACTATGCTAGGTGGTCCTGAAATCACTCCACCGCTATCTATGACTGTGTCCTGGGAACCCACATTTCCCGAGTGACAATTTTACTATCTCTTACTAAGTAATCATCATGGTGATTTTTGTCACGATCACTCTTTCCCGATTGCTCCATGTCTTCTGTTGAACTTCTTCTCCCGCAGTTCTTCTTACGGCCCTCACTGGTCGTCCTAAAATGTTCGGTGTTCGAATCACATAGAATTTCGTATAATGAGTCACATCCATTATAATTCCTAGCAGGAGAACGTAAGTCGCATACGTAAGGGAACACAATAATCCTATCATAAGGCTCTACATCAAAGAACGTCACGCTGAAACATAATAAGCCGCACAGATCCTAAGGACACTAGAACCTGATGCTCTGATACCACCTGTGACACCCCGCCCAATTAAATATCGGGTGATCAGTCCTTTACAAAATTTATAAAAGAATGTTTGGTTGGTTCATTCTTAGCATCATTGTCGAAAACTTAAATCCAATTAATTACCTAACATTTAATTAAGCTAGTGTCAAAAACATTTCCCAATTTAATTTGAAACCAATTAATTTAATTAATTTATGAACATTGAATTATAAAACACACATAAGAAATAGATGCTGATTGAATTAAATACTGAATAATTAAGACTGGATAAAACCTTCCAGTTCAAGTCACAAATAAAACCAAAATAAATACTCAATCCAACAGAAAAGAACTACAAAGGAACTGAGTACAATCTCTCTAATGAGGATGGGCGACACATGCTCGAACTGAAGTATCTGAACTAGGAACTGAATAAAATGAGAGAAGCTTCTAATCTCAATGACCCGCAACTTCCACAACAGCTGCAGCTCGACAAACCATCCAAGTATCTAGAACCGGTGACCCTGTGGCTAGGCACCTGTACTAATATATATATATATATATATATATATATATATATATATATAGCAAAAGAGAGAAGAAATACAAGAAACGGGTCAGAGCCCGAGGTTTAAAAATGATTTAGCAAGTATTTAAAACTGGTTCTTAAAACAAGTCTTATACGCATGTTAGTTATCGAACTCTCACATGAGTTTCTCACCTCTCGTCTATTGTGCACGCCTAACGTACATTTAATCTCCCTAGTTATACCTCCCAGTTTAACTAGTCAGAAACCATACTAATACTAACTATGCTCACTAGTAGTATTCCCGTATCGCCCATACAATACACTATTCAGATAGTTTATCTCACATACTAAGTTTCATTATTCACCGTTTGAATGGTTAATCTTCTATCCACTAAGATTATTTTATTTATCACTTCCATTTTATCTACTAGTCTCACAAAGTAGAAAGTTACCCGAGTACACTCATACATATATATAGTCTCATCATCCCTATATATATAGACTAATCCTGCACCCTTAGGTGACCACTTGGTGCAATGTAATGCTTATTATTATTACCAAGTCTACTAAATTCACACATTAGAAATATTCAGAAGTTCACACACACACACACACACACACACACACACACACACACACACACACACACACACACACACATATATATATATAGTCACATCATCCCTATACATATATATATATACTAATCCTGCACCCCCGAGCTGAGACCCATTAGTGTACCTATCCAGAAAATCCTGCATCCCCGGGTTAGCACCCATTAATGCACCTATCAATAATAATTCAGCACCCACGGGTTATCACCCATTAGTGCGCCTAACCATAGAATCTTGCATCCCCGGGTTAGCACCCATTAATGCTCCTATCAATAATAATTCAGCACCCCCGGGTTATCACCCATTAGTGCGACAAGCAATAGTCATCCTTGTACCCCCGAGTTATCACCCATTAGTACACTTAACAATAGAGTTTCTGCACCCCCGAGTTATCACTCATTAGTGCGCTTAACTATAAGGTTTTTGCACCCCCGGGTTATCACCCATTAGTGCTCTTAACAATAATATCACATAATAGGCACACACACATCCTATTATAATTTATAGGTATTTCTCCAACCTACATATATGCTCCTCATACGTATTTTAACCTCATCACTGCGTATAGTATAAATATTTAGATTACTATCTCTCTCGTAATCTCCAAGGTTCATTATCTCTATACCGAAATAATTAAAGTATTAATTCTCACATACTCTTCCCGAAATTCTGTCCTATTTGAATTTACTATTTGGCAGTTTCTCTCACTCCAATAAACCGGCAAACTAAAAACTGGACTTTGAGAAAATCCCCCAAAATTCCCTCTGTCGCTCGAACCAGAAGGGTTGCCATTTGAACGACTTGCACATGTCGTTTGAGCGATTTTGTGCGAGGTGCCATCTCGCTCGAACGACTTCGCGCGAGATCGCGGGAGATGTCACTGCTCGTCTTCTTTCCCAGAATTCTACGTTTTTACACCATTTATGAACCTAGAAAGCTCTAAGATTCAACACCCAACGCCTCATCATCAAGGACCATCAACCCTAACAGGTTATAAATCATTCCTAACCTCCTAGGATCATTAATTTGTCATAAATCATCATAATTATAAAAAAAATCCCCAAATCAATTCATATGAACCCTAGTTTCCAAATTTTCAATTAAAGAACCTAATCAACCCAGATTCGTTCATCCATATATGATTCAATTTCCTAGTTCATTCTCTACATTCATGACAAAATATTAACAACTAATTACCCCAACCTCTAATTCATCATTTAACCTCCAATTTTCACCCAATTAACATGTAAATCAAGGATTGAATTCACCTACACTAACATGAGTATGATTATTGCTAAAGAAAGCAAGTAATAAACACTTGTCTCGAATATGATGATCTGATCCGTTGGTGATGTTGGTTCTACGCGTTGGTGGACACGGTTATGCAAGGTGAGGATGATTGGCCCTCCTTCTTGGGTTTTGGTTCTCCCCCACACTTTCTATGGCCGTTCTTTCCTTTCTGTGTCTCCAAAACCTAAAAGACTTTTCTTGGCTAATAAAATAATTCCCAATTTTCGTCCATTAATTAAACCCAAAAAATACAATTTACCATAATGCCCTCTCGGGACGCCGGTTAGGCATAAAATTGCCCCGGGACCCAAACTAAACACCCGGGTATACTATTTTGACTATCTCGACCCTTCCGGACTCAACGGTGCACTTGAAATGACCATACGAGTTACCAAAAATAAATTCTCTTTTTATTCCATTTAATTAGTCCCGACACGACTCACACACGTGTCAGACATAAATTACCAAACTGTCGTATTTCTTACTGTCGACAATTTATCAAATGTTATAATTCCATATTACATATCACACAGTTATATTCAATAATTCTCAACAATAAATATTAACCCTTGGCACGCTAGTTAATAATTATTTTAATTCGGATTAATAACAAATTAATTTCTCACATTTTAATTTAATTAATCCAACAACAATAATTAATCGCATACTTATTCCCATAATAATAATTAATCACATAATTATTTAAATCATCAAAAATACGAGGTGTTACATGTACTTTTTGGGTAAAGAAAAAATCCGAAAAATCTCCTTTGATGGTAGAGAAGAAACTCGGTGCCAACAATGATCTCTCACAAATATATATATATATATATATATGGGTGTAAACATGTGTTTTTGGAGAGATTAAATCATTGAAAAATGTAAACACATAACTGAACTTTGGATGTGGTAATATTTGCTCTCCAGTATGTGAAAAACTCCTAATAGTTATTTTTCAAAAACTCTGCCCGCACATATTAAATCTGACAAAAAGTAGAGGGGAAATGGGTGGTTTTTAAAGAAACAATCACTAAATTACTAATATTGTTCGAACGACATTTCAAAGTCGTTTGAACGACCTTGTTTAAACGATATTTCAAATGAGATTAAGAATGTGATTTCAGAAGAAGTTTTCATTGGAATTTTTGTTCGAACCAAATTTCTAATGAGAAAACAATAAATAGATCGCACAGTCTCGTTAGTAATGTCGTTCTAACGACCTGGAAATTTCATTCGAACGAGTTCCCAGTTTCGTTCAAACGACTTTCCAGAACGTCCAATTTTTTTTTTATGCCCAAAAGTTTTATAAAACAAGTCTAAAGTGATTTTCTGAGAAAAATAAAGTCTTTAAAAAATATTTTATAAAATAAACCCAATTAAAATATCCAAGGTCCTAAATATATATAATTGCATTCATACCTTTGAGACCTTGGGTTTATATAAAGTTGATGATGGGAAACATGGCACTTGAAACCCGGCAATGATGAAACTTTAGATTCTTGGCCACACGACTTCAACTCTTCTAACGTCATAGGCTTAAAGGATACAACATGAACATTTATCCTATGACTCAAATTGTTTTTTCCAAAATCAAGCCAATAGTACAAATTGACTCGATTGGAAATTTATCCTTACAAATCTCTCCTTTTGGCTATTCCGGGATAAAACCAAACAAAAAAAAATCCTATGGGCCGTCAAGCACGCCTAGACACAATCCCACCCAAAAATAAAATAAAAAATAGACGCTTGACTCAAGGATGCTTTGCCGATTTACCCAACTTGCTACTAAAGATAAAATCATGCACACTTAAACAAACCATTAAACGCATAGGGAATATCAAAACATTAAATGCTAAAAATAAATTATCCCCCTTAATTAATTCTCCCCCTTAATCTAACATGATCTACTTAAGAATACCGCGACTCCCCCTAAGATAAATATCCCCAAACTAAAGGTTTAGATACCATTTCTCCCCCTTTTTGTTCAGGAATAGAAAAAGGTCAAAAATAAAATAACTTATTTCTCCCCCAAATAACCAATTAAAGAAAATTCTCCCCCTAAACTAAACAAGGGATATGTAATAAGGAAAAAAGAACAAGTGAAACATGCAATGGTACATAAAGTGATAAGATAATTTAAGCATATATCAATAATGAAGTCCAACTAATCCATACAAATATTAGTAAATATCACCTGTGATGCGATTACAAAGGATACCATAAAAAATGTACTATGATAAGTATAGGATATCAACCAGAATTTGCAACAAGATAGATTCCAATTTTGAATTCAAAGCATACATGGACTAGCGAGCAAGGTAAAGACTCAAAACAAAAATACCACACACACACACACAGACACAGACACACACACACACACACAGACACACACACACACACACACACACACACACACACACACACACACACATATATATATATATATATATATATATATATATAACACATGCACATATACATAGGTATAAACACCACATACGACACAAAATACATTAAGCTTTCCACACTCATATGGAAAAAATGTGTGCAAATACATGTGGTAAATGAAAGTGAAGGGGTGTGAACTAGAGACTAAAGAAATATAGACCCAATCACCTAAACATGTTCACGGAGTTCTCATTTGATTGCGAAACTTTATCAAACTTAAATATAGCCTCATGTGACAATATAAATTGAACTCAATGAATAAACATACACAATGCACACAAGCATAGAATTTTGATGATTCTACAAACCAATAGAGTCAAGACAAGAATATCATAACTAGGATACAAGGTCATTGTGCAAACCCGTTGATACATCTAACCAAACTTCCTCATTAATATTCATTTTCTTTGTCTTTTTCTTTTTGAACATACCAACCAAGCTAAACAAGCCTTGGCTCATTTTTTATAATGCCAATTATTTTAAGGCCAAATTTTAATGGTGGCTTTTCACGCAAAGTAATTTTGTCTTTCGCAATCCGATTCCATTGACAAACAACTACACCGGATAAATATTTTTCCATATTTTTTTTAAATCCGAGAAATGGTTCTTACATGCATAAATCCTCCATAGCCATAACAACATGTACATGACTAAATTGATAGGAGGATATCTCACTTAGCTCAAATATACATGTGAAGTTAAATTTCAAATGAGCTCGTGCATGTGTGAATCGAGGCATACAAAAATATAATCCATGAAGCAACAAAAAATCAAACTACTCCATGCGAGCATGATAAAGAACACTTTAAGGATTGACAATCTTAACCAAAAAGTTCTAGCCAGATGGAAGCGGAACGAGATATAGAATTCAAACACAAGTATATGACACGTAAAATGTGTAAAACTAAAATACACAAAAAACATCTTTTTGAGTTTTTCAAAAGTTTTCACCAAACACAAACATAACCCAAAAAATAAAACAAAAAAAAATTCTTGTATTTTTCGACTAAGACACAATAAATAAAAATAAATGCAAAAGATACACACATCATAATTCTAGCAAAATTTATTTAATGAAGCATAAACTAGAATATGACAAACAAATGTACAACACTACACCAAAAATGCTAATCTGGCATGCTGAGGCAAGGAAATTCTGGCACGGTTTTAAACTGTGCCAGAATCTGGCATTGCTTTGTCATAATTTGGTACGATTTAAAACAGTGCTAAAATCTGGTGCGGTTTTAAACGTGCCAAATATGAGTACGTTTCATTAAAAAAATAACACCCCAAAAATTTCCAGGGGGGCCAAAATTTTAAGAGGGAGCAAATTATTCTAACCTAACTCTCTCCCTCTCTCCACGTTATCCGTGGGCGCTGCATCGGTAGAATCGAGATCATCTAACCCCAAAACAAAGCCCCATCAGTTCTTCTCGCGTCGACGCCGCCTCCCATCGATGCTCCGTAAAAGACCTTGTGATTTTCGGTGAGTTCAAGAGGGATTTTTGAACTTACCACTTTTCAGGTTAGTTTTCGTCCTTATTTCTGTAATTTCTTTTCTATTTTAACTCTTTATTGTCATTTCTCATATTTTGGCCCATCGATTCATCATTCTTTATATGGATTCATACTGAGTAGTTTAGAAATCTCCAACTAGGGTTTTTATGTTTTTTATTTGCCACTAATGGAAATGTATTACCAATATATATTGTTTTTTTCCACTTGGGATGTGCTATATTCGGATTACAATACCTCATTGAACTAAAAATTGGTGGTTATCATTTTTCCCATCATGTCATAATTTTAGACACTAGTTTAGTTTCTATTGGTGTCGTTTATGTGTTATAATGGTAATACACTCGCTTGTTAACTTGAATTAATCAACATGTAAATGCAGACCGTAACCATAGTGTGACCATGAAATGATAAATCATTGAATTATAACCATGAAAATTGATCTCGATTCTGGGTTTTGGGTTTCTTTTGATATGGTATTTGGATGGTGAAGAACATCTTCAGTTTTTTATTTTCTTGGGTCGAATAATTATTGTTTGATGAGGCCATGTGGCTTGATTATCATTGGCGTGGGTTTATAGAAGCAGGGTAGAATGTTTGGTTGTGTTTTTAGGCTAAAATATAAAGTTTTTAAAGCGATTTAGGTTGGTTTTGTCCAAGCACACGAGTTGTTGCTCGTGATGTGTTCTTGACTAAAAACCTAAGGTTTGGAGGTTTTGTTTATGTCTAATAACTAAAACGTAAGAATGGATGTTAGATCTTTATCCACCCTTATATTGCTTTAGGTATCTCTGATTTACTCACTGTGTCAAGATGCAGAAAGGATCCACAGTTCCTCGAAACTATTACTCCTATTGGAGAGAGAGACCACCAATAGCTATCAAATGAGGGGTTAAAGAATAAATATGGGACAATTTGGATAATTAGAATGTATTATATGTGATTTCTGTAATTTAGTAATTCTCCACAGTTCCTCTTATTGAAATTTTGAAATGTTATTTTATGTGATGAGATCTTATTAACACATTCTGCATCCACATGTTTATCAGGATGTCGTCGATGATCAATAAAGAGTGGATAAAGGAGAAAAACTTTAAGACTGATTTGTATAGAAATGGGGTGTTAGAGTTTCTGTAGTATGTGCATAACACTATTCTCGAGGATATACATTCATATCCGTGTAAGCGTTGTCACAATGGGAAAAGACATGTTACTTTAGATGAAATCTTTGTCCATTTGATGGACAATGGTACGGATATAAATTACACCTTATGGCATCTTCATGGGGAGACGTCAATTCTTAATCCAGTCCAGCAACCAACATAACCCACGACTCAGACTAATGTTGGAGAACACATTGATGTGTCTAATATTCTGACTTTAGACGGCCTTGTGAATGATTCTCGTGAGATGTTCACGATTGAAGCGGGTCCTGGTGCGCCTAATTGTGTAGGTGGTGATGAAGGGCCCCAAACTTTTGATGTTCTGAATGATTCTCACACACATACAGGCAAAGGTAAGAAGTATGAGCATTTACATCAACTCGTAATGGAGCCACTGCACCCTCCTACTGGTTCATCACGCCATATGACCGTGTATGCTCTTGTGAAGTTAAATGATATAAAGATGCAATTTAATTTATCAGATGGTGCCACAGGTGGAATTCTTAGATTGTTGAATGAGTTACTCCCTAAAGGGAATAACTTGACGACTAGTTATACCGAAATGAAGAACACAATTAGAGATCTTGGTATGGACTATGTTAAGTATGATGTGTACATTAACAATTGCATGTTGTTTTGGAAAGAGCATGAAACTGTAATGAATGTCTAAAATGTGGTGCTTTGCTATACAAGTATACTTCAAGAGATGATGATGGGGAGGAAATTATATATCCCAAGGGACAAAAGAAGTTTCATAAGGTTCCTAAAAAGGTAATGCAATATTTTTCGTTAATCCCTAGGCTAAAGCGATTGTATACCATTAAATGGATAGCCGAGGAAATGACTTGGAACGCTCGAGAAATCTCTTGTATGGAATTTACGCGTCATCCCCGAGATTCAGCAGAGTGGGTAAATGCAAACATTATGTGGAGACAATTTGCCAAGGATCCACGAAATCTTCAACTTGCAATAGCAACTGACGATTTTAACCCTAATAACATGTTGGCTGTAACTATAGTTGTTGGCCAGTGATTATTTAGACTCTCAACCCTCCCCCATCAATGTGTATGAAGAGTGAGTTTTCAATGTTGACTGTATTGATTCCTGGGCCAAAGTTACCATAAAGTAATATTGATGTCTTCCTCCAACCCTTAGTCGACGAGCTAAAGATCTTATGGTCTGTAGTCGAGGCTTGGGATGGAAATAAAAATGAATATTTTTAGTTAAAATCCATGTTGATGTGGGGTATTCATGATTTTACTGCTTATGGGATGTTAGCAGGTTTTTCAACTCAAGTTTATTATGGATGTCCTATTTGCACTACAAACACACCTTCTGAATATCTTCGCAAGTCAACGAAATGTTGCTATCAATGATTGTAACACCCCGCCCGCCCGAGGAGAGAGAATGGAGCGCTAATGCGATAAAATAAATTCAAATCCACAAGTGACAAGGTATAGAGCATCTAAATAAATCCATAATAATATAAATCCACTAATCTCAATCTCTTCAATTACAACAAGTCTCTCGAATTAAAATTATAACTATCTAACTCAAATAAAAATACAAATATCCAATGCTCTATACAACAAAATAAATAATACAAATCTTTTCCAAACAATCCTCTCTAAAATCAATCTCCATAGCGCCCCAAAATCTGCGCTAACCTGCCACTAAAAGAAAATATGGGGAAGTACACAATACGACAAGAAATATGCTCAACAAATATATGTTAGCGATGAATAAAACATAACAACACGAGTACAAATATTCAAATCAAAATGCAAATATCAAAGCATTTATCAATATGATTTCTCATCAACACTTTAACCGGGTCACCAGGCCTCACCACATCCGTATATGCTTTATCAAGCCATAGCCCGGGAAACAGGAATTTTGGCGGGTGCCCAACATCCGTGCCATATTAAAATCTCATGACAACGTGCTCATCAACAATATAATGATACCACATGAATCAAAATAATTTCAACAATTATTTTTCTAGATTTCCAAGAATTTATCAATTCAAACATGAGTTCAATTAACAAGAATCCAACGGAATAACACTCGCGAGATTAAGGAGCATATTGTGTAAAACCCCATACCTCAAAACACGATGAGAAACCAACGATCACATCCTCAATATCAACACAAAAGATCTACAAAATCTTCTCCAAGAACCTCCAACAAAATAGCCCCATGAACACCTCTAATCTAAGGTTGGAACTCACAAATCTCAATGGCCAATGTGCATATAAAAAGAAGAGGAATATAAAATATATTTGTGCCAAAAATATGTTAAAAGGTTTGCCCACGACTTCCTTTTATAATGCAAAGAAATGAAGAGTTGGAATCCAAAAGACTCCTTTAAATAAGGCAAAGAATGAAGAGTTGGAAGTAAAAACAACTCCAAGAGTTAAAAATATTTAAAAATCATTTTAAAATCCGTTTTAACTCCGATTTTGAAACTGTTTGAAATTCTCGCCTTTAAAAATAATATTCAAAATATTTGAGCAATAAAAATAATTTTATCAAAAACTTTATTTTCCTCCATTTTCTAGAAATTAATTAAAATAGCCCAAAATTACGCGGATTGTTACAACGATCTCGCGCGTTCCTTCCCAAAAACCATCCTTTAGGTATGACACATCAAATCAAACCTTTAATGGTAAAATAGAGACTTCTATGGCTCCAAAAAAGTTAACAATTCTAGAGGTTGAGCAAATTGTGTCTGTTATCGCTTGAGAAGGTGCTTGAAAAGAGGGAGAGGGAGATGGAGAGGGATAGGCTAAAGGGAAGGGGAAAGGGAAAAAGAAAGGGAAGGGGAAGATTAGCGATACCCATAACTTTCATATCAAATTTATTGGACAAGATTCTCTTAGTAGACTTAATGATATCCTTATTACTTCTACTAATAAACATATTGTCTACATAGAGACAAATAATGACATAAACACTTTGAGTGTTTTTAATGTAAACACATTTATCACATTCATTTATTTTTAATTCCTTTGACATCATTACGTTGTTAAATTTCTCATGCCACTATTTAGGAATTTGTTTTAATCCACGTAGGGATTTAACAAGTCTACACATTTTCCTTTCTTGTCCTAGAACTTTTGAACCTTTCGGCTATTCCATGTATATATCTTCATTTAACTCACAATTTAAGAAGGAATTTTTCACATCCATTTGACAAATCTCAAAACTATGCAATGCTGCAATAGCTATTAACATTCAAATGGAAGTTATTCTCGTAATAGGCAAGTAAGTATCAAAATAGTCCAATGCTTCCTTTTGCTTATAGCCTTTCGATAAAAGTCTAGCTTTGTATTTTTTAATTATTCTATCTACTTTAAAGTTTCTCTTGAATATCCATTTGTATCTAAGATTTTTATTATCGGGTGGTAGATCCACCAATTCCTAAGTATGATTTTGCTTGATGGATTCAATATCACTATTTATAGCCTCTTTCCATAACGGAGCTGCTAGAGTTGACATTGCTTCATCGAAGCTTCTAGGCTCACTTTCTAACATATAAGTTAGAAAATCTAGACCAAAAGATTTTGAAGTATTTATCCTTTTACTGCGTCTAGGAGTAATACCCCGTGTTTTCATAATAAATTATTTTTGATAGAATTTAACTAAATAAATTCGTGAATAAATTCCTTGATTGTGATTGCATATTTAAATGATTCATGTACACATAATGTGATTGCTCATAGAAAAATAAATTCTATATTAATTAATTTACTATTATGTGGTGATTAAACATAATAATAGTGTGTAACTTGGGTAGGTATAGTTTGGTCGTGTTTTGGTGGGAATTGGGAACTCGTTTAGGTGTTTTAGACGTATAAGTTTGGGCCCACAGCATAGGTATAACCTTAGGGGAGTTATTGGGTCAATTTGGGTAGTCTTTCGGTCTTATTTGGGGGTCCAAAAGTGGCGGATTAGGTATAATATGGGATTAAAGTTTATAAGATTATAATTACCAACCTAACAGCCTATTCTCGTCCTTAAAAAAACAACCCTAGCAGCCCCACACCCCATTGGAGAAGTTATCTAGGCTAGAGAAGGGAGAAATAACAAGGATCCAAGAAGAGAGACTCCAATCATCAGTTTGAGGCAAGAATTCTCTTGCTAAATAAATTACAATTTGTTTCTTAATTCACTTATTCATTTATTCATAACAATTCTGGGTTAATTGGATAAATTGATGACTTTGAATAAAATGAGTGAACTCTAGAATTTCTTAGAATAAATCTAGAAAGAATGGTATTTAAGGATTAAATATTTTTGGTGACTAACCTAAGATTGATGTCGTGTTACTGAGGAAATAGATTATTAGAACTCATGTTAGGATTACTACTTTGATGATGGAAATTCATGTGATGACCCCTTTTAAATCTAAGAATGTTTAGATGAACTGCAGTGTTAGATTTAAGTTATGGGATTGTAATGTTAATTTGTTAGGTGATCATATAAAAAGGGTTTCTGAATCATGACGGGTATAAACTCTTGAAATAAAAGTAGTTAGAACATTGGAAAGAAACTGGAAATTGGAGTATGAAACTCGTATAAGAAAAATGTTGCACTTCTGGGTTTTGTCAGAATTTGAATTGATTCGTCCTTCTAGGCAAATCGATTTGGTCTGGGGAGAATCTATTTGGCCCTAGAGGTGAATCGATTCGAATCCTGGGCTTGGGTCAGGTTGGGACCAAGGAAACATTCGGATGAGTTTTATGAACTTAAGTGAGTATATGGGAGGTCATCCAAGTGAGTGGATAATTAATTAAAAATAATTTTGTGCCACTATTTATCATTTGGAGAAATTCACAATTAACTAAATGGTTAATTCTTAAAGTAAGGATATTATCTGGAGATTGATAAGGCTCATTGGGGTAATTATAGGGATAATTACTTATACACATTACGTGTTAAAATATGTATTTATTATTTATGTGAACATACCTGTATTCGTGGATGGCCTACTGATTGGGGTTGCGTACGTCCCGGGACCGTATCACGCCTCAGCACAAGTGGACTAGGCGTTGTGTACATAGTTACCTTAGGTCCTATGTGGCAACACCACTTATGAGGAGGTAGGTGGGATAACTGGAATAAATTGTCATCGTCGGGGGTATAGACCATGCAATGGTGTACTATGTAGGGATCTCCCCATTTGTGTGTGTTTTGTGATGTCCGTTTAGATGAGGGACTCTTCCAGACTTACCAATAGAGCAAGAATTGGACACTGAAGGTAGATTCCTTCATGTGTCATATACAAATATAACTATATAAATTAATTGGGAACAAATCCATGTGGTATAATGATGTAAACAATTATTGATATACATAAGTATGACCTCGTCTGGACGAGACTCAGCTGAACATCATGCCCCCCACTTCTTACCTCAGACCCGTCCTCAACTGGGCTTACATCATATTGGGCCAGGTCCATTAGTCTCGACCTCCAAGACCCATTCAGAGAATGCCCATTGCCACTCACGAAGGTAGCTGCTGGACATAGGATTTGGCATCTCCAAGTCTTGGCCTCATAATGTGTCAGCCTAGACAATGTCATCAGGATAAGACCAGTCAAAGAAATTATGGGACAAACATCACTCTCGGACTCGCACACAAGACAGGTTATCTCATCATAACGAGATCTCACATCACCGACATCAGCAACTCATGTGGAACATGTGATCCAAGCGTAAATGGAACACGTGAGAAAAATCGTTACAACAAATCATCCCCACGTGAGGAGAATATTCGCTCATCATGACATACACATGCACATGACAACTGTCTCTCTCTGATTGGTTCACTGATCTCATGCACATAGGTTGCATGCTAGGGGGTGACACTGCGCACCCCTAACACTATAAAAGGATAGTAAATCATCTTCACAAAGGATCGATTATTAAAATTCCTACTGTTACTCTGTTAAAATTGTTAATGTAGAGAGAGAAAGATCTTATAAACCCATTAATAGCTTCCAGCCACCCTTTATAGTGGAATTACTACATGTTTGCATAGTGGACATATGCCAAGACCGAACCACTTAAATATTTGTCTTTTCCTTGTCTCTCATCTCTTCTACTTATCATATTTTCCTTATGTTATTGCTCTTATTCCACCATTGTTGCACAATTCTAGAAGCTTGAGTTAATCACTGACTTGAGGTGGTGATATCTCCAGTATCATCAATTACTAATGAACCCAATGCAACATAAAATGCATAATGTGATGATATGTTATTTTTTATTGATAGTATAGTAAGGGTTACACTTGGGACTAAAAGCATATATGTAGATGGTTAGCTTCAGTATAGGAATTGGGCTAGATGCCTTAAATATAGTCTTATTGGTATAGATATCGGATTTCATAATTGGGACTTGGGTTAATATGCATGTTGTATTACACTTAGTTGAGGGGTGATATACTTACTGCATGCGAGTGTCGATGGGCGGTGTATAATGTCAATTAATTGCATAATTGCATATTGATTTTGTAAGTTAATTCTTACAACTTTAGGGCATCAACCTAAATTATAAAAATGTCCCCCCCCCCCCCCCCCCCGATTTGCCTAGACCAAGACAATAAGGCTGACAGGAGATCAAGCTTGCCGTAGTATTTAATTTTTAGTTACTTTGGTTAGATTAACTCTAGCATAGATTGCTATATTTATTCTAGTCATTTCATTATTTCAAAGATTATACGTGCATAAGCCCGAGATATATTACTTAGTGTTTTATGTACCAGTCATACTTAAATTGGATATTTTATATCTAGTTGGGAGTTTGTATTTTATTTACTGCCAATTATTATTTGCCTAACTCAAGTGCCACAATGGGTTATAATATACTACACTCATTCTTATATTTTATCTATGCGGGACTTTGACTTTACACAAAACATTTCAACTAAATTTCATGTTTCAAGTGGGCACTTTGTAAAATACTTTTTCATTCATTAATTTATGGTTTTGCACAAATGAGTATACCACGTTATACTCCTCATGGAAGAAGACGCGTTATAACTTTGAACCTTCTCGAAAGACATGTGGATCCGAATTAAATTGACCAAAATATGATATTATCAACCTAATTAAATACCATAAATTCCAACGGAGGTGGATCAAACGATATCCGAATGACATGAAATTTGACATGCCTCTTTCAATATCTATTAGGACCCCGTGTTTTAAATTTAATATTTTTTGGATTCCTCCGATAGAGATTTTACAATATGGGGGAAATGAAAGAGACCTCGAGATCTTCCGTGTTATTTCTTTAAGCCGAGACATGCCATTGGTATGTGGGTACTATGGATCTTAACCCTACCCCTCCTTTTTCGGTATTTTCTTATCTATAATGATCCCACACTTATTAGGAGATAATGAATTGCTTATATAGGATAGTATGGGGGGCCTCATAAGAAATAGAAGACTGATTCTTATAGAATTAGGAATCCTAATTAAACTCTATAATTAATTTTAGAATTCTATAAATTATTATTCATTCCAATAAAAAATAATAATTTCATTCTAGTCTACTCTTTCAAAATTATAATTTCAATCTCCTTATTATTAAATGCTTAATAATCTCCCCACATTAAGATTTAAAGATACCTTTTGATTAATTAAATTACTAACAATTTTATTTAATTAACCTCTTATCAAATCCTTGAGACGGCCCGCTTAACTTATTTCATATATATATATACACACACCATACACTAATCTCCATTACCCAAACTATTAATCTTATTGATCCATAAATGAATCTCACCCAACAGGTCAAAATAATTAACAACTAATGTATGTCTCCATTAATTATTTTCGGATTAATAGATTAAGCACTAACAATAACCATGAGATATATATATATATATAATATTATATTGTAAGTTTAAACATAACTATCACAAATTGGTCCCATTCAATACACACAAAGTCTACTAGCACAATAAGTCAAAACTATATCATTTTCTATAATAAAGATAGACATACTAAAATAAACTATGCTATTTCCATAATCAAGATTGACCCGCTACAATCCTACTAATGGTGTATCCATCTCCATATAAGATTGTGAAACATATTTATATTCTATAAGAATGTGTGATCTGATCTTCCGGGTGTAAGCCGAACTCTACGCACCAAATCATATACTATATAGAATAAAGGATACCTATGCATAAATATATAAATAATATAATGCAAACATTACTTGCGAGGACTTTCATTAAATGGACATACTAAAATTCACTAATGAACCATGACTTTTAAAGTAAAACCCAATAATCTCCCACTTATACTCAAAGACAGGGAACCGTGCATCTAATAACCATACCTCACACATATAGTAAGAGGTTTACCGGTAACTAATGCATATAAATTCATTAGGCAAAGTGATTTTTATGCGTATATGAGTTTGTATATCATTTATATCATATTTGATAACTCATACGTGAATTTTTTATCTTATTGACTTGTTCTTACTTCATATATAGAATAATTAAAAAAGATTTAGTTTTTTTAGAATACTTTGCTTTGGTTTTTCAAAAGTATGATTTTCTGATTTTCTAGTTTATTTTTTTTTATTGATCCTTGTATGTCTTATTCCCATGTGTATTAAGAGCATTTACAGATGTTCCTTGAATCTTTATTCGTTGTATATGATTATTATTCTTGGATTGCATATTTTGTATTCAAGTATTTCATGCTCTTCTAGTTTTAATCTTTGTGATTTCTCTAGATTGATTATCTTAGGACTTCATTGATTATTTTAATGATTAATTGAGTTTGTAGGAGCATGTTTAGGATTATGTGCTTCATGTATATCTTTTAATCCTATTTCATGCTCTTATATCAAAATATTTAATTTTTTTGTATAGTTATGTTTATGCCTTTTAAGATGATATACTACATGACATATTTTTTTTAATATCAAAATGGATATTTGATCAATTTTCCTTTGTTGGGGAATATGGCAAGTGCTTCATGAGATGGATTTTATTTTCTTTTAAGTCTTATAAACTTTCAGAAAATTATTCTTAAGAATATAGTATCTTATTTGATTGCACTTTAAATCGTACTACACTTTGTTTAGATGCCACTTTTGAGGAAAGAAAAATAATTATGGTTTTCTATAAAGAGTTCAAAGCTTTATTAGACTCCTGAAAGAGTGTCTAACTTCTATATGCGTATATGAGATTCATGATTTGGAGAAGTTGAAAACGTTTATGCTATAAAATAAATCATGAGTGATGATGTAGATAGGTATTAAACTTTAATGGAATAATTCTACCTTTGAAAATTGAATATAGTATCCCATATTTTTACGTCACTGAAAGTCACAAAATGTAAAAGAAATTTAAACCTAGAAATGTCTCAAAGATTTGTATATGTATAAAAATGGGTAATAAAAAAGATATGAGACAAAACGTTTTAACCAATTACTAGTTTGAGGGGGAAAGTGGTAGCTGAAATGGTCCTAGAAGGGTGTTGGAGATTTCACTTGAGTCGAACCTTTGCGCTCTTTGTTTTATGATTCATTGTCTTAATTGAACTTGATATTGGATCTTTTTCTCAATGGTGTTCATTTTTTTAATTTTCACACTCGAGATATGATCTTATGTTCTTGGTTAATTCTACCATCATGTTATTATCCTTTTATTGATAATATTTTCTTGATTACAGACATTAGGCATAAAACTCAAATTTTGATAAGTGTGATAATATTGCCTGTATTTTTATGTATCAAATGGGTCTTGGATTTGCTCTCTATTGCATAAATGTTATTGTGCAATGTAAAACCCTTTATTGAGATAAGTTGCTAGAAGATCAAATGGTATCATTTTCTTTACATCTTATTCTCATTTTAATCATGAAGTATATCTTTCATGTTTCTTCGAAAGATTTATTTGAAATACATATTTGGGAATATCACTCATTTATGAGCGGTAATTTTCCTTGTATATACTTGCTCAACTTTAGTGTTAATTGAATTTAGATTTGATGTTGCTTATTATTTTTTAAGTAAAAGGAAATATATTAAAACAAAAAAGGAATAGGTAAAATCCTTATAAACTAAAAACCAAAAACATAAAATCCTTATAAACTAAAAACCAAAAACAAACATGCCAAAAGAAATTAACTTGTAAGAAAACACTTGGCCTAGATTCGGCCTCTCAACTAATCCACCCAATAAAATCTACCATAGACATGTAGGGATAGAAAGAAACCCTAAGAAGATAATATAAAACCCATAATAAACCTCTTTATAGATCATAACACATTACTCATCAACACGAGATCCCAAACTCAACCCTACAAACTCCAGAAAACCCTAGCTACAAACCTATTAACCCATTACAAATAGGATACAAAGTCATCCATATCCTATAAATAAGATATATGAGAACCACCAATTTCTTACAAGAAGCAATCTTCTAAAATATAAATGCAAAAATGCAATGTCATATCTAATGAAGAAAGAATTAATGAGGTTCTCATATTTGACAGAATAATAGTGGTAAGCTCCTAAAAGGATCTTTAATAATTTTTAATCAATAAAAGATGAATCTGATAATTTAAAACCTGATAGCATGAAAATCCCTTATAATCCAGACATTTGAGCTTATGTTTGTAGAAAACCTCTGAAAAATAAAATTATGAACCTTGCATGTGAACACATTTGAACTTAAAACTATAATAGGACTATAGAATTCTTCTAACAACTGAAAACCATTATTTTTAGAACTTGAAGTTGTATATGATGACTTTTTGTAGCATGTATGAACTACCTACCCATTGGAAGAAGATTCACAACTAAGTAAAGCTCTCATTTGATTCTTCACCAATCAGAGAATTCCCGACTAATTTAAAGGTCATTGCAGGTCAAACCACCATACTACTGCAAAGACTAAACCAATGATCCATTGTACTTAAGAAATAATATATGAATATAAGACATAGAATCAACTAGCTAATCACATTATATAAATATCTTTCCCTACACCCCTTTTCTTATATCCCTTTCTCTCAAAGTTAGTATAATTTGGCCTTTACATGTATTTGATTGTTCTAACCCCCTTACCATGTGGTTTGAGATACCCCTCCCCATTAGTGATAAATCTCCTTCCCTTCTGAATGAAAATCCCCCTCCTCTATGTTATATTACCTTTGACTTTGATATTTATACAAAATTGCAATACATGTTAATATCATTGGATTAACATTTAGGATAATTTACTTATGGTCTGTGATAATTTAAATTTGGTATGTTATATTACATTTTTTATTGTTAAATGCTGATTGATTTTACATTTTCAATCCATGTTAATATCAATGTTAAATTATATTTAATATTAAATGTTAAATATTGATCAATCTGCATGCTTGTCATTCCATAACATAAGTAATTTTGAGAACTAATTATTATAATAACATTTTTTCATATTTAGTGAGTTTAATGGATGACATATTTATAAAAATGGTTTACCAATTATGGATCATGAGATTTTTTATTATAAAATTTGGGATTGTGATTCACATCTTCTTAACTCTGTTTTCAATTAAAGATGATGTGCCATAGTTTCATAGATACTTACATAATGCAAGGACACAATTTCTTTGGGTACCCAAAGTTTATCGGGTTCTTTTTCTTGCGAACTTGACCCAATAGTAATAAGGAATAATTGTCTTGACACACCACCCAAATATTAAATATTTTGGCCTTAAAATTTATCCTTTATAATAAATGAATCGAAAATACACTCAAATGGTTATGAGTTGTAAACTATTGAAAGCGTATTACATAATAATAGGTTATAAACTATAATTTCTTATTACCCACTAATAAACTCAATATTATTACAATTATTGCCATAATCACTAAAAGTGAAATATAATTTTAACACTTATCCTAGTCAAAACCCAATCATAAAGAAAATGAATAAGTATAATCTTAAATTTAAATCTTTGAAACATTGATCTTGATGTCTAATAATAACTTAAAAAATGAAATTTTACCTCTAGGAATTCTAAGTTTTTCCAGAGAATATATACCAATTTAAATTAGAACAAAAGACATAGACGTATATCGACAGAAAATTTCACACACACATAAACATATATATATAGGGAGAGGTTCAAAAGTGAACATTTTAATGAACATTAAGGAAAAATACCCAAAACCCATTAATTTTAACTCTTATGTTGAAATTGGTCCTCGCTAGCGGCACCCGAGACCATTCCAGCCAGCACCCCCACCCCCACCCTCCATCACCATAAGGATTTCCATACCTGCTGCCATGGCAGTTGGGGGGGTGTCGGCCAAAATGGTCTCGGGTGCCACTGGCACTGACCAATTTCAACCTAGGAGTTAAAATTAATGGGTTTTGGGTGTTTTCCTTAATGTTCGTTAAAATGTTCACTTTTGAACCCGGCTATATATATATATATATATATATATATATATATATATATATATATATATATATATATATATATATATATATATATATATAGAGAGAGAGAGAGAGAGAGAGAGAGAGAGAGAGAGAGAGAATAGTCCTCTCTAGATAGCTCACAAGTGGGAGAAAATAAAATAATCTAAAACATCAAATATTCCTAATGAAAGGAAAATTTGAAGTATCTAACAAAAGAGAAACCATAATTTGTCTAGGAATATCTTCTATAGTAATGAAAGAAGAAGAGCATTTTTTAAAAACCCCATGATTTGAAAGAAGAAGATCAACCTTATTCATTTTTCTAAAACAATAGTTGAGGAGACAATGAATCTTTCTGATGGATTCTTGAATTTCTTTAATACTAGGCTTAATTTTCCAAGGTATAATTTTGGTAGAGTAAGAAAGAATTTCAAACATGATTTTAGAATCTATTTCAAAGACATTATTATAAAGATGCTTCTCAGTGCAGTATGTAAGACCTTCCTTGATTGCTTGAATTTGAGCTTCCATGATGGATCCATTTTCTATGAAGTTTGATGTAGCCCACATCAATCTCCCCTGGTCATCCCTTAGAACAACCCCAGATCCCATTAATAACTGATGATCTGTACTTGCTGAAACATTGAGCTTTAATCTTCCTCTCTTTAGTTTCTCCTAGTGAGAAACATTTTTAATCAAAGAAGAATCCTGGACCATTTTGATTTTAAAGATACTCCAAGCTTCCTGACATATATCCTAATCTCCTCCTTTGTAGAAGATGAATTGAGATAATTATGAAATTCTAGAAATCACTTTTTCACAATGATATTATATTTCATTAGCTTAGCCTCAAATTGATCTTTATTTCTGCTTAACCAAAGTTCCCAGATAATACTTACTAGAATTACCTTAAACAACCACTTTGACACCTTTGAACTACCTGATTGAAGCAACCAATGAATGATAAAACCATGAACCGAGCTTGACATTTGATCGATTCCCATTAATCTTATAAAAATATCCCACGTTTTGTTTGCAACTGGACGTGATATAAAGAGATGATTCAGAGTTTCTGTAGATGAGTAGCGACACTGACAGCTAGAGGCCATCCTAACTCCAACATTTATAATGAGATCATTAACTGGAACACACACTAAAAGCACTTTCCACACAAAAATAAACATGTTGGGAGGGATATTTGGGTGCCTAATAAACTGTTAAGCTAAAGATGAAAGTTTTGAGGATCTGACTTGATCATATGAAGAAGTAAAGACTAAAACTACCACTGTTTGAAGGTTTCCACATTAGGTCATTATTAATCCAGACTAAATTTAATTCCACAATTTTCTAAGCTTATTTTATCCTCTTAAAATCCATTGAACCATTAGAACAGTCCAAATTGGCATATAGATGACGTGGCGTGCAAGGAGAAAGTGATCGAGCTTGTAATACCCCTTGTTTTTGAATAACTGATTTAATTAATTAAAAGGGGCCAATTAATTAAATGATTATTGTGACACCCTGCCTAATAAAATACCGGGAAATCAGTCCTATACCAATTTAAAACAGGAATCCCAGTTGGATCATCCTTAGCATCACTGTCGAAAACTTTTTAAAACTTACTAACCACCTAGTATTCCAAAAACTGGTACCAATTTTTAACTTTTTAATTAAGCAAAACAATACATGCGGAATTAAAATATAAACCATTCACACAACTGAATGAAAGTAAATAGAATAATAATTAGACAACTTGCCGAATAAATCACCGGCCACCAAATAAATAATCCAATACAAATATTCAACACCTGAATGAATTACACCTGAAAACTGTACCGAGAAGTCTGGGCTACAAGCCCTAAATAAAACTGAGACTGATACAAGATTCCTACTCTAGGAATGAATGAATGATGCGTCTAATCCAAACTCCTGCTAGCATCCACATATGCCGCAGCTCCGTGTCCGTGGAATAGAATATCAATCCTGGCATCCCTGTGGCTGGACACCTAAAAGGTTTTGAAAATAGTTTTTATAGAAAGGGTTAGAACCCAAAACATTTTGAAAATATTTAGCAAGTGGATTAACTGCAGTAATTTAAAATGCATGAATGCGCTTCATATTTAAGTTAGTGTCACACTCCCTTGAGGACATTCTCACCCCTCCTCTATTGTGCACACCTACCGGTTACCTTAATCCCTCCTAGTTGTACTACCACGTCCAACTAGTCCTGATATAACCTTCCCTTACCATATTACTCTAACCCGAGTATAATAATTTCTTGAATTATAAGTTAACTCTTAATTAACTTAATTAATTCCTCTTAAATAGTAGCATATAACCGTCTCACAAGTTATATAAAGTAAATACATCACACACTGTATTATTCCCACAAATGAATAACTTAATTAATTTCTCATTAATTAACAACATATAACTGTAACCTGAGTTATATAAGGTAAATACATCACACACTATATTATTCACCCACATATAATATTTACTACCATATTAAACGTACCTTTACTAACATCCACACATATATTATACGTGTATCCATCCTTTCGAGTATACCCTCACCGGATGATTCCCTCTAGAATGCTATCTCACTAGGCGTGCCCACAAAACCTAGTTTCTCCAAGTTAGAATCGCTCACCAACTTGGACCAAAATATAAACGAAGTGGAGGCGGTCATATTTCTTCTCTGAAAGTGAGATAAATCCCTCACCCATATATACCAGACGCTATGACCTGGGGATATACTCGCCCTACTCCTCAAGCTAGGGGATTCACCCACATCGCGCAACCTCCCTTGATAGCATTAGAGTATTTAAATTGAATAAATATCTAGTCACTGATATTTACTATCACACACAATATACACACACACACACACACACACACACACACACATATATATATATATATATATATATATATATATATATATATATATATACTATCACTACACCGTATATATATATATTAATAACCCCGGCTTTACCATGTACTCAAAATCCCATACACTGCCTGTAATTTCCTGAGTCTGTGGCCCGACTCAATGTAATTAATTTTCTCACTTAATAACTTATCCTCTTCCCGAGTCTATGGTCCGAATCTAATATAATTAATTCACCACTCAATTAATATAATACTTTCCCCGAGTCTATGGTCCGAATCTCCTTAAATTAATTAACACACATTTTAATTTAATACCTCCCCGAGTCTATCGCTCGACTCTAATTAAATTAATTAACACACATATTAATTTAATACCAATCCGAGTCTGTGGTTTGACTCTAATACAATTAATTTACACATTAATTAATTAACCCAAATTTCGAGTCTGTGGTTCGACTCTAATATAATTAATTATCTCATTAATTAATAAGTACCCTTCACGAGTCTACAATCCGATTCTGATTAAACTAATTATCCCACCCATTAATTTAATCATACCCGAGTCTACAAACCGACTTTAATTAAATTAATTAACAACCTTATTAGTTTAATCCTACCCGAGTCTACAATCCGACTCTTATTAAATTAATTATCACTCTTATTAATTTAATATTACCTGAGTCTACAATCCGACTCTAACTAAATTAATTAACGCATTTATTAATTTAATAACTTGGTGTCATCCAACCATTATCCCCGGACTCACTTACTTGGCCCGTATCTTAATATTTCCCGAGTCTATGTTCCGACTCCAAATTAATTACTCTCTCTGAAAGATAAATTTAATACTTTGGTGTCACATAACCAACATACCCGGACTCACTCACTCAGTCCATTTTTACATCTCATAATTTCTTTCCCACATTTTTCGCCCACAATGTGTCACACATTTATCTCCATAATTTCCCAATTATATTTACCTATAATTACCAACATACACGGACTCGCCCACTTGGTCCACAATTAAGTATCTCCCGAGTCTATATCCTGACTCAAAATTAATTAGTTTATCTCCAAACTTAATTCACTACCTTGGGGTCGCATGACTAATATACCCGGATTCACTCACTTGATCCGTACCTCACTATTTTGGAATGAAATCTCTCAAATTCATCCATTAAATGCCCCACATAAATTCATCCTAGTCCCAATTACTTTCTCCCATAATTGCTAGGAATATTTGTTTCATATTTATTTATCACTAATTAATGTTTGGGAATTAAATTTCTAATTAATTTTCCCCTTATATACAAACTGGGCGAACTGCCCAGAATTCCGAATCATCGATCGATCGAACTCCTGGGTCGATCGATCGATCGTCCCCGACTTCGTCTTCTCCAAGAAGCAGTCCCACCATTAACGAAAACCTTAAACTTTCATTCTATCCCCTAGACTAACCCAAGCCCAATCAACCTTATTTCTACATAAGAATAGGATCAAAGTACCTTATAGAACATCAAACCGAAATTAAATCTCACGATTTCTTACTTTTTCCCGATTTGGATATTATCCGGGTTTCAAATTCCCAATCCGAATTTCATTTATTTTAACAGCAATTAACCATCTACTCTTACTGGTTTTAACATCTGATTCAGTCCTCTACATTCTAGAATCATAAACACGATCAATCTCCCCCTTAATCTCATTAAAGTATATAAATTTATAAAAACCCAATTTAAATTTTGGTGACACACCCAAAACGAATTTTCATACACACATCACTATGATATGAATTGATTATCAAACTTTTAGAAATCACAACAGTTAACCACTTGCCTGTAAGTGTTCGTAGTGTCTGATCCGTTGGCGTAGTCCCTCAATTTGGCTCCAATAACCTCCAATTTGTTCTTGATTTGCTTTCCCCCAAATCTCCTCTCAAACCCTAGGTTTAGAGTTATGTTGGCTTCCATTCTTTAATCTCCCCATTAGGTTAAAAACCCTTAATCCCGTTTTTCACCTAATGGGCTTAATTAAAGTGGCCCAACTCACCCCGTGTGGGCCCGGCTATGCCCAAAAATACCCCGAGACCCAATTACTACCCCCGGGTACTCTTTTCTGACTATCTCGACCCATTCGGACTCAACCGCGCACTCGGAATTGGCATTCGAATTAATTTATAAAAATCCTTATCTCACACCCAATTTAGTCTATACCGACTCCCGGGTGGGATAAGTGTATACCTCGTCATTAATACTCGAAATGACGTAATTAAATTATTACTATTCACTTAGTAAATAAATTTCCCTAAACATTAACCATTCACTCCCCGATTAATATTTAAATATATATATTGCCATAATTAATTCAATTTAAAATTATAACACACTAGTAATTTAAAATTCCCGAATTAATTAAATATTAACTATACAAAAATATGGGGTGTTACATACTCCCCCCTTACAAAGGAATTTCATCCTAGAAAATAAGATAAGATTAGTGTTCCAATATTCACATATTATTCACTAATCATGTGCCTGCAAGCCCGCTATATCCATCACATCCGCTTCTAACCATACGTTACACAAGCATGCATTTAAACCTTGTCAGGGCGCCCATACACCCTATACCCGTGCTTAACCGCACAAAATTTATCTTCATTAACCCGGGTGCCCATACACCCTATCCCCGCACTCTATCGCACGAAAGTTACCCGACTATGCTAGTCGTAACCCGTAATATAACTTCGAACTAGTAGTCATATTACATATATATATATATATATATATATATATATATATATATATATATATATATATATATATATAATTACTGTCTGGGTACTCAACCCATGCTACGTCCAACTATCTCCCCATAAATACTTATCTCTCAACACAAAAGAATATACGCTTACCCTTATGCTACCAAAGACAACATAATACCGCGCCCTTACTACCACTAGTCCTTGCGCAAAATAAACCCCGAGCTATCTTTCTTTGATCGAAAATCAATTTAACCACTCTGATTCACTTCAGTAAACATCCCCACTTACTGGGATAAAATGTGAGAACACAAAACCTCACTATGTGCCATCGCACCACGTAATACAACATATATATAGGCTATACGCCCTCTCAGGTGATACCTAGTACCAACCATACCCTGGTGTCGCGGACACCAAAATTTAACTCCACTATCCACAATAGTTAAATTCCATCGTTGTCCAGCCGATGTTTAAAAAGTATTATCAACCCTACTCCCATAATTCTCAAAAGTAGTAATTCCTCTCATAATTCAACCAATCACTAAGTGTACGCCCCCACTCTCCCATGAAGAACACTAAGGAACTCCGTTACCCTACGGAAAGTTTACCCACATGCTATGGCTGCTACCGCCAACGTACCCACTAAGTTCGACTCACCTGCGAACTCTAGTGAAAAATAGGTCTTATACTGTGACATCCTCTTTGTCACTCAATAATATACCCCATGCCCCTAGGGTAAAATAATTACTTCTATACTCCAGCTGCAACGGCTGGTTCTCGGTTTTCGGAGCAGCTTCTCCCTGCCCGAATGCAGTCGTGACTTGCTTTAGTGGCTGTACATCCAGGACCTCGTCCTGTAGTTGACCCCTGCCTCGCTTAAGGCAATATCTCTTCATGTGTCTCACTTTTCCCACAAACAAAACACTTTCTAATAGGTTCACCCTGCCACTGATCCCTTCTACGCCAACCTTGTTGGAATTTCTGGCCATCCCACCGATAATGGCATGATTTCCTTGCCGAAAATCCTGCCACTGATCTCCCCCAGTCTACTGCTGGGATACCCCACTGGTATTGTTCCCTTCTGCCTCATCCGACTGGTTAGTCCCCACTCCCTTCCCGCTTCCTTTCGCGTGGATGCGATATTCCCAACAGTGCCGGAGTGTTGCGTTAATGACATCAGTATAACCTACTAATGCGGAATTATCAATTAAATGTTGTCTGATTCTCCAGACTAACCCATCCATAAACTTTTCTTTCTTTCTCTTTTCCTCGCTTACCTCATCCGGTACAAAATTTGCCAACGAGTGAAATCTTCCTCGTAATCGACCACTGAACGGTCTCCCTTTGAGTCTCCTCACAAAATTTTCTCCTCATTTCGGTCTCGACCGCTGAAGGAAAAATACTTGCGATCGAACCGCACCCAAAACTCTGCAGTAGCTAGTGTGTCCCTTTCCTCAACTGTGGTGATTGACCCCCACCACTGTGGCGCCGCTCCCACTAACTAAAAGTGGTTAGCATTTATTTTCGCACCCCATCGCAATCTCCCATGCGTAGGTGACGCTGGATACCTCTCTTCCTTGACACGCTAGTACTACACCTGAACCTCCTCGCAACTCTGGTGGGTTCCCACTAAAAATAACTTCTCTTTCTTGTTTGCACCCCAACGACCCCGCGTGAGTCTGAACATCCGACGCCACTAACACTTGTGGCGGATCCCGTGGAAAGTATCTTGTTGTTTGCAACTACCGTCGTTTCAATCGCTCGCACCATTAGTTCGGTTACCTATGCTGGAAAAATTATCTTTGGCAGTTGCTGCCGTAACTCTTACTCCTGACGAGCCTCCCTCGTCTCACCTCCCCATGCTGCCGTAGCTGCTCTTCCTCTCCTGGGCGTCATCTGGAATGAGAATCGAATTGTATGAGTTCACTTTCAAATATAAATTTCATAGAAGAATGTATATGCGCATACGTATGAGAATAAAACAATCCTATGATAGGGCTCTATATCAAAGATTGATAAGACGAAGCGTGAAAAGCTGCACAGATCCTAAGGACACTAGAACCTGATGCTCTGATACCATATGTGACACCCCGCCTAATAAAATACAGGGTGATCAGTCCTATACCAAATTAAAACAGGAATCCCAGTTGGATCATCCTTAGCATCACTGTCGAAAACTTTTTAAAACTTACTAACCACCTAGTATTATAAAAACTGGTGCCAATTTTTAACTTTTTGATTAAGCAAAACAATACATGCGGAATTAAAATATAAACCATTCACACAACTGAATGAAAGTAAATAGAATAATAATTACACAACTTGCCAAATAAATCACCGGCCACCAAATAAATAATCCAATACAAATATTCAACACCTGAATGAATTACACCTGAAAAGTGTACCGAGAAGTCTGGGCTACAAGCCCTAAATAAAACTGAGACTGATAAAAGATTCCTACTCTAGGAATGAATGAATGATGCATCTAATCCAAACTCCTGCTAGCATCCACATATGCGGCAGCTCCGTGTCCGTGGAATAGAATATCAATCCTGGCCTCCCTGTGGCTAGACACCTAAAAGGTTTTGAAAATAGTTTTTATAGCAAGGGTTAGAACCCAAAACATTTTGAAAATATTTAGCAAGTGAATTAACTGCAGTAATTTAAAATGCATGAATGCGCTTCATATTTAAGTTAGTGTCGCACTCCCTTGAGGACATTCTCACCCCTCCACTATTGTGCACACCTACCGGTTACCTTAACCCCGCCTAGTTGTACTACCCCGTCCAACTAGTCCTGATATAACCTTCCCTGACCATATTACTCTAACCCGAGAATAATAATTTCTTGAATTATAAGTTATCTCTCAATTAACTTAATTAATTCCTCTTAAATAGTAGCATATAACCGTCTCACAAGTTATATAAAGTAAATACATCACGCACTGTATTATTCGGACAAATGAATAACTTAATTAATTTCTCATTAATTAACAGCATATAACTGTAACCCGAGTTATATAAGGTAAATACATCACACACTGTATTATTCACCCACATATAATATTTAGTACCATATTATACGTACCTTTACTAACATCCACACATATATTATACGTGTATCCATCCTTCAGAGTATACCCTCACCGGATGATTCCCTCTAGAATTCTATCTCACTAGGTGTGCTCACAAAACCTAGTTTCCCCAAGTTAGAATCGCTCACCAACTTGGACCAAAATATAAACGAAGTGGAGGCGATCATATTCCTTCCCTGAAAGTGAGATATCCCTCACCCATATATACTGGACGCTATGACCTGGGGATATACTCGCCCTGCTCCTCAAGCTAGGGGATTCACCCACATCGCGCAACCTCCCTTGATAGCATTAGAGTATTTAAATTGAATAAATAGCTAGTCACTGATATTTACTATCACACACAATATACACACACACACACACACATATATATATATATATATATATATATATATATATATATACTATCACTACCCGTATATGTATATATTATGAACCCCGATTTTACCGTGTACTCCAAATCCCGTACACTGCCTGTAATTCCTGTACACCGCCTGTAATTTAATGTCACACACAATACATACACGTATATATATATATATATATATATATATATATATATATATATATATTAATAACCCCGGCTTTACCATGTACTCAAAATCCCATACACTGCCTGTAATTTCCTGAGTCTGTGGCCTGACTCAATGTAATTAATTTTCTCACTTAATAACTTATCCTCTTCCCGAGTCTATGGTCCGACTCTAATATAATTAATTCACATCTCAATTAATATAATACTTTCCCCGAGTCTATGGTCCGCCTCTCCTTAAATTAATTAACACACATTTTAATTTAATACCTCCTCGAGTCTATCACCCGACTCTAATTAAATTAATTAACACACATATTAATTTCATTCCAATCCGAGTCTGTGGTTCGACTCTAATACAATTAATTTACACATTAATTAATTAACCCAAATTCCGAGTCTGTGGTCCGACTGTAATATAATTAATTATCTCATTAATTAATATGTACCCTTCACGAGTCTACAATCCGATTCTGATTAAACTAATTATCCCACCCATTAATTTAATCATTCCCGAGTCTACAAACCGACTTTAATTAAATTAATTAACACCCTTATTAGTTTAATCCTACCCGAGTCTACAATCCGACTCTTATTAAATTAATTATCACTCTTATTAATTTAATATTACCCGAGTCTACAATCCGACTCTAACTAAATTAATTAACGCATTTATTAATTTAATAACTTGGTGTCACCCAACCATTATCCCCGGACTCACTTACTTGGCCCGTATCTTAATATTTCCCGAGTCTATGTTCCAACTCCAAATTAATTACTCTCTCTGAAAGATAAATTTAATACTTTGGTGTCACATAACCAACATACCTGGACTCACTCACTCACTCGGTCCATTTTTACATCTCATAATTTCTTTCCCACATTTTTCGCCCACAATGTATCACACATTTATCTCCATAATTTCCCAATTATATTTGCCTATAATTACCAACATACGCGTACTCGCCCACTTTGTCCACAATTAAGTATCTCCCGAGTCTATATCCCGAATCAAAATTAATTAGTTTATCTCCAAACTTAATTCACTACCTTGGGGTCGCATGAACAATATACCCGGATTCACTCACTTGATTCGTACCTCACTATTTTGGAATGAAATCTCTCAAATTCATCCATTAAATGCCCCAAATAAATTCATCCTAGTCCCAATTACTTTCTCCCATAATTGCTAGGAATATTTGTTTCATATTTATTTATCACTAATTAATGTTTGGGAATTAAATTTCTAATTACTTTTCCCCTTATATACAAACTGGGCGAACTGCCCAGAATTCCAAATCATCGATCGATCGAACCCCTGGGTCGATCGATCGATCGTCCCTGACTTTGTCTTCTCCAAGAAGCAGTCCCACCATTAACGAAAACCTTAAACTTTCATTCTTTCCCCTAGACTAACCCAAGACCAGTCAACCCTATTTCTACATAAGAATAGGATCAAAGTACCTTATAGAACATCAAACTGAAGTTAAATCTCACGATTTCTTACTTTTTCCCAATTTCGGTATTATTGGGGTTTCAAATCCCCAATCCGAATTTTATTTATGTTAACAGCAATTAACCATCTACTCTTACTGGTTTTAACATCTGATTTAGTCCTCTACATTCTAGAATCATAAGCACGATTAATCTCCCCCTTAATCTCATTAAAGTATATAAATTTACAAAAACCCAATTTAAATTTCGGTGACACACCCAAAACGAATTTTCATACACACATCACTATGATATGAATTGATTATAAAACTTTTAGAAATCACAACAGTTAACCACTTGCCTGTAAGTGTTCGTAGTGTCTGATCCGTTGGCGTAGTCCCTCAATTTGGCTCCAATAACCTCCAATTTGTTCTTGATTTGCTTTCCCCCCAAATCTCCTCTCAAACCCTAGGTTTAGAGTTATGTTGGCTGCCATTCTTTAATCTCCCCATTAGGTTAAAAACCCTTAATCCCGTTTTTCACCTAATGGGCTTAATTAAAGTGGCCCAACTCACCCCGTGTGGGCCCGACTATGCCCAAAAATATCCCGAGACCCAATTACTACCCCCGGGTACTCTTTTCTGACTATCTTGACCCATTCGGACTCAATCGCGCACTCAGAATTGGCATTCGAATTAATTTATAAAAATCCTTATCTCACACCCAATTTAGTCTATACCGACTCCCGGCTGGGATAAGTGTATACCTCGTCAGTAATACTCGAAATGACGTAATCAAATTATTACTATTCACTTAGTAAATAAATTTCCCTAAACATTAACCATTCACTCCCCGATTAATATTTAAATATATATATTGCCATAATTAATTCAATTTAAAATTACAACACCCCAGTAATTTAAAATTCCCGAATTAATTAAATATTAACTATACAAAAATACGGGGTGTTACAATTATGTTGTTGGAACTTGAATTAAATTAAAAGATTTTATTTGAATTAAATTGGGAGATTTTTGGTTAAATAAAAAATATTTTTTTGTATTGAATTATTAAAGGGGGAAAATTGATATTTTGGGTTAACTGGTTTTTGGAAATAAGTGCTTATGTGGTATTGATATTCGGAACAGAGTCGGTTATGTTTGGGATGGATTTTTTTATACCTTTTGAATTTGGAAACCAATGAGTGGATGATTTTAGAGAGAGGGTTGGGTCGCGATTTGGAAATTGGCAGTTAGGTGCATTTTTTTAGCGCGTGGGTTTATATTGGTATGCATCTTTCTGTCTTTTGTTTGCCACCTTGTGTGTGTTAATTTTAGTTAGTGGGGACTCTTTTGAGTCAGGAATTAATTTCTTCAAAAAGACTTATGTATTTGAAATTTTCACGCACCTCATACTCTCCAAAATCAAAACAGATTACATGAAACCTATACTTAAATTAAATAAAGCTTCAATCTTATTTTGGGAGGCCTTAAACCAATATTTTGAAAAAGGTCATATAGAAAACTTGCTCATTTTCAAGAGACGAGCGTAGTGGTACACTATAATTTTTTAGAATATTTCTATTCAGGCACGGATCACTATTTTTCTCCGAAAGTATTATTTGACTTAAATGTTGCCTAAAAGTTAATTACTCGTGTTTTCTTAATACAAGTAGAACCTAATTAGGGAAAGTGATAAACCAATTATAAATATGTTTTAATTAACTTATGAAATTGAATTTAACACTCGGAATACCGCATGCTTAGATAGTTGAACCCTGCTATTTTGGGTCGTTGGGATGAATATCATGTTAATTCAAATATATAATTCAATCATAGTGTTGATTTATAAAACCATGGAGACAAATACTATTGTGTAGAAAGTATTAATTTATTGCCGCAAATTATTGATACACATGTTTGAACAAGTTTATGATTTAATTTGGGTAAATATCACTTGTATCGAAAGATTGAATTTGGACAACTTATTGGGATATATTGTAGAACTCAGTTATCGTATGAATACAACTAGTTTATTGAGTATGAAGTTTGACTTGTACAAATGAGAAATAAAGAATCATAATGCTGGATAAATATTATAATCAATATTGGAATTATATGTTTTAATAAATAAACACCATTGGGAGGTTGGGATTTATGTGGCTAGTTATATCCTCACCCTTGGATTAATATGTCACTTTTAAGATATAGGGCTAACAAGTAAGCATACTTATTTGTCATTGACAATTTCTAGGAATGGGACTAGGGAATGTGCACTTGTACATTAGGATATTTCCTAGGTATGGGACTAGGTAGTACACCGTTACATTATTTTATCCTAGGAGTTGGACTAGGGAATGATTATGGTTTAGATATTATTCCCAGGTGAGATACTAGGTGATACTTATGGGTTGGTTATCTCTAGGTATGGGACTAGGGATGGATCTTAGTTATGATGACCAAATTTTTACTTGCGGGATAGTTTTGAATAATGAAAAGATGATAACGATAAGATAATTAACACCTAAGATAATAAACATGTATTTTAGGTGGTTTGATGTGCATCATTTTATGTGTGGGTATGTGTAGGTTGGTCATTATGATGATTACAGAACCCATATTGTCTTCACTACCATGATAGTTTTGAGACAAATTGATTTGTATCACTGCATGTGCAAGTGTGGGTAGAACGTCCATTATGATGATTGTGGAACCCTTATAGTCTTAACTACTTTGACGGTTTATGTTTGGCATCACAAGTATATGCAGTATCTAGTGTGAGCTGGCCATTATAATGATTGAGGAACCTATGATAATTGGTTATGGTGACATATCGTGCGGTGGGGACATCACGACATGTGTGAGTTAAGGAAAATTGAGAAAAATGAGCTATAGTGATGGATGTGGATTTGATGTATTGAAACATTAGGTGCGCCATGAGTATGTCTAGGGAAAATAGAAAGGGAAAATGGCTATAATGGTGTTGCATCGATAATATGATTGATGTTGAGAAATATAATTGAATTGATTAAGATAATAGAAATAGATTTAATTAAATTTGAAATAAATATAATTAGACTTGGGTAGTGAAATGGGTTGTTATATATAGGTAGTTGTTATAGTCTTATTACTTGCACGGTTATTATATTGCTTAGTTATTTAAAATATTATGCTGTGATATTTATGTCCTATTATGTTTATGACTCGATTCATGGATCCTATTTGGAAAGAGTAGCTAGTATTCATGCAGTGGGCTCTGGCCCATCGTCGATGAATAACCTTTCAAGATAGCATACTAAGTAGCTGTACAGTTTTGGATATTTGTAGATTCATAGCTCGAGATTTACTTTTATTGCATAGTTTAGTTTTCTTTCCAATTATTTTATTTATAAGGCAGTTATTTTGGGTTTTAGTGGGTCATTCGACTCCACATTTGTTTATGCGATTATATTGGAGAGACTTGATGTAGTTGAATTTATTTCATTTGAGTTATTATATTTGGATGGAGATTTATCGTCGATATTCGTTCGGTTATCTCAATTTATATCTTATGGAAAAAGTTTTAAATGTCTCACATTTTTGTCATATGCTAAGAATGGTATTTAATTTTAATGATCTGCGTATTTTGGTACCAGGGCCTGGCTAGCTTTAATAACACAATGTGCGGGTTGTTACAGACGGTATCAAAGCACGGTCTTAGATCTCAAGAATTTTGAGTCCTTTATAGCTTCATGATACCGATATTTGATTCTATTTGTTAATTTGTACTCCCTTAGATTTAGATCTAGCATACGTGTTAGTCTTGTCTTTGTGAGTAGGGGGAGTTTGTGTTAGGGACATATTGGGAATTACTGTTAGAAGTAATGACCTTTAGGTAATGAATCATTAGTGTTTATATTATATATGATTGATGTTGGCTATTTAAGGATTTGAAATTATGATAGGACATTTGAGATAAAAGCTAGGCGTGGTTAGTGAGGTAGCTTAGTATGCTCCTTATATTTTTAGTTATGCATTATATATATAAATTATATATAAGATATGTTTCCTATGCGAGGTATGTTCGTTTGGTATCAGGTATGGGCGTCCCAGTCGCGACATACCGTGGGTACGTATATGTGAGCTTTACTTCGATCTTGCAAAGATACTTTTGTTGGCCAGGTGTATGTGAGCCTATATCATCGGTGCAGATTTATGTTATGATGTTTATGCTTATTGGAATTTTGAATGAGAAATTCCTATGCTAGTGGGGAAGACTGTAATACCCCGTGTTTTTGAATAACTGGTTTAATTAATAATTGGGAGCTTGACAAACACGTGATATTTCCATACGACATTTCCTAATAGGTCATATCAAAGTAAATTTTTCTCAATAAGTCCTATTTATATATATGTAGTGAATATTCACTACATTTTTATAATTAGGACCTATTGGAGAAAAAATTTCATAGGACCTATTGAACTACATACTTAGTAAATTGGACTGATTGGTAAAAAAACCTTAATAAGGGATTAATTAATTATATGATTGTTTTGTTGGAACTTGAATTGAATTAAAATAATTTATTTGAATTAAATTAGGAAATTTTTCATTAAATAAATAACTATATTAGTATATTTCATTATTAAAGGGGGTAAATTGATATTTTTGGTTAAATGGCTATTGGAAATAAGTTCTCGAATGGTATTGATATTCATATCAGAGTTAATTATGTCCTGGATGGATTTTTTATGCCTTTTGAATTTGGAAATCAATCAAGGAATGATTTAAGGTCGCGAGAGGGATTCTCTTGGCTCACGAGTTGGCCATCTAGGGTGACTTGAGGTCCCCCTCTATAATGGGTGGTAATTTCTGCTAGAGGATCATGATACCCATAACTATAGCGGTTGGATGAGGTTGGGCTACGACTTGAAAATTGAGAATGCGCTTATGTTCAAACGAAGAAATTATTTAATTAAACTTAATTTTTCAATTAAATTCGAAAACATGCATCTAGGTGCGATTGGAGATAATATAATCATGTAAGAACATTCAATCACAAACAAACACATAAATGAGAAAAAATCTCCCAAAGGGGCAAAAACTTTTATTTTCACTATAATTTGTAAAGAACGGTTTACACAAATTACAATGAAAACAAGACTGACATACGAAATACCGTCAGGTGTCGGCTCCGATGTCATTAGCTGGAATCTCTCGCAAGAACTCCAGATGGTCAGCAATGGAAAAGAGACAGCTTTTCCATAAAGTTACTCCAAATGAGTAGAATAATCCATTGAGGATTTAGAGATTCACACAAATGATAAAGGAATGATTTGTGAATCAAAAGGATGTTTGGAACATCAAAACTTGAAGTCTTGTTGTGTTTGGACTCTCAAAGATATTTTCCCAAAAACTTAAAATAAATAGCTCCGATATAGCCCTTATAAAGAATTTTCGAGCCTGTCAAAATCTATCAGATTCGGGGTTATCTGGTGCGGCGGTTCGGATCGCCCTGGGGACCCGGTCCAAATTCGGTGCCCAATTTTAAATAGAGGGATCTTTATAAATGCAGTCCGGATTATTTTCCATAAAAAGGTCTGGATGAATGAAATGCGGTCCAGATCGTTTTCCATAAAAAGGTCCGGATAGCTGCCAAAAACTGTCCAGAGCCTTTACCTTTGGCGGTCCGGATCGCCTGGAATACCCGGTCTGAATCGACCTGAAAAAATCACCAGAAACTAGAAGTTGTCCTCTTGTAATTCGGATCCGTCTTTATGGCACTTATGAGCATGAACATTCTTGGTGGTGTATCGGTATACGACATATAAAAATGAGATGGACATTTATAAAATTATGTCCTTACAAATCTCCCCCTATGTCTATGTCGGTACATACATAAAAACATCCGAATTATGCTATCTCACTAAATACAAATGACATATAATTTAATATCCCCAGAAAACCCTCAAACTGGAAATACTAATAGACATGTCTTCAAACAAACTCCATCATCTTCAAATCTTCAAAAACTTTCTTTTTCTTTGTCAACATCAGGGTGTGCAATAAATATCTACACAGATTTGACAAGAAACAAACAAATACCCATGACGCGCAATAGTTTGAAATATAATGAAAAACACAAAGAATCATCAGTTAAGGTTAAGCGAATCATTAGTAATCATTAGTAAATCAAACAAACAATTCTCCCCCATAATTCGTTCTTCCCCATTTTATGATGTCCGCAAATAGACAGATATGAGAATCACAAAGAAATAAAAAAAATGGAGAATGTCACAAGGTGATAAACTTTCTCTTTTTGAATTTTACAAAATTTTTTACTCAAAATATACAACAAAGAATCAGACCATGAAAGAATACAAAAATAACCAAGTCGGTGATAGCAGAAATGTAGGGGTGTGGTCAAATTTGATAGGAAAATCAATGCATACAAACGTTACATATGTGCACGATGAATATTGGATACTCCTAACGAATGAACTCAACATCTTTCTTAGGTGTAAAAAAATGGAATTGTAAGAAATTGACTCAATCAAATCAGCAAATCAAAGCTCAAAGTGATTTCCACACCAATAACGTCCAAAACTATTTAATGCTTTTTCAGGACTTTCAAGGAAGTGCAAATCCGTTTAAATTCTCCAACCAAATTCCCTCATATTTATATTTTCTTTTAGAGGTGATCTAATTTCTCAAACATTAGAGAATTGATGTTGAAACCTAATGGCCCATTTTTGGCATGAATTTCTTTTTCTTGCCTTTAAATTTTTTCGGGCTCTTTTAACCTCTGTGGACCTCGGATAATTAAAATGCCTCAATTTTTAGGTTCGATTTAACGGTGGCTTAGTATTCGCAAAGGCCAAATCAGTACCATTAGTAGCCCTTCCCCGTTTTCAAATAACACACAATCTCACCAAATAATTTTTACATGCATTCCAATCTTGTCAAGTTTTATCGCATATGGTTCGTTGTATAGACAGAATTGAGATGGAAACACTCAAGCCAACATGTGATAGACAAGTACAATAATCAAATAAAGGCATGCATGTGTGAAATAAAGGAGATAAGGAGCCAAACATGTAAAAAGATATCAGTAATTACATCTCATAGACTCCAAACAAGGTAAAGCTCATGGATGAAATGATGTAGCGCCTCAAATCACTATCAAACACTCACGTGGAGTATGGACATGAATATGTGACTTGGCTATCTTAAATGCTCATCCATAAAAGGTGTAAACAAAATACAAAAATCTTTTTGTGTTTTTCAAAAGTTTATAAGAAGAAAATCTTTGTCTTTTTCAATTTTGCCAAAAGAAACGGAAAATCTTTGTGGATTTGTTTTAAAAAAAATATGAAAAAAAAGCAAAAAAATAATACAAACGATACAAATTAGCAATAGGAAACATATGTTATGAACATGAGAATGCATCCTATCCTAGACATAAACCAACCCCCTCAGGCAACTGTACAAATACCTAGAGACTTCCTCAGACTCTTGTATATAAGGGCATCTAAAGGCTTTGTCAGAACATCGGCTAACTGGAGGTCGGTAGACACATAACTCAAGGATATGACCTTATCCTCAACTAACTCACGGATAAAGTGCTCGCGTATCCTAATGTGTTTTGTGCACGAATGCTGGACTAGGTTACGGGATATGTGTATCGCGCTCGTGTTATGATAGGAGATGTTCATGGTTTCCTATGATATCCCATAATCCTCAAGCATCTTCTTCATCCACAGAAGTTATGTGCAATAACTTTCGGTGGTTATGTACTCAGCCTCCGTAGTGGTCAAAGATATGGAATTTTGCTTCTTGCTCAACTAAAAGACAAGAGCAAAACCAAAAAAGAAACACCCACTGGATGTGCTCCTACATCCATCTACATCCCCAGCCCAGTCGACATCCGAATATGCAGACAAACGGTCAGTGGTATCAAAGGAATACCAAATGCCATGGGAGAGAGTCCCACTTACGTATTTGATAATACGTATAAGAGCGAGTAAGTGCGACTCTTTAGGGGACGCCTGATATTGCGCACAGACTCCAATACTAAAGGCGATGTCAGGACGACTAGCAGTCAGGTAGAGAAGACTGCCTATCATACTCTAATATAAGGTTTGCTCAACGTCCTTGCCTGAAGTGTCCTTATTAAACTTTGTAGATGTACTCATAGGTGTACGTGCGTGCTTAGCGAATCCTAAACCAAATTTCTTCACTAGGTCTCTAGCATACTTGGATTGGGAGATGAACATCCCATCCTCTAGTTGGCGAACCTAGAGACCAAGGAAGAAAGTAAGCTCACCTACCATGCTCATTTTAAACTCACTTTTTATCTCCTCCTCAAAGTGGTGAGCATGTTGGGATCATGTGGACCCAAAGACTATGTCGTCCATATAGACTTAGGCAACTAAAATATCACTGTCATCTCTCCTAATGAACAATGTGATATCAACTCCCCTTCTCTAAAAGCCACTGGCTAAGAGATAGGAAGTAAGCCTCTCGTACTAAGCACGTGGTGCTTGTTTCAAACCATATAAGGATTTTCTTAGATAGTAGACGTGTTCAGGGTGCTTAGGGTCTTCAAACCCTTTTCGTTGTTCCACGTAAACCTCCTTCTATAGAATGCCATTTAAAAAGGCACTCTTGACATCCATATGATATAGCTTGAAGCGCAGATGACATGCGATGGCGATCAGTAAACGGACGGACTCAAGCCTCGCAACAGGAGCAAATATCTCATCAAAGTATACACCATCTATCTGTGTGTAGCCCTGAGCGACCAACCTAGCATTATTTCTGATGATAGTACCTGTCTCATCCATCTTATTCTTGAAGATCCATTTGGTACCTATCACATTAGTCTCACTAGGTCAGGGAACTAATTCCGAGACATTATTCTTTCAAAATTGAAGTAAATCATCCTACATCGCAGAGATTCAGTGTTCATCCTTAAGTGCTTCTTTATAGTTCTTTGGATCGACTTTAGATGTGTAGAAGACATGGCTAAGAATATTCTCTAGCTGAGTATGAGTCTTGACCCCTAGGGTGGGATCTCCTAGAATAAACGTAGGGTCATGACTCTTGCGAACCCAAGCAGGTGTGTCCCCTAAAACAGGAGGAGGGTCCACCTTGGGTGTGGGAGACACAGTGGGATCATCAATAGGAAGTGTGTCATCCTCACTCAAATGGGTGAAGTCAACAGACGTCGATGGTTCGTCATCTTGCACAGTGACGTTTATTAACTCCATCACCTTAGAGCTTATTAGGTTAAAAACCCGGTATGCTCTACTATTCGATGAATATCCTAACAGTATTCCCTCATCGCTTCAGGGGTCAAACTTTTCTAATTTCTCTTTATCCCGTAGGATATAGTATTTACTCCCAGAAATAAGGAAATATGCAAGATTGGGCTTCTTTCCAATCCACAATTCATAGGGCGTCTTAAGTGTATGTGGACGAAAGTAAACCCGATTCACTGTATGGCATGCAATAGACACTACCTCTACCCAAAATCGCCTAGCAACTTTATGACCTAGAAGCATAGATCTATCCATTTCCTGAATCGTCCTATTCTTTCTCTCAATAATCCCATTTTGCCGAGGAGTCTTCACAGCAGAAAACTCATGTTTTATTCCTAGGCTATCATAGTAAAGATCTACTTTCTACTCCATAAATTCAGTGCCGTTATCACAATCCATTCTATTAATAGTGACATCGTGTTGGTTTTGTAGGACACGACACTTGGTCGTCAGAAACTCAACAGCATCTGATTTTTCTCTCAGAAATCCCATGATAGAATATTTGGAGAAATCATCTACTATCACTAGGATGTACCTATCATGACCCATACTCTCTGTACGAGTAGGACCCATGAGATCCATGTGTAATAACTCAAGTACTCGTGAAGTGGTAATGGAATTCAACTTCCTATGGGGTCTACGGACTTGCTTTCCCAATTGACAGGGTCCACAAACCGTGGAAGTTGGCTTTCCAAGTGTTGGTAAGCCACGTACTAGGTCCTTTTTAGCTAATATTGTCAAATCTCTAAAGTTCACGTGACCTAGACGTTGGTGCCATAGATCGATAGGAGTGATCGTGGCGCTGTTGCAGACAAATGAGGACTTGGTCACAGTCCCATAGAAATTATCCTCTACCCTCATCCCTTGAAATAAAAGTTTATCGACTTGATTATAGACATTACACACGTCCCGGTCAAACTTTATTGCAAAGTCAGCATCGCACAGCTGGCTAATACTGAGAAGGTTTGCTTTCAAACCTTTGACGTACAAAACATTATATAGCTTAGGAAAATCCGGTAACACTATTGTACCTCATCCTACGATGCTAGACTTACTCCCGTCTCCAAAGGTGACTTTACTTTCCTTATGATCCTCTAGGTAGGTAAAAAATGAGACATCACCGGTCATATGTCTGGAGCACCCACTATCGAAATACCACTGTGAGGTATTTTGTGCTTTAAGAGCAACATGTGCAACAAGGGCTTTTACGTCATGATTATCCACCCAAGATGAGGTAACCTTTTGTTTTCCCTTGTCAATGTTGGTTATAGTCTGGTTTGCGGAAGTATCAGCTTACTAAAGGGAAATTCGTTGGAATTCTGCCATTAAACTTTGAGATGTGGAGACTAGGAACTCAACCTACTATCTAAGACTCAAGAAATCGCTAGTGGCAGGTGGCGGAGCAGTAGTACGTCGTGTTCGACCCAAACTATAGCAAAACTCCCTGAGGTGTCCCTTTCTTTTGCAGTAGGTACAAAAGTAGACAGTCTTAGGCCGACCTTAGTTTGTTTTTCTTGGTCGAACTTTTCTTCATGATTTTGGACGAAGGCCATATGGAGTTGTTGTAAACTTAAGAACTGTTCCAGGTGAGATTTGAGACGTGGAGGAACCATCGAAACCTATTCCCCACCTTTCTCCAAAACCTAAAGCGGGACCGAGGAGCATCTTTCCCATCTTTCCAGATCTGTCCTCAATTTGAACCTTGACTTCCCGTGCTCCCTCAAGATCATGAGTAAGCTGGGCTACAAGGGCTTCAAGTTTCTTTCGAGCCTCTAGGGAGGAATGTAGATCACTCATAAGACTATCCACTTGCTTAGTCAATTCCCCTTTCTTTTTTTCTAAACAAATCTCTCTCTCTCCAAATAGTCACTCTCTCTCTCAACACAACTAGTCTCTCTCTCAACACAGGCAGACTCTCTCTCTCTCAAGGCAGTGCAGGTGGAGGACTCTCTTTCTCTAGCTTCTCCTAAATCTTCCTCTAAAGCGGTGATCCAAAGAACTAACACTCTGTTACGCTTTTTGGTTTTAAATTACTCGATATATAACTCGCCGTAGGCGCGTCAAAGATCACTCTCGCTCTCACTTGTGGCATCCTCCCCCTCACTCACTTCGTCCTCACTGTCAAGGTGTCCCTGTGAAGTAGCATCCTCATCGTCGTGAGGAGAACTAGAGGTACTCATATGACTAGCCATGAATTCGGTGAAGTTACATTCATGCGATGACTCGTCTTCAGAGTCCACCAACTCGACCTCACTGTCGTCACTAAGGCTAGTGTTAAGGACAATTTTGCCTTTTTCTTTGGCAAGTCTGTTCAACCTAGTAGCACACTCAAAAGCTCTATGACCCATACCGTCACACTCATAAAATCTTTCACCCTCTTTCTTAGGAGGGTCTTTATTATCTTTTTCATTTTTCTTTTCAAACTTGTTTTTCTCAAAATTCTTTTTATCTTTGAAATTTTTATTTTTCTTGAAATTGAGAATTTTCTTGATTTTTTTTGTAAATAGGGCCAAATCATCTAAATCAAGGTCACACTCGGAATCTGACATTTCTTTATTAGATGACTTTTCTCTCTTTCTTTCCATCCCCTTACTCTTCCTAGCCTAGGCTTGAAGTGCTATGCCTTTATTTTTAGATTTTTTCATGTGAGGGAACATATCAATTTCATATTTCTGGAGTTCTCCTACCAACTCTTCTAATTTCATATCGCTTAAAGTGTTCAAATAATTTAGCACAGTGACTTTAGGGATGAAACGCTTAAGCAAAGTTCTCAAAATCTTTTTAATCACCCTAAAATCAGGAATATGCTTACCAAGGTTAAAACTGTTATTAACAATATCAGAAAAATGAGCATAGTAATCATCAAAGTATTCAGATTCAAGTATGGTGATTGTTTCAAATTGAGTAGTTAGATTTTGCAACTTTGATTCTTTAACAGCATTAGTGCCTTCATGGGTGAGTTAGAGAACATCCCATGCCGCTTCAGACGTGGTGCACGTCATTATGCGATGAAACTCATCAGGAGTGACGGATCCAAAAATGGCACTCAGACCCTTAGAATTAAACTTGGACCATTTTTGTTCATCCCTAGTCCATTGGGTTACATGTTTTAATTTTGTCACATTATCAACTGTGACTGTGGGAGGTGACCACCTATTTTCAACAAGAAACAACACACGTTCATCAATGGCTTTAAGAGAAGATTTCCTACGGGCTTTCCAGTACGCATAATTAGACCCGTCAAAAATTAGAATTTTACTAAACGATTTTTCCATTTGAACAAACATCTTTTCAAGAAATTAATTTTTAAAGAAATTGATATTCAGAAAATTTTTGGGGGAAAATTACACGGTAAAGTTGTGTATGAGGCTCTGATACCAATTTGATAGTGCGCTTATGTTCAAACAAAGAAATTATTTAATTAAACTTAGTTTTTCAATTAAATTCTAAAATATGCATCTAGGTGTGATTGGAGATAATATAATCATGCAAGAACATTCAATCACAAACAAACACATAAATGAGGAAAAATTCCCTAAAGGGGAAAACCTTTTATTTTCACTATAATTTATAAACAATGATTTACACAGATTACAATGAAAACAAGAGTGACATACAAAATACCCTCAGGTGTCGGTTTCGATGTCGTCGGCTAGAATCTCCCGCAAGAACTCCAGATGGTCTGCAATGGAAAAGAGATGGCTTTTCCACAAAGTAACTCTATATGAGTAGAACGATCCATTGAGGGTTTAGAGATTCACACAAATGATAAAGGAATGATTTGTGAATCAAAAGTATGTTTGGAACATTAAAACTTGAAGTCTTGTTGTGTTTGGACTCTCGAAGATAGTTTCCCAAAGACTTTAAATAAATAGCTCCGAAATAACCCTTATTAAGAATTTTTGAGTCTGTCAAAATCTATCAGATTCGGGCTTATCTGGTGCGGCAATCCGGATCGCCCTGGGGACCCGATCAGGATGGTGCCCAATTTTAGACAAAGGGATCCTTAGAAATGCAGAGTGGATTATTTTCAATAAAAAGGTCCGGATCGGTGAAATGCGGTCCAAATAGTTTCCATAAAAAGGTTTGGATCGCTGCTAAAAATTGTCTGAAGCCTTTACCTTTGGCGATTCGGATCGCCTAGAATACCTGGTCCAAATCGGAATGGAAAAATCACCAGAAACTAGAAGTTGTCCTCTTGTAATTCGGATCAGTCTTCAAGGCAAATATGAGCATGAACATTCTTGACGGTGTATCGGTATACGACATACAAAAATGAGATGGACATTTATAAAATTATGTCCTTACAAAAATTGGGGTAGAGGTTGGGCTGTTGTTTTAGTGTGGGGGTTCATGTGTGTATGAATTTAGTTGTATTTTATTTTCCAGCATGTGCATGTGAGTTTTAGTTAGTGGGGACTCTTCTAAATCAAGAATTATTTTCTTTAAAAAAACTTTTTTTTAAATAGGAATCATATCTCCCATTATAGTATTAGAGATGAATAGCAGGGAATAGCCCCGCCTGTGGTATACATCAAATATGAGCAATATGAGCACTTGTGCTGGAGAAAGCCTCTAAAACATCAATACAAAATCTTGTGACACCCCGCCTAATAAAATACCGGGTGATCAGTTCTATACCAAATTAAAACAGGAATCGAAGTTGGATCATCCTTAGCATCACTGTCAAAAACTTTCAAAAACTTACTAACCACCTAGTATTCCAAAAACTGGTGCCAATTTTAACTTTTTAATTAAACAAAACAATACATGCGGAATTAAAATGTAAACCATTCACACAACTGAATGAAAATAAACTGAATCATAATTACACAACTTGCCGAATAAATCACCGGCCACCAAATGAATAATCCAATACAAATATTCAACACCTGAATAAATTACACCTGAAAACTGTACCGAGAAGTCCGGGCCACAAGCCCTAAATAAAATTGAGACTGATACAAGATTCCTACTCTAGGAATGAATGAATGATGCGTCTAATCCAAACTCCTGCTAACATCCACATATGCCGCAGCTCCGTGTCCCTGGAATAGAATATCAATCATGGCGTCCCTGTGGCTGGACACCTAAAAGGTTTTGAAAATAGTTTTATAGCAAGGGTTAGAACCCAAAACATTTTGAAAATATTTAGCAAGTGAATTAAGTGCAGTAATTTAAAATGCATGAATGCGCTTCATATTTAAGTTAGTGTCGCACTCCCTTGTGGACATTCTCACCCCTCCACTATTGTGCACACCTACTGGTTACCTTAACCCCACCTAGTTGTACTACCCCATCCTACTAGTCCTGATATAACCTTCCCTTACCATATTACTCTAACGCGAGTATAATAATTTCTTGAATTATAAGTTATCTCACAATTAACTTAATTAATTCCTCTTCAATAGTAGCATATAACCGTATCACAAGTTATATAAAGTAAATACATCACACACTGTATAATTCCCACAAATGAATAACTTAATTAATTTCTCATTAATTAACAACATATAACTGTAACCCGAGTTATATAAGGTAAATACATCACACACTGTATTATTCACCTACATATAATATTTACTACCATATTATACGTAACTTTACTAACATCCACACATATATAATACGTGTATCCATCCTTCCGAGTATACCCTCACCGGATGATTCCCTCTAGAATGCTATCTCACTAGGTGTGCTCACAAAACCTAGTTTCCCCAAGTTAGAATCGCTCACCAACTTGGACCAAAATATAAATGAAGTGGAGGCTGTCATATTCCTTCCATGAAAGTGAGATAAATCCCTCACCCATATATACCGGACGCTATGACCTGGGGATATACTCGCCCTACTCCTCAAGCTAGGGGAATTCTCCCACATCGCGCAACCTCCCTTGATAGCATTAGAGTATATAAATTTAATAAATATCTAATCACTGATATTTAGTATCACGCAAAATAAATACACGTATATATATACTATCACGACATCGTATATATATAATATAAACTCCGGCTTTACCGTATACTCAAAATCCCGTACACTGCCTGTAATTTCCTGAGTCTGTGGTCCGACTCAATGTAATTAATTTTCTCACTTAATAACTTATCCTCTTCCCGAGTCTATGGTCCGACTCTAATATAATTAATTCACACCTCAATTAATATAATACTTTCCCCGAGTCTATCACCCGACTCTAATTAAATTAATTAACACACATATTAATTTAATACCAACCCAAGTCTGTGGTTCGACTCTAATACAATTAATTTACACTTAAATTAATTAACCCAAATTCTGAGTCTGTGGTCCGACTCTAATATAATTAATTATCACATTAATTAATAAGTACCCTTCACGAGTCTACAATCCGATTCTGATAAAACTAATTATCCCATCCATTAGTTTAATCCTACTCGAGTCTACAAACCGACTCTAATTAAATTAATTAACACCCTTAATAATTTAATCCTACCCGAGTCTACGAATCGACTCTAATTAAATTAATTAACACCCTTATTAATTTAATCCTACCCGAGTCTACAAACCGACTCTAATTATATTAATTAATACACCCTTATTAATTTAATATTTCCCGAGTCTATGTTCCGACTCCAAATTAATTACTCTCTCTCAATAATTAATTTAATACTTTGGTGTCACATAACGAACATACCCGGACTCACTCACTTGGTCCATTTTTACATCTCATAATTTCTTTTCCACATTTTTCGCCCACAATGTGTCACACATTTATTTCCATAATTTCCCAATTATATTTACCTATAATTACCAACATACCCGAACTCACCAACTTGGTCCATAATTAAATATTCACCCGAGTCTATATCCCGACTCAAAATTATTTAGTTTATCTCCAAACTTAATTCACTACCTTGGGGTCGTATGACCAATATACCCGGATTCACTCACTTGATCCGTACCTCACTGTTTTGGAATGAAATCTCTCGAATTCATCCATTAAATGCCCCACATAAATTCATCCTAGTCCCAATTACTTTCTCCCATAATTGCTAGGAATATTTGTTTCATATATATTTATCACTATTTAATGTTAGGGAATTAAATTTCTAATTAATTTTCCCCTTATATACAAACTGGGCGAACTGCCCAGAATTTCGAATCATCGATCGATCGAACCCCTGGGTCGATCGATCGATCGTCCCTGACTTCGTCTTCTCCAACAGACAGTTCCACCATTAACGAAAATCTCCAACTTTCATTCTTTCCCCTGGACTAACCCGAGCCCAATCAACCCTATTTCTACATAAGAATAGGATCAAAGCACCTTATAGAACATCAATCTGGAATTAAATATCAATACTTCCTACTTTTTCCCGAATTGGGTATTATCCGGGTTTTCAATCCTCAATACGAATTTCATTCATTTTATCAGTAATTAACCCTCTAATCTTACTGATTTTAACATCTGATTCAGTTCTCTACATCCTAGAATCATAAACACGATCAATCTCCCCCTTAATCTCATTAAGGAATATAAATTTACAAAAACCCAATTTAGATTTTTGGTGATACACCCAAAACGAATTTTCATACACACATCACTATGATATGAATTGATTATCATACTTTAAGAATCAAAACAGTTAACCACTTGCCTGAAAGTGTTCGTAGTGTCTGATTCCGTTGGCGTAGTCCCTTGATTTGGCTCCAAAATCCTCAATTTGGCTTTTGCTAAGCTTTCCCCCAATTTCCCTCTCAAGCCCTAGGCTTAGATTTGTGATGGTTGCTGATTTCCTAATCTCCCCATTAGGTTAAAAACCCTCAATCCCGTTTTTCACCTAATGGGCTTAATTAAAGTGGCCCAACTCACCCCGTGTGGGCCCGACTATGCCCAAAAATATCCCAAGACCCAATTACTACCCCCGGGTACTCTTTTCTGACTATCTCGACCCATTTGGACTCAACCGCGCACTCAGAATTGACATCCGAATTAATTTATAAAAATCCTTATCTCACACCCAATTTAGTCTATACCGACTCCCGACTGGAATAAGTGTATACCTCGTCATTAATACTCGAAATGATGTAATTGAATTATTACTATTCACTTAGTAAATAAATTTCCCTAAACATTAACCATTCACTTCCCGATTAATATTTAAATAATTATATTGTCATAATTAATTCAATTAAAATTACAACACACCAGTAATTTAAAATCCCGAATTAATTAAATATTAAATGCACAAAAATACGGGGTGTTACATACTTCCCCCCTTATAAAGGAATTTCATCCTCGAAATTAAGATAAACCTAGTGTTCCAGTATTCACATATTACTCACTAGTCAAGTGCCTCCAAGCCCGCTATATCTATCACATTCGCTTCTAACCATACGTTACACAAGCATGCATTTAACTTTACCAAGGCGCCCATACACCCTATACCCGTGCTTAACCGCACAAAATTTTGCCTTAATTAACCCGGGTGCCCATACACCCTATCCCCGCACTCTATTGCACGAAAGTTATCCGACTATGGTAGTTATAACCCGTAATATAACTTCGAACCCGTAGTCATATCACATATACATATATATACTTATATAATTACTGCTCGGGTACTCAACCCATGCTACATCCAACTATCTCCCCATAAATACTTATTTCTCAACACAAAAGAATATACGCTTACCCTTATGCTACCAAAGACAACATAATACCGCGCCCTTACTACCACTAGTCCTTGCACAAAATAAACCCCGAGCTATCTCTCTTTGCTCGAAAATCAATTCAACCACCCTGATTCACTTCATTAAACATGCCCACTTACCGGGATAGAATGTGAGAACACAAAACCTCACTATGTGCTACAACACCACGTAATACAACATATATACATCCACATATATATAGGTTATACTCCCTCTCCGGTGATACCTAGTACCAACCATACCCTGGTGTCGTGGACACCAAAATTTAACTCCACTATCCACAATAGTTACATTCCATCGCTATCCAGCCGTTGTTTAACAAGTATTATCAACCTTACTCCCATAATTCTCGAAAGTAGTAATTCCTCGCATCATTCAACCAATCACTCATTGTACGCCTCCACTCTCCCATGAAGAACACTAAGGAACTCCGCTACCCTACGGAAGTTTACCCACATGCTATGGCTGCTACCGCCAACGCACCCACTAAGTTCGACTCACCTGCGAACTCTAGTGAAAAATAAGTCTTATACTGTGACATCCTCTTTGTCACTCAAAAATATACCCCATTCCCCTAGGGTAAAAATAATATCCTCTATACTCCAGCTGCAATGGCTGGTTCTCGGTTTTCGGAGCAGCTTCTCCTTGCCCGAATGCAGTCGTGACTGGCTTTAGTGGCTGTACATCCAGGACCTCGTCCTGTAGTTGACCCCTACCCCGCTTAAGGTAATATCTCTTCATGTGTCTCGCTTCTCCCACAAATGAAACACTTTCTAATAGGTTCACCCTGCCACTGATCCCTTCCATGCCAACCTTGTTGAAATTCCTGGCCATCCCGCCAATAGCCTCTAGTTCTAGATCGTTTGGCATGATTTCCTTGCCGGAAATCCTGCCCCTGATCTCCCCCAGTCTGCTGCTAGGATACCCCACTGGTATTGTTCCCTTCTGCCTCATCCGACTGGTTAATCCCCACTCCCTTCCCGCTTCCTTTAGCGTGGAAGCGATATTCCCAACAGTGTCGGAGTGTTGTGTTAATGACATCACTATAACCTACTAATGCGGAATTATTAATTAAATTTTGTCTGATCCTCCAGACTAACCTATCCATAAACTTTGCTTTATTTCTCTTTTCCTCGCTTACCTCATCCGGTACGAAATTTTGCCAACGAGTGAATTCTTCCTCGTAATCGGCCACTTAACGGTCCCCTTTGAGTCACCTCACAAAATTTTCTCCTCGCTTCGGTCTCAACCGCTAGAGGAAAAATGCTTGCGGTCGAACCGCACCCAAAACTCTGCAGTAGCTAGTGTGTCCCTTTCCTCAACTGTGGTGATCGACTCCCACCACTGTAGTGCTTCTCCCACTAAACTAAAAGTGGTTAGCATTTGCTTCCGTACCTCATCGCAATCTCCTATGCGTAGGTAACGCTGGATATCTCTCTTCCTTGACACGCTAGAACTACATCTGAACCCCTCACAATTCTGGTGGGTTCCCACTAAAAATAACTTCTCTTTCTTGCTTCCACCCTAACGACTCCGCGTGAGTCTGAACATCCGACGCCACTAACACTTGTGGCGGATTCCGTGGAAAGTACCTTGTCGTTGTGACCATCGTTGCTCCAACTGCCTGTGCCACTATTTCAGTGACCTATGTTGCCAAAATCATCTATGGTCGTTGCGGTGGTAGCTCTTGCTCCCAACGATACTCCCCCGTCTCATCTCCCCCTACTGCCCTAACTGTTCTCTCCCTCCTGGGCGTCATCTGGAATGAGAATCGAATTGTATGAGCTCACTCTCAAATATAAATTTCACAGAGGAACGTATATGCGCATACGTATGAGAATACAACAATCCTATGATAGGGCTCTATATCAAAGATTGCTAAGCCGAAGCGTGAAAAGCCGTACAGATCCTAAGGACACTAGAACCTTATGCTCTGATACCATCTGTAACACCCCGCCTAATAAAATACCGGGTGATCAGTCCTATACCAAATTAAAACAGGAATCCCAGTTGGATCATCCTTATCATCACTGTCAAAAACTTTTAAAAACTTACTAACCACCTAGTATTCCAAAAACTGGTGCCAATTTTAACTTTTTAATTAAACAAAACAACACATGCGGAATTAAAATGTAAACCATTCACCCAATTGAATGAAAATAAACTGAATCATTATTACACAACTTGTCGAATAAATCACCGGCCACCAAATGAATAATCCAATACAAATATTCAACACCTGAATAAATTACACCTGAAAATTGTACCGTGAAGTCCGGGCCACAATCCCTAAATAAAACTGAGATTAATACAAGATTCCTACTCTAGGAATGAATGAATGATGTGTCTAATCCAAACTCCTGCTAACATCCACATATGCCGTTGCTCCGTGTCCCTGGAATAGAATATCAATCATGGCGTCCCTGTGGCTGGACACCTAAAAGGTTTTGAAAATAGTTTTATAGCAAGGGTTAGAACCCAAAACATTTTGAAAATATTTAGCAAGTGAATTAACTGCAGTAATTTAAAATGCATGAATGCGCTTCATATTTAAGTTAGTGTCGCACTCCCTTGTGGACATTCTCACCCCTCCACTATTGTGCACACCTACCGGTTACCTTAACCCCACCTAGTTGTACTACCCCGTCCAACTAGTCCTGATATAACCTTCCCTTACCATATTACTCTAATGCGAGTATAATAATTTCTTGAATTATAAGTTATCTCACAATTAACTTAATTAATTCCTCTTCAATAGTAGCATATAACCGTATCACAAGTTATATAAAGTAAATACATCACACACTGTATCATTCCCACAAATGAATAACTTAATTAATTTCTCATTAATTAACAACATATAACTGTAACCCGAGTTATATAAGGTAAATACATCACACACTGTATTATTCACCTACATATAATATTTACTACCATATTATACGTAACTTTACTAACATCCACACATATATAATACGTGTATCCATCTTTCCGAGTATACCCTCACCGGATGATTCCCTCTAGAATGCTATCTCACTAGGTGTGCTCACAAAACCTAGTTTCCCCAAGTTAGAATCGCTCACCAAGTTGGACCAAAATATAAACGAAGTGGAGGCTGTCATATTCCTTCCCTGAAAGTGAGATAAATCCCTCACCCATATATACCGGACGCTATGACCTGGGGATATACTCGCCCTACTCCTCAAGCTAGGGGAATTCTCCCACATCGCGCAACCTCCCTTGATAGCATTAGAGTATATAAATTTAATAAATATCTAATCACTGATATTTAGTATCACGCAAAATAAATACACGTATATATATACTATCACGACATTGTATATATATAATATAAACTCCGGCTTTACCGTATACTCAAAATCCCGTACACTGCCTGTAATTTCCTGAGTCTGTGGTCCGACTCAATGTAATTAATTTTCTCACTTAATAACTTATCCTCTTCCCGAGTCTATGGTCCGACTCTAATATAATTAATTCACACCTCAATTAATATAATACTTTCCCCGAGTCTATCGCCCGACTCTAATTAAATTAATTAACACACATATTAATTTAATACCAATCTGAGTCTGTGGTTCGACTCTAATATAATTAATTTACACTTAAATTAATTAACCCAAATTCTGAGTCTGTGGTCCGACCCTAATATAATTAATTATCACATTAATTAATAAGTACCCTTCACGAGTCTACAATCCGATTCTGATAAAACTAATTATCCCATCCATTAGTTTAATCCAACCCGAGTCTACAAACAGACTCTAATTAAATTAATTAACACCCTTATGAATTTAATCCTACCCGAGTCTACAAACCGACTCTAATTAAATTAATTAACACCCTTATTAATTTAATCCTACCCGAGTCTACAAACCGACTCTAATTATATTAATTAATACACCCTTATTAATTTAATATTTCCCGAGTCTATGTTCCGACTCCAAATTAATTACTCTCTCTCAATAATTAATTTAATACTTTTGTTTCACATAACCAACATACCCGGACTCACTCACTTGGTCCATTTTTACATCTCATAATTTCTTTTCCACATTTTTCACCCACAATGTGTCACACATTTATTTTCATAATTTCCAAATTATATTTACCTATAATTACCAGCATACCCGGACTCGCCCACTTGGTCCATAATTAAATATTCACCCGAGTCTATATCCCGACTCAAAATTATTTAGTTTATCTCCAAACTTAATTCACTACCTTGGGGTCGTATGACCAATATACCCGGATTCACTCACTTGATCCGCACCTCACTGTTTTGGAATGAAATCTCTCGAATTCATCCATTAAATGCCCCACATAAATTCATCCTAGTCCCAATTACTTTCTCCCATAATTGCTAGGAATATTTGTTTCATATATATTTATCACTAATTAATGTTAGGGAATTAAATTTCTAATTAATTTTCCCCTCATATACAAACTGGGCGAACTGCCCAGAATTTCGAATCATCGATCGATCGAACCCCTGGGTCGATCGATCGATCGTCCCTGACTTCGTCTTCTCCAACAGACAGTTCCACCATTAACGAAAATCTCCAACTTTCATTCTTTCCCCTGGACTAACCCGAGCCCAATCAACCCTATTTCTACATAAGAATAGGATCAAAGCACCTTATAGAACATCAATCTGGAATTAAATCTCAATATTTCCTACTTTTTCCCGAATTGGGTATTATTCGGGGTTTCAATCCCCAATATGAATTTCATTCATTTTATCAGTAATTAACCCTCTAATATTACTGATTTTAACATCTGATTCAGTTCTCTACATCCTAGAATCATAAACACGATCAATCTCCCCCTTAATCTCATTAAGGAATATAAATTTACAAAAACCCAATTTAGATTTTTGGTGACACACCCAAAACGAATTTTCATACACACATCACTATGATATGAATTGATTATCATTCTTTAAGAATCAAAACAGTTAACCACTTGCCTGAAAGTGTTCGTAGTGTCTGATTCCGTTGGCGTAGTCCCTCGATTTGGCTCCAAAATCCTCAATTTGGCTTTTGCTAAGCTTTCCCCCAATTTCCCTCTCAAGCCCTAGGCTTAGATTTATGATGGCTGCTGATTTCCTAATCTCCCCATTAGGTTAAAAACCCTTAATCCCATTTTTCACCTAATGGGCTTAATTAAAGTGGCCCAACTCACCCCGTGTGGGCCCGGCTATGCCCAAAAATATCCCGAGACCCAATTACTACCCCCGGGTACTCTTTTATGACTATCTCGACCCATCCGAACTCAACCGCGCAGTCAGAATTGACATCCGAATTAATTTATAAAAATCCTTATCTCACACCCAATTTAGTCGATACCGACTCCCGACTGGGATAAGTGTATACCTCGTCATTAATACTCGAAATGACGTAATTGAATTATTACTATTCACTTAGTAAATAAATTTTCCTAAACATTAACCATTCACTTCCCGTTTAATATTTAAATAATTATATTGTCATAATTAATTCAATTAAAATTACAACACACCAGTAATTTAAAATCCCGAATTAATTAAATATTAAATGCACAAAAATACGGGGTGTTACAGTTTTAGAACCATCGAAATGAAATACATGAAAAGCAATTTTGATCTCTCCACAAATGAGATTGATAATAGAAGACTTCTTCATTTACACTCCCTCGAAATTGGATTTGTTCCTCGTACACCGTAAATGCGAACAAATGAAAGCAGGAATAATATGATAAAGAATGCCTCTATTTTTTCACCCTTTGAATTAATCCACCAATTCATCAAGTTACCACTAAAATTGGACGATGAAATCCTCAAGCCAAGAATATTCGAGAAACCTTTCAAAAATTGATTGAGCAAGAGTACCACTCCAAAAAACATGTTCTCTATACTCTTCACAAGAAGCTACACAACATCTACATTTTGAAGTTAAAGGGATGTGAAGACGTTTGATATACTCATCTATAGAAATCCCTTTATGAAGCAACCGCCACATGAAAACTGAAATTTTAGGAACAATCCTCCTATCCCAAATTAGGGAAAAAGAGCATTGTACACATCCTTTATCCCTCACCAAATGTCAAGAGGATTTGACAGTAAAGTTACCATTATTTGTCAAAAACCACTTTTCGGTATTAGCATAAACATTATCTGAGAAGTCCTCCCAAACATTTTGCGTTATTTTCCATACTTGAGATGAAACCGATGTAGGCCCTTTTGTACAAGAAAGTTTCACTCACCTCCTCCTCTCCCAAATCAAAAAAGATTACTCATACACTATTATTTCAACCCTAAACCTCCATTAAACAAAACTTCAACCTTATTTTGGGATCCTTTAAACCAATAGTTGAAGAAGGTAAAACTTGTTCATTTTCACGAGACGAATGCAGTGGTACATTTGAATTTTTTAGAATACTTCTTTTTAGGCAAGAATGTCACTATTGTTCTCTTTAAGCATTATTTGAGTTAAAATATTACATAAACATTAATTACACATGTTTTCTTAATATGAGTAACATCTTAATCAGAGAAAGTGACAAACTAATTATAAATATGTTTTTTATTAAATTCTAAAATTAAATTTAACACCAGAAATGCTGCATGCTTAAATAGTTTTAACTTATAATTTTGTGTTGTTGGGACAAATCGCATGTTAATTAAAATATGTAATTAGATAATATATGTTCATTTATAAAATCATGTAGACGATTACTATGGTGTATAATATATTAATTCATTGCTAAAAATTATTAATACTCATGTTTAAACTAGTTTATGATTTAATTTGAGCAAATATCACTCGTATCGAAATATTGGATTCAGACAACTTGTTGGGATATTTGATAGAACTCGGTTATCACGTGATTACAATTGGTTTATTGAATATGAAATTTGACTTGTATAAATGAGGAAAAAAAAGAATCGTCATGTTGGCTTAATAATATGATTAATATAAACATTCTATATGTTAATAAATAGACACCGTTCGGAGTTTGGAATTTATATGAGTAACTATATACTCACCATTGGATTAGTATGTTACTTTTAAGGTATGGGACTAGCGAGTAGGCATACTTATTTGTTGTTGACAATTTTTAGGAATATGACTAGGGACATTTGGGTATTTCTTAGGTATGGGACTAGGTAGTACGTTGTTATATTATATTATCCTAGGCGTTGGACTAGGTGATGATTATGGTTTTGGTATTCTCCCTAGGTGAGATACTAGGTGATACTTATGGGTTATTGATATCTAGTTATGGGACTATGGATGGATCATAACTGTGATTCCCAAATTTTTACGTCGGGGCTAGTTTTGAAACATGATAATGATAAGATAATTAATAGCTAAGATAATAAAAGGGTATTGGAGGCAGTTTGCTGTGCATGATTGTATGTGTGGGTGTGGGTAAGTCAGCCATTATGATGATTAGGGGACCTACACTATCTTGACTACCTTGACGATTTTGAGATAGATAGATGTGCTTTACTGTATGTGAGAGTGTGAGTAGGACGACTATTATGATTATTGAAGGACCCATACCGTCTTAGCTACTTTGACGTTTTATGTTGGCGTCACGAGTATGTGTTGTGTCTAGTGTGGGATAGGCATTACAATGAATGTGGAATCGATGCTAACTAGATAGTGGCATGATGTGATTGGGGGACATCACAGTATGTGTGGGCTAACTAAAATTGGCCCGATGGGCTATAATGATGGATGTTAATTTGATTAGTTAAGATGTTAGGCATGCATTGGTATGTGCAGGGCCAATAGAAAGGAAAATTGTCTTCAATGATGTTGCATTGATAGTATGATTAATGTTGGGAAAGATAATTGAATAGAGTAAGATAAATGAAACATATTTATTTAATGTTAAAAATTTGATTAGACTTGGGTAGTGAGATGGTTTGTTATATGTGGTTAACTGTTTGAGTCTCACATTACTCGCATCGTTATTACATTGCCTCAATAATTAAAATATTCTACTGTGATTCATGAATCTTATTTCGAAAAAGTAACTAGTATTCCTATGTTGGGCTTTGACCCGTCACTATTTACTACCCTTTTAGTATAGGTTGTTGGGAAGCTATACAATTTTGGATATATACTGACTAGCAGCTCGAGATTTACTTTCATAGTTTAGTTTCCTTGCTAGTCGTTTTATTTATGAGACAATTGTTTTTAGTTTTGATGAGTCATTCAACTCCAAAGTTGTTTATCGATTTCTATTGGAAAGATTTGATGTAGTTGAAGTTATTTCACTTAAGTTGAGATTTATTATTGGAATTTTCCAGGGTAATGGATTTTATGGTGGTGAATGATTTATGCTGGTTTTATTATCTCATTTGCATCTTGTGGAAAAAAGTTTTAAATTTCTCATATTTCCATCACATGCTAAGAATGTTATTAAATTTTAGTGATCTTCATATTTTAGTATCGGGGTCTGATAACTTCAATAATAAAATGTATGGGTTGTTAAAATTAGTATCAAATCATGGTCTTAGGTGTCGACGGTTTTGATTTCGTTTTAACTTTTGTGTTATCGATCTTTGATTATGCTTGTTTATATATAATCCTTCGAATTTGGGTCTACTATACGTGTTAGTCTTATCTTTATGGAGAGAGGGAGTCTATGATATGTCTATTTTAGGTATTGAGTTTAGAAGTAGTGACCCTGAGGCGAGGAATCATTAGTTTTGACATTAGAGATGAGATCGATTAGCAGTTTGAGGATTTGAAATTGTGATAGGGCATTTGAGATATAATATAGGTGTGGTTAGTGGGGTAGTTGGGTATGCTCCTTATATTATTAGTTATTCCTTATATATGTAGATGAGATATGTATAGCTATGTTTTTCACATGTGGTGTGTGCGAGTGGGATGGGGTATGGGCGCCTCAATCGCGAAATACTAAGCATTTTGAGAGCCTTACTCTGATCTTACGATGGTACTTATGTGTTAGGTGTATGTGATCCTATATTATCGGTGTAAATTTACATTGTGATGTATATGCTTATTAGAATATCGAGGATGAAATTCCTACGTTAGTGGGGAAGACTATAATACCCCGTGTTTTTATATAACCGATTTAATTATAAGGGGTTAATCAATTAAATGATTGTTTTGTTGGAACTTAAATTGAATTAAAAGATTTGATTTGAATTAACTTGGGAGATTTTTAGTTAAATAAATAACTTTTTTGGTGTATTTTATTATTAAAGGGGTAAATTGATATTTTGGGTTAAATGGATTTTGGAAATAAGTTCTGACGAGGTATTAAAATTCGGATCAGAGTTTATTATGTTTGGGATGGCGTTTTATACCTTTTGAATTTGGAAACCAATTAGTGAACGATTTAAAGGAGAGAGAGGGATTTGATTGGCTCACGAGTTGGCCCGTTAGGGCGGCTTGAGGATCCCCACTATAGCAGGTGGTACCTACAGCTATTTTAACTTGGTACCCACCGCTATAATGGTTGGGTGAGGTTAGGTCGCAACTTGGAAATTGGGTTAGTGGATGGGTGCATTTTTTTAGCGCGTGGGTTTATGATTGTATGCATTTGTTTGTGTTTTGTTTACGAGCATGTGTGTGTCATGAATTCTTTTCTTTTAAAAGACTTTTCTACCTTAAAGTTTCAAGCACCTCCTTCTATCCTAAGTCAAAACAGATTATAGAAACCTATTATATCGACTCTAAACCTCCATTAAACAAAACCTTATTTTAGGAGACTTTAAACCAATATTTTGTCAAAGGTCATAAAATCAGACTTGCTCATTTTCAAGAGACAAATGCAGCGGTACAGTAGGATTTTTCATAATACTTCTTTTTAGGAAAGAATATGACTATTGTTCTCCTTAAGTATTATTTGAGTGAAATGTTGCCTAAACGTTAATTACGCATGTTTTCGTAATACGAGTAACAACTTAATTAGGGAAAGTGATAAACTAATTATAAATATATTTTTTTTAACTTCTCAAATTGAATTTAACACTCAAAATACCACATGCTTAGGTAGTTGTATATTTTTATTTTGGATTGTTGGGACAAATTGCATGTTAATTAAAACATGTAGCTCGATAATATGTGTTGATTCATAAAATCATGTAGACGATTACTAAGGTGTAAAAAGTATTAATTTATTGCTGAAAATGGTTAATACGCATGTGTTGAACTGATTTATAATTTAATTTGAGTAAATATCACTTGTATCAAAATATTTAATTTAGACAAGTTATTGGGATATTTTGTAAAAATTGGTTAACACATTATTATAATTAGTTTATTGAGTAGGAAATTTGACTTGTATAAATGAGAAATAAAAATCGCAATATTGGACTAATAGTATAATTAATATAGAAATTGATGTATTATTAAATAGACACCGTTGGGACGTTGGAATTTACATGAGTAGCTATATCCTCACATTTGGATTAGTATGTTGTTTTCTAGGTATGAGGCTAGCGAGAATTGATGATGCTTAGATTCAGCACCACCAGATAAGTGATGATGAGCTCAAACAGTAGTAACAATGGCAGCCATAGATGTATAAGTGTGTAAGTGTATAGAAGGGGATGAGTATAAGAGGAATAAGACAATGATGTATAGTGGCTCAGCCAATTAGGCCTACATCCACTGTGGGTGTGTGGTCCACTAAGTATGGGCACTAATGGCCTTAGATACAATGCACATAAGATCCCCCTCTCTCTCTACTGTGTGTATAAGCATAGTTTTTGCTAGGCTTACAATTATCGATCCCTAGTAGGGTTGTATGTGACAAGTATATATAGGTCTTGGGGGGTGTAGTGTAACCCCCAAGTATGCATGGTGCATGTGAATGATGATCTAGCCAATCTCCTGTTGACACCTGTAGATGCCAAATGATGACATAATATTCCATCACGTGAGGGGGTGATATTGTTATAATGGTCATCCACATGCCATGTGAGCCTCACGCGCACTGTTACACGCGTCTCCCAAACCACGCACTGTGATGATGTCACCCTTGGCCTATGATATGAGGCCGAGGGCAAAGTTCCCTCTGGTAGTGTCTGGCCTAATGTAGGACTCGTACTATCGTACCCTCGGAGGGTCGTCTGGAACCCGATGGAGGGTCGGCCCCTTGAAGGGTCGTCTGGGCCTAGTGAGGGGTCGGCCCCTCGAATGGTCGTTTGGGCCTGGTGAGGGATCAACCCCTTGGAGGGTCGTCTGGGACTAGTGAGGGGTCGGCCCCTCGAAGGGTCGTCTGGGCCTGGTGAGGGGTCGGCCCCTTGTAGGGTCGTCTGGGCCTGATGAAGGGTCAGCCCCTCGAAGGGTCGTCGGCCCCTTGAAGGGTCGTCTGGGCCTGGTGAGGGGTCTGCCCATCTAAGGGTCGTCTGGTCCTGGTGAGTGGTCGGCCCCTTGGAGGGTCGTCTGGGCCTGATGGAGGGTCATGAGATCATCTTGGGCTCATCTTGTTGGAAGGCTCCCTCGGCCTGGTCGAGGGTATATATGGGTATATCAATCACCCCCCAGCCCTCAGCCATAGATGATGCTGAGATGGCTGAGGGATAATGTTGCTTCTGAGACAAGTGTATGGTCTATTTGATGAGTTACACCTGTCAAAATGGTATGCCACCTGTCATATTTTTATTCATTATCGTTCCAGTTTTCCAGGCGTGACGGCTACATACTGCTTAGAACTTTGTGCCCTAATGATGCCCTCCTCGTGGGCTGTGCTCTGCATTGGTGAATGGTCCCACTCATTGGCAAGGTACTTAAAGAAGTTTTTGAAGTTTCTCTTTCTTCTTCTTCTTCTTCTTCTTCTTCTTCGCGCCTGAACTCTTTCTCTCTAGCTTCCATCTTTGTAGCCATTTTTGCAACTTGGACGTTTCGAGTTCGGCAGTTCTGCTATTTCCTCTCAGGTAACTCCTTTGCCCTAGTGCCCTATTTATCTTCATTTTTGTTTGCTTTCTTACTTTAGGGTCGTAGGGCTGGATTTCCCTTAGGTTGTCTCATAATTTTTCCAGCGTCTTCTCCGGCGACTGGTTCTTGAGTGTTCTTGATCAAAACCTTCAATTTCTTTGGTTTTGATCTAAAAGTCCAACCTGGTCAACCGTGAGACTATTTATAGTTGTCAAAGTCGAATCCTTATAAGTGTAGGGTCTCCCCCTTAATGCTTAGGAGGCTTTATAGTTTAGCTGAAGAATTCCCTTCCCCGAGAGAGAAGTTATTTGTTAAGATCAGAAGAATAGAGGAAGAGGAGGAGAGAAGACGAGCGGCCGACCCCAATTGGGTATGACCCATCTTCCCCATTCCTCTAGCCATAATTAGACCATTTGAGTCTTGTGGGTCACCCTGTAGTCTAGCCGAGAGTTATTAAGGAGATAAGTATGAGAGAGCGTCGTCGCCAACTGGCGCTGGACCTTCTGGGAGAAGAGAGGCGTCTGATCTAAGCCCAGGCCAACAGGCCGAGGGTATGGTTGCTTTCGAGGATGTTCCTGTGACAACTCTATCCCCACATGCTTTCCAGATGGCTTTTCCTCAGGGGCCTCTGACAGGTGATGAGGCCGAGGGAGAGGGGACTGAGGACGATGGTGAGGATTCAGATGTTGACCCAGTTGACACCTCCCATGCCTCGTCCTATATCTCCTCCGTCAGGGATCGTGACCTCTTGCTGTGGAGGCATACATATGGAGTGTCCCCCAACATAACTATGAGGGTTCCCTTTGAGTCTGAGAGGGTCTTCGAGGGTGAAGAGGGAGAGGTTACAGTATACGAACAAATGTTCAAGGTTGGTGTCAGATTCCCTCTGCATCCTGCCGTCGTAAATATCTTATCACCCTCGGTGTTTCCCCCTCTCAGCTTCCACCCAACTCCTGGAGGACGATCCTTGTCTACGTCTACCTATGGAAAAATGCCTTTATTGATGAGCCCTCGGCCGATCTGTTCTTGGCCTGTTACAATATCACTTCCTCGTCCAAGCAGCCCGGGTACTATCATCTGGGTGCGAGGAGGTCTGAGAAAAAACTTCTCCACGTGGCACAAACCTCTAACCACGACTGGAAGAAGAGATTTTTCTTCGTCTCTGGAGAATGGGAATTTTCCACCGAGGCTCAACCTTTAGCCGATGGTCCGAGGGTCCCAAGAAGATGGTCTAACCCCTCAATGAAAGCTAGGTCAGACCCCGGACTTAGTCTGGAAGAGAAAATATAGTCGAATATCTGAGAGAACGAGGGAAAGGGGGTGAACTTGCAAAGTTTGAAGATCTGATGACCCTTCGGTTCCTCAAGGAAGCTAGTCTGAGGGTCGGCCCCCTGACAGAGCTATGTGAGTTATATTATTTTTTGCCCAATCTTTGCTTTTTTTCTCGTGTTTCATCTTTGCCTCTGCATTTTTCTGACGTGTCGTGCTACTTTCAGGTCGTCCTGTAGGTATATCAAATCAACTTTGGGAAATGACTACTTGCTATCAGGCTTGGGCAAGAAAAAGGTCAAGGAGCCTCAGCAAGCTCTGAGGAAGATGCAGACCGCGGGGCCGACACCTGCCGAGCTGGCCCCGACAGACAAAAGAGGAAAGAACTCGAGGACCCTGTTGACCCTCGTCCAGATTCACGGAAGAGGGCAAGGGTCGAGGCATCTGAGGGGACCGCGTCTTCTTCCAGCATGGGGGCCTTCTGGTCCCAAAATTTGGCACTTCTGAAGGCTGAGCCATCATCTCTTATCGCAAACTTGAGGGAGGCCAAGGCGTCCATGTTTTCTACCCCCTTGGCTGCCGATTATAAATTTTTATCCAAGATGCCTCTAGCAAAAGTGTATGACTATGGTCTGCACACCCTAGCTCAGGTATTTGTTCTCACTTCATTCCCTTAGTTGAATTCTTTCACAAACTATTTTCTCGGCATCTTGACAACTGTTTATTATTTTTGTGCAGTCTGTATGAGCCTTTACCTTGGCCACCAAGTGGATGGCGGAGAATCAGCAAAAATTTCATAAGGCCGAGAGGGCCATTCAACGTGAGGATGATCTGCAGACGGAGTTGGAGACTGCAAGGGCTACACTAGAGAGTGCCAGGACCGAACATGCCAGGGTCTTGGACGAGCTGACAAGGCAGCACGATGCAGATTTACAGGCCAAGGATCTGCTCATAAAGGAGAAGGATGAGGCCTTGACCAACATTGGGGTTCAACACAAGGCCGATCTTGAGGCAGCTATCGAAAAAGCCGAAGCCGATGCTGTGGAGGCCTACAAACTCTCGGATGAGTTTCATGGCTTTGGCCTCGAATACTTAGATAGGGGGATCAGGACGGCCTATCGGTGGGTCATCCTCAAGTTTGCTGATGCAGTATCTTCTGTCCGATCCTCCATCGAGTCAATGCAACTGGATGACCCTCTGATTGCTGAGGCCTTGGCCCAGGTGGAATCCCAAGTGCATGTTGAGGGTACTGGCACGTCTGAAGATCAGCCAGTTTTGGTCATCGAGGAAACCCCCATCATCAATGTTGAATCACTGCCCTCCGAAATTGATCAATAGGGTGGATGTCTGTAGCCCATACCCTTTTCATGTAACTAATTTTTTTTTACTCTACTTTTGTTGAATACATGACATTGTAATATCTCCTCTATAATATCTTCTCTCTTGTTGTCTTCCATATGATTTGTATTTTGAATCCTTTATACGAACTCATGAAGTCCTCCCTCGTCTTTCTTGGGGGCAATGGTGGGCTCGTCCCCACCCTTGACCCCCATTATAGCCGAGGGTTATAATTACCCAATTAATGGTTTTTACCAAAGTATTCTATCATCTCTCTTGAGGGCAATGGTGGGGTCGTCCCCCACCATTGACCCTCATTATAGACTGTGGAGTCTTCCCTCGTCTTTCTTGAGGGCAATGGTGGGGTCGTCCCCACCATTGACCCTCATTATAGGCCGAGAGTTATAATCACCAATTTAATGGTTTTGAAAGTCTTCCCTTGTCTTTCTTGAGGGCAATGGTGGGGTCGTCCCCCACCATTGACCCTCATTATAGCCGAGAGTTATAATTACCAATTTAATGGTTTTGAAGTCCTCCCTCGTCTTTCTTGAGGGCAATGGTGGGGTCATCCCCACCATCGACCCTCATTATAGCCGAGGTTTATAATTACCAAATCAATGGTCTTTGAAGTCTTCCCTCATCTTTCTTGAGGACAATGGTGGGGTCGTCCCCACCATTGACCCTCATTATAGCCGAGGGTTGTAATTACCGAATTAGTGGTTTTGAAAGTCTTCCCTTGTCTTTCTTGAGGGCAATGGTGGGGTCGTCCCCACCATTGACCCTCATTATAGCCAAGGGTTATAATTACCAATTTAATGGTTTTGAAAGTCTTCCCTCGTCTTTCTTGAGGGAAATGGTGGGGTCGTCCCCACCATTGACCCTCATTATAGCCGAGGGTTATAATTACCAAATTAATGGTTTTGAGTCCTCCCTCATCTTTCTTGAGGGCAATGGTGGGGTCGTACCCACCATTAACCCTTATCATAGCCGAGGGTCTTTCCCCAAAGATGATCTCATGTGTATTAGATTTGACAAACACAAGATGAGAGGAAACACTGATATTTCTCATTAATTTTCCAAGTGTTCTGCTGGAGCAACACCCATTACAATTATGGTCCGTGAGGATACTATAACACTACTGATAGTATTTTTTCAAATGATCTGCATTCCAGGGGTTAGAAAAGGGTTCCCCTTCTAGGTTTTCTAGTCTATAGGTCCCAGGGACAACTTCATCGATGACCCTATATGGGCCATGCCAATTACGATGGAGCTTATTGGGATCCTGCCAAGTCTTTTTGAGGACCAAGTCCCCCACCGCAATTGGTCTCTGTTTCACCCTCTGATTGTAAAACCTTGTAGTCCTCTGCTGGTAAATGACTTGCCTTATCTCGGCGTCTTCCCTCCTTTCCTCAATCAGGTCTAAGTTGAGTCTCCTCTCTTCTGTATTTCTCTGGGGGTCATACATTTGGACCCTATGAGTAGGAAACCCAATCTCGGTGGGGATGACGGCTTCTGAGCCATAAGCTTGCATGAATGGGGTTTCTCCGGTAGAGGTCTTCGCTGTTGTCCTGTAGGCCCACCGCACGGCATATAACTCCTCGACCCATCTTCCTTTTGCCTCCTCAAGCCTCTTCTTGATTCCATCTAGGATTGTCCTATTCGTAACTTCCGTTTTCCCATTGGCCTGAGGTCGGCCCGGGGTAGAGAAGAATTGTTTGATACTCACCCTTTCACAGTACTTCTCTAGAGATGTATTCTTGAATTGAGTCCCATTATCCGAGATGAGGGTGTTGGGGAGACCATATCTGCATATAATATTTTTCCATATGAACTGGAAGGTCTTCTACTCTGTAATCGTGACCATCAGTTCGGCCTCCACCCATTTTGAAAAATAGTCAATCGCTACGATGAGGAATCGATAGTTATTGACTGCCCTTGGCAAGGGTCCTACTAGGTCAATCCCCCACACTGCGAATGGCCATGGGGATGTAATGGAAGTAAGAGGCTGATGGGTTAGGTGTGGTATGGTGGCAAATCTTTGGCATTTGTCACACTTTTTTACATATGCCGCGGCATCTTTCCCCAAGGTCGGCCACCAATACCCTTAGGTGATCACCCTCTTCGCTAAGGACCTGCCCCCAATGTGGCTTGAACATGATCCTTCGTGCACGTCTTACAAAATGGATGGGACTTCAGATGGGTGCACACACCTAAGTAAGGGGAGCAAGAACCCCTTTTTGTACAAGGTGTCTCCAATGACAGTGAATTTTGCAGCTCTGTATCTCAACTGCTTTCTTTCTTGCTTTTCTTCTGGAATCTCCCCCTCTTTAATGTATTTGAATATATGGTCCATCCATGAAGCTTCCCCGTTGATATGTAAGAAAGAGCCAAGTGTTCCCTCAACATCTTCAATAGTCGGCCGAAGCAAACTTTCCACTGGGACTGTCCTTCTGATATTTGTCCTAGTTGCTGAGGCCAGCCTGGCCAGTGCATCGGCCTGGCCATTGTCATGCCTAGGTTATCCTCTTCAATTTCACTTCTCTGAAGATCTTCAGTAATGACCTTACTTTCTCAAGGTACTTGGTCATCCGTTCGTCCTTGGCCTCGTAGGCTCCTAGTATCTGATTCACTACTAGCCTTGAATCACTATAGACCAAAATCTGGCCAACACTAAGAGACTTGGCCAAGGAGAGTCCTGCTATCAAGGCCTCATATTCAGGGTGTACTCAATGTCTGTGCCATCGGGTGCTGATACTATCAGTTTAGCTCCACTTCCACTGTCGCAGGAGGACCCGTCAACGAAGAGGCTCCACACAGTATTTTCCTCTGAGAAGTTTCCCTCGGTGATGGATACCTCTCTAAAGAGGTATCGTCCCTCTTCATTTTCAACCACTTTCCTTCTAGCGGTGCTTTTCTCAGCCTTATCGGCAGGTGTGTCGGTGAGCCTGTCTTGTCGGGTATCTGTCTTCCCGAGGCTCTCACCCTCGGCTTCATCATCTTCCCAAGTAAACTCGGCCACAAAATCTGCCAATGCTTGCCCCTTAATGGTCATCCTAGGTTGATATACAATGTCAAACTCTCCCAGCTCTATAGCCCGGGCCATTAGCCTACCTGATTTTTCTGTCTTGTGCAGGACCTGCCTAAGAGGAGAGTTGGTGAGGATGACCATTGTATGGGACTGGAAGTATGGCTTCATCTTTCTTGACGCATGGACCAAGGCATAGGCTAACTTCTCCATCCTTGGGTATCTTTGCTCTGCCCCCTGGAGTGCATTGCTATTGAAATATAGGAGCCTTTGTACCCCGTCCTCTTCTCTCACAATGGCTGCACTGATGGCTGATTCTGAGACGGCTAGGTACACATATAGTCGTTCACACTGTTCTGGTCGTGACAACAGCAAGAGAGACCCTAAGTATGCCTTTATCTCCTTGAAGGCCTCATCACACTCATCGCTCCATTCAAAAGCCTTTCTGAGAATTTTAAAGAATGGAAAGCACCTATCTGTGGCTCTAGACACGAATCTATTCAAAACAGCCACTCGCCCCGTGAGCCTCTGAACGTCCTTAATGGTCTTGGGGGTCTTCATCTCTATAAGGGCCTTTATCTTTTCAGGGTTTGCCTCAATGCCTCTTTGGTTGACAATAAACCCCAAGAACTTCCCTGCTCCGACCCCAAAGACACACTTAACCGGGTTGAGCTTCATCTGGTACTTATCCATCGTATCAAAGGTCCTCTCAAGGTCAACTACATGATCCTCTGCCTTCAGGATCTTAGTCAGTATGTCGTCTACATAGATTTCCATAGATTTCCCAACTTGTTCTTCAAATATTTTATTTACAAGGCGCTGATACGTTGCCCCCGCATTTTTTATACCAAAGGGCATGACCCTATAACAGTATATCCCCTTGTCGGTAATGAAAGCAGTCTTCTCTGAGTCTTCTGGGTCCATAAAGATCTGGTTGTACCCTAAATAGGCATCCATGAAGCTCATGAGCTCATGGCCTGCAGTAGCATCTACCATCTGGTCAATGCGGGGGAGAGGGAAGCTGTCTTTGGGACAATGCTTGTTGAGGTCTGTGAAGTCTACACACATCCTCCACTTTCCGTTGGCTTTTGAGACAATGACGGCATTAGATAGCCATTCAGGGTAGATGACCTCTCTGATAAACTCAGCATCTTCCAGCTTCTTAACCTCATCCCTAATGAACTCATACTTCTCTTTAGAGTAAATTCTCCTCTTCTGCTTCACCGGCCTCGCACCCTCTACCAAGTTGAGCTTGTGGCACATGATTTCAGAGTTGATCCCCGGCATATCTGCATGACTCCATGCAAAGACGCTCTGTCTTCTCCTCAACGGTTTAATGAGGTCTTCCTTGATATTTGGCTTCATAGACTTGCCAACTTGGATGGTTTTTCCCGGGTCATCCTCATTGAGGATGACGGACTCTACCTCTTCCGCGACCTCTCCTTTCTTCAGCTTCGTCTCGTCTCTGGGGTCTAGGGTATCAATATTATAAGTGGTCGTAGCCTTCTTGTGTGCCTCTCTTTCTTCAGTGGAGTTGTAATAACATTCCCGTGCTGTCGTCTGGTCTCCCTGAACTTCCCCCACCCCATAAGGGGTTGGAAATTTAATCATCTGATGTACTGTAGATTACACATCTTCAAACCCCTTGAGGACTACCCGCCCCAGTATAATATTGTAGGACGAAAAGACATGTTCATCCATCACAAATAAGCTAACCTTCTTAGTAAGCCATCTCGGCCACTCATCCCCCATCCTGACATCGCCCTCATACACTCTGAGGGGATGAACCTTTTCCCCACTGAACCCAATCAACGGATGATGGTATGGGATGAGTCTAGCACGGCTGAGACCTAAGGTTTTGAAGCATGGCCAAAACATCACGTCTGTAGAGCTACCCCCATCTACCAAGATCCTTGGCACCTCGCATCCGTGAACCCTAGTAATAATGACGAGAGGGTCATCATGTGGGGCTAAGAGGCCTTTGAAGTCCATTATTGAGAACCCCACTATCAGAGTATCCATGTCAACCTTCTTTCTTTTTTCCGACTTTGATTCCAAAGAGGTTGAGTGCACAGATTTTATCACTGCCTTGGCCTCAGCCACATGGGCCTTCCTATCGGCGACCTCTGACCCTCCTCTTGCCAGACCCCCGGAGATCATTCCCACTCCGAGCGAGATCATATTAAGCCTCTTGACAGGGCCTTGGTCGTCTCTCGGCGGGAGTTCAGGGTCATCCTTATCGTCAGAAGGGTCGTCCCCTCTTTTTTGAGGACCTTCTCTACATGCATCACCTCCCTTCTTTTCGGGGTCGTCCCCTCGGCCCCTCTTAAAGGCACCTTTGTCAACGTACTTCCTGAGCTTCCCTTCTTTCAGCATCTTTTCAATCTCATCCTTCAGAGCAAAGCATTTGTCTGTCACGTGGCCATGGTCTTGGTGAAATTCACACCACAGGTTTTTGTTCCTCTTATTGGGGGCTGCTCTCAACTTCTCAGGCCACTTAAGGGATCGGTCACTTTTTATCTCATTGAAAATGTGTTCACATCTGACTGTTAGAGGGGTATACTCAACGAACTTATCATTTGTAGACCTTTTCTTCCCCTCTTTGTTCTTCTTGGGGTACTTGCCCCCGCTGGTGCCTCCTTTTTCATCTTCATATTTTGCGGCCATCGCCTCTTCGGCGTTCATCACCTTCCCTGCTGTCGATAGTAATTCAACCATCGTCCTCGGAGGGTCTTCAGCAAGCTTCCATAGCAGCTTCCCCTTCTGGAGTCCTCCGATCAGGGCTGTCATAGCTATGCTCTCCTCATAGTTTTCAACCTCTAACTTTTCTTTATTGAATCTGGCTATGTAGTCTCTTAGACTCTCATTTTTCCTCTGTTTAACATAAAGCAGGTGTGTGATCTTCTTCTATGGCCTCATCCCAAAGAAAAAGTTATGGATGAACCGGTCTGCCAACTGCTTAAAGTTTTCAATGGAGTTTTTTAGAAGATGCATATACCAGACATGTGCAACCCCAGTTAGAGTACCAGAGAAGGCACGACACCTCATCTCATCTGAGATAGAGTATATAACTACCGCTGATTGTTACATCTCAATATGGTGGACAGGGTTGGTGCTCCCATCATATTTTGGGGTGACCACTGGTGGCTTAAACTTGGAGGGCGTTGGGAAGTTGACTATCTTCGCTATAAAGGGTGAGCCTATGGAGTATCCCCTCTGGAGAGGGTCTCGGCTCTTCAGAATATCTCTCATCTTATCCTCCAGTCACTGGATCGAGTCATTCTAGAGCCTCGTAGGATCGTCCTGGCCGATGTTATCCCATGTCACCTCTTTGAGGTGGACGGAGGGTTCTGCTGCGGTAGGCTTGTGTCGGCTGTTTACTTCCCCCTAGCCATCGTCCTATCCTTGGGTCGGCCCCCATGGGGTCAGCCATCTGCTGCCTCCCTTCTGGACCTCGCAGCACTCCTTTATCTGGACAAATTTTCCCGCAGGTCATTTACTGGGCCCAGCCTCTCAAAGGCTGACCCCCTGCTTAAGCGATCAAAAGTAGAACCTCTCGGGCGATCGTCAGGATTTTGCCTTCCACACTTCCCTCTGCTCTCCTGTAGAGGTCATACAGTATTATTGGAGACCTCATACGGTTCCCAGCATTCTATGGGGGCCTCATCCCCCTCCAGGTCATCATAACTGTCCTCAGGGCAACGTTTCCTTGCCTCCCCAGGCATAGACGTCGGGGGTCAGCAACGTCCCTACGCCGCTGAGGGGGTGGCAGGTCTTTACATGGTGCCTGGGGTGGTCCCCTGGCTTCATGCTATCCTGGAGCTGCTACCGGAGTAATCATCTCAGGTGAGACCCCTGGTGGTCTTAGTATGTTCTGGCTTAGAGCTGTGAACTGCTCCTGCATGATCCGCTGGCTTGCTGCCAGAGACTTCAAGGCCGCCGCCACATCAGCCATCTCTGACTGAGGTGGTGGCTAACTAGAGTTGGGTCCTACTCCACTATTCGGTGGAGGGAGTGGCGGTGGTGGCATCTCAGGTGCCATGTGTTTGAGCTATGAACAGCTGAACTGGAAAAAAGACTAGTGAGCTTGATAACCTTAGTGGGTCTCTTTCAATGGTGAAACATCTCCTCTCAGGGGGAGAGTTGGTTCACCACCAGAGTGCCTAGTGAGGCCAAGCTGTACAAAGGAAGAGATGTCTTCTCGTTCCCACAGACGATGCCAAACTGATGATGCTTAGATTGAGCACCACTAGATAAGTGATGATGAGCTCAAACAGTAGTAGTAATGGCAGCCATAGATGTATAAGTGTGTAAGTGTATAGAAGGGGATGAGTATAAGAGGAATAAGATAATGATGTATAGTGGTTCAGCCAATTAGGCCTACATCCACTGTGAGTGTGTGGTCCACTAAGTATGGGCACTAATGGCCTTGGATACAATGCACATAAGCTCCCCCCTCTCTCTCTACTGTGTGTATAAGCAGAGTTTTTGCTAGGGTTACAATTATGAATAATGAAAACATGATAATGATAAGATAATTGATACCTAAGATTATAAATACGTATTAGAGGAGATTTAGTGTGCGTCATTGTAAGTACAGTGTGGGTAGACCGACCATTACGATGATTATGGAACCCATACTCTTTGGCTACCTTAATGGTTTCGATATGGATTGATGTACATCAATGTATTTATGGGTGTGGGTAGTTCGGCCATTACGATAATTCCAGGACCTATATTGTCTTGGATACTTTGATAATTTTTGTTGGCATCATAAGTATGTGCAGTGTCTAGTGTGGGTCGGCCATTACGATAATTGTAAAACCTAAGCTAATTAGATATAGTGACGTGTCATGTGTGGGAGACATCACAGTATGTACAGGCTAATAAAAATTGTTCCAATGGGTAATAGTGATGGATATGGATTTTATGTGTTGAGACGTTAGGCGTGCCATGAGTATGTGCGGAGCCAATAGAAAGGCAAACTAGCTTTAATGCTGTTGCATGGATATTATGATTGATGTTAAGAAAGATAATTGAATTGAGTAAGATAAAGGACAAAGATTTAATTAACGTTGAAATAAATATAACTAGACTTGGGTAGTGTGATGTTTTTGTATATGTGGGTAGTTATTATAGTTTTACATTACTCGCATCGTGATTACGTTGCTTCGTTAATTAAAATATTCTATTGTGATGCGTATCTCTTACAATGCTTATGGCTTGATTCATGGATCCTATCTAGGCAGAGTAATTACTATTCTTGCAGTGGGCCCTAACCCATCACTATTGACTAAACTTTCAGAATATGTTGTTAGGTAGCTGGAGATTTACTTATATTTCATAATTTCATTTACTTTCTAGTCATTGTATTTATGAGACAATTGTTTTCGATTTTGGTGGGTCATTAGACTCCATAGTTGTTTATGGTTTTTATTAGAGAAAATAGATGCAGTTGAATTCATTGCATTTGAGTTATTATATTTGGGTTGAGATTTATTGTTGGAATTTATTAGGGCAATGGATTCTATTATGGTGAATGATTTATATTCATTAGATTATCTTAATTTATATCTTGAGGAAAAAGTTTTAAATGTCTCATAATTCTATCACATGCTAAGAATTGTATTTAATTTTAATGATCTTAATATTATGGTATCGGGGTATGGCCAACTTTAATAACAAAATGTGTAGGTTAATAGAGAGATTTTGGCCACCAGTGTAACTCCTTACACTGTTGGTTCTGATGGTGGATTTCGATAGAATGGGAGGTTGACTGTACCTTAAGATGAAGATTGTGTAGAACCCTCAAGGATGAGGTTCATTGATCATAATTTTTTATGCATCTCGGTGGGGATAAGAGTGAGAATATAATATTAGTGGACCAGATTGATGTGGTACATTACTACATTTATGTCCCAGTGCAACACATATTAGAATGAAGGTGGATCACCAGCGATCGTCGGGTACACTTCTTTCCATACCCATTCTTGAGTGGAAGTGGGGTAGCATCTCAATAGGCTTCATCATACTCCCATGCAACATGAATCTATTTGATTCATAGTCGATCGTTTGATGATGAATGCAAATTTCTTGCCCATCTGCATAGATTCCATAACAAAGCAGTACTCACGACTCTATGTGTCAGTGAGTTTTTGGTTTCACCAGGGATCTTTATCGATTATCTTCGATAGAGACCCAACTTTTGTATCTCAATTTTGAGGAAGAATAGATCACAATTGAGTACATCTTATCATCCTAAAATATATGGAAACACAGAGGGGTAGTTAGGAGGTATATTTGCCTCTGGTAGAATTCTCCTACAACCGCGATTATTAGAAGTCGATCGAAATATCATCGTATGAGGCCTTTTATGGGTGACCATGTAGATCATTGGTGTTTGGTTGGACCTGGGAGAGAGTAGCTTATTAGGACCTAAGTTTGTTCAAGAGACTATGAACAAGATCAAGATGATTCAGGAACAAATTAAGACAACACAGAATAGGCATAAGAGTTATGCAGACTTGAAGAGGAAATACGTTCAGTTTTAGGTAGGTGATCAGGTGGTTCTCAAGGTGTCACCCATGAAGGGGGTGATGGGTTTTGGGTTTAATGGGAAGTTAGCCCTGAGGTATATTGGGCCTTTTACGATCATAGATTGGGTAAAGATGCTCGTGTATGGTATAACTTCCAAACCATCTATATTAGGTACATAACGTGTCACATGTACCCATGCTTTGTCAGTTCTTACGTGATGTGGTCACTTATCAACACATGACTTATGGGATATTCATCTTGAGGTTAATCCTTTGTATAGTGAGGACCTGTGCGTATTTAAGACCGTAAAGCCAAATTATAAGGTCTAAGGAGATACCCTTAGTTCTTGTTCAATGGGATCACCATAGTGAGTATGAGTTAACTTGGAAGCGAGAACATACAATGAGACAGCAATATCCGCAATTATTTTGAGGCAGTTATGTGTTATGTTTTTGTGAATTCTCAGGATAAAATTCTTTTTATTAGAGGGGGCGAATGTAATGCCCTGTATTTTTAAGAGGTAAATAGTTGATTAATTAAGAGTAATTTAATTAATTACATGGAAAATTGGATTACTTATAGAGTTGAAATTGATAATTTAAAATCATTTACGAGGATTTAAAGTTAAACTAGGATAATTTGTAATTATAGAGTTTATTTGATAAAGTTTTATAGGCTAAACTTTAAATATACTAAATACTGGGGGTTAAATTAATAATTATAAATAGTTAAATTTAAATTGGGACTCATGGGGAATTTTTAGGGTTTTAACTTAGGCTTTTAAGAATTTATCTCAATCACCTAATTAATTTTTAAAATCGCTCATTAGCTGCAATCGCGACATTCGACCACAAGTCATGAGCCGCGACGGAGGTAAGAATCGGTCACGACTGTTGGCCTGTGTGAACCCTAGTTATGGGGAATGCGGGTTGTGGGTTATTTTAATACCCTATTTGACGTTTCAAACCATGTAAGGCACAAGTATGCTCAAAATCTCCATAAAATTATATTGTCTTATTCCGTTTCAAAACATTTTGAGTCATATTATAAGTTGATCCAGAAATCTTCATGTTTAAGATCACAAGACTGGACTTCTTTATCTTTATCTGAAAGCTACTTCATTCCATGACCAGTGAGAATGACACTTTAGGATAAAGATAAAGGACATGGAATACTTAGTTTCACCCTTAGTTTAATGTTACTATAATTTGGATTTTCTTAAATGGAAAATGTGTTAAACTTGTATGTGAGTTTTTGAATGAATTGTCAAATACACTATGCAATGTACTTTTAATATAGAAAACTATTTCCTCATAAATTGCATCTTTATGTGGGTATTTTCTATGAGTGTTCAAGGTTGATAGGAAAATACTTTGAGTTTTTGCCAAAATAATTTTTAAACTTTGGAAGGAAAAAACTGGACAAAGTTCCCTAGACAACAATGCAACCTATTTTGTTTCAACAAAGGTTTTCTTCGCTACAACAAGCACGGTTTTCGCTAGTACAATCCTTTTTTTGTTTTCCCTGAAAAATTACATGACTTAGTTTCTCCGAAGCCTCACCAAAATGAGGTACAACGAAGCTCCAACGAAGGTACTAGATCTTGCACAAAAAAGAGATCTTTCTAAAAGATTGCTTTGTAAAATTTGTAGATTCTCTTTTATTGCCATGTCTTTTGTCGTGTTTGGAAAATAACCAATTTTGTGTGAAGAATAATGACTTATAAGCTGTGATAGCTTGTGGCCACAAGTTTTAAATGCCTATTTAGTTCATCTTTTTTTCCAAAACAAAATAAGGAGGTTGATTTTAAGGTCTTATTATTTTATCAAGCTAAAAGAAAACATTTTTTCTTAAAAGAAAAAACATCCTTTGTGTTTTTGAGATATTCAATGTTGTCATTACTATTTAGAGTCATTTAATGTTTGATTAATTCTTCTCAAGACTTGAACAATCTTTTGCAAAAAAAGTCTTGAGATACTATAAAAATATTAATATATCAAAAATACTTATGAGTTTGTTTAACTTAGCCAAACGCTTTTACACTTTCATCAACCTTTAGGAATATCACATCCTAGGAAGTGTAACCCCCCGTGAATTTAGTAGTTATTATTTAAATTAATTCAAAATTTTTGGGAAAAGTAAAATTTTGGAATTTATAAAGTATAAAATCTTGAGTTTTAATATTGAAAATTTGAATTTTAAGCGAAATTCAAATCAGAGTCAAAATGGGAATTTTTTTTATAAACGTTTGTCACAGTTCTAGTCCGTGACTAACGGTGAAACTTTTTTTTTTAGTTTAAATAGAATTCTATTAGCATTAGAACTTCTAATCATTATAAATTAAGACTAATTCGTGGTTGGGTTCTTCAAATCGCTTTTTTCATAACTCTTCCTCCAGAAGACTTCTCTAAAATATTTCACTTCATTTACAAACCTTTTCCCCAATTTTCTTCAAGGTTTCAACTCAAGATTTGTCAAGATTAACTAGGTTTCCTCAAGACGCGTCAAGAACGGATCTTTGTCAACTTTTTGAGAGGAATACATCTTCAAGATCAGAATTCTTAATCAATTTTTACTCAAGCATGGATATTCTATTCTCTTCCTTTAATATTAAGCGTTTTAATGTCGCCTAAACTCTTAATGACAAGTTTTTCTTAAAATAAATTAGCAACTTAATTAGAAAAAGTGAAAACTAAATTTTTGGTACTATATTGATGAAAATCTTTAATATGGAATACGATTTGAAACCCTTGGGTGCGTAGGAGAGAGTAGTGGGTTTTTGTTATTATGGGTGTAGGATCGTATGTAGAATTTATGGGGTTATTTTAATTGTAATCGTGATGTGTACACACGCATAAAAATTATGTAGTTGATAAAAGTGGACAATTTTGGTGTGTTTTAGAACTATTAATCTATAATGATTAAATGGAAATAATTGTATTAAGGACGTTGACAGTATTATTAATTAAATTAACTTGTGTCATCGCTAATAAATTTGTCATATTGTTAATATGTGTTGTTGTATTATGTGATTGTTTGATATTGATATGTACCATCGCGGGTACGACGGAATATTGGTAGTATGCTCTCACCTATATTTTAGGATAGTTGCTAGGCATGGGACTAGTGGGTAGGCTTTAGTTACGATTTATGCTTTCTAGATATGGGAGTAGTGAGTGTAGATTTGTACGGATGGGTGATTCTAGGGTGGGAATGATCTTTACGTCGTGCCATCGATTCACTTGCCTAAGAATAAGACTAGGAAGAGATTATTGATAGAAATTTATCCTATACATAGGGTAGGAAGTATTTGCATTTTGGGGACCATTAGATATAGGACTAAGGGTGTTTTTAAGGATCTCACACCAATAATAAGGGTGGGGTAAATAAATAAGTGAAATGATGAGAAAGATGAGAAATTGAGAGTTAAAATTTATTGGCGTCTTTAATAACGTGCAGGACCGATAGTTAGAAACAGGTTGGCTGTCTATTGCGACTTCTGGGTGTGTGGCGTCAGAATAACGTGCAGGGTTGACACTTTAAATGGGCTGTCTGGATATGAAGACGTGTCGTGCGTTGAACCTTGTAGATAATGTGTAGGGCTGACAGTTTAAATGGGTTGGCTGGCTATGGCGAGGGGAATGTGTGTGGAGTACTGCAACCAAACAAATAAAATGAGATAAAGATGTTAGTGGGAGTCCCACATGTGATATTAGTGATGATGAAAAATTAATAATTGGATTGATTTAAATTGAGTTAAATGATTGAATAATGAGACTTAGATGATGAAATGTCATAGATGGGTATTCTAGCATATGTCGTTTATTTTACTAGCATCGTGATTAATTATAATTTAAAATATTCTATGGTGATATTTATGATGTATAATTCTATTTTCTGGGTTCATGGACCCTAATTGGAGGGAATAGCCGGTATTCATGCTCGGGGCTCTGACCCTGTGCGTTGGCTAACATTTTTCAAGTATTAGTACTGGAGTAGCTGCATAGGAGTATTTGGAGATATATCTTGGAGGTACAGCTGGAGTATTTATTCTATGCTTAGTAGTTTGAGTTTTCCATTCCTTAGAATTTATATTGAGACTTTTATTATGGATTTGGTGGGCCATTCGGTTCCACAGTTGTTACGGTTTTATTCAGATATTTTGCAATGGATTCATTTATTAGAGTTTTATTTAATTTGAGATTTGGATATTATTGGAGTTTACCATGGTGATGGATTTTATATTGCTTTGTTAATTATTTAATGGGATTGATTTAAATTATTATCTTGTGAAAAAAATTCATTATGTCTCATATCTGTCACATGCTAAAAATTCATTAGTTGCGACCGATGCCAAAATTAAGCAGGGGTGTTACAGGAAGTAGAAATACTGGGTACCTCGATTAACTATTTCGGCCCAGATGAGTAGCCCGATTAAGTCTGGCCCAAAGTCTAAAGGCCTCGTGAATAACTGATTCAGTTATGACCCATTCAACCCCTAAAATCTTCAAGAGATATTCTAGGGATTATGGGCTAACGTGGAGGAGTCCACACCCCCACTCTCCGAAAAATGACATGTATATATTAAAACCTTAGCCCTAGGCAAAGGGCACACAATTGTAAACACTCCCCCAGAGTAAAGAGAAATATAATACAGAGAGCACCACCATGGACGTAGGCCTTCTTGCCAAACGACGTATATCTTTTGTTGTGTGTGATTGCAGTTAGTTTGTGTTCTTTATTTATTCTAGTGATTGCATTTTCTTATTATTTGTGTTGAGATTTATTGTCACCAAAATTGGCGTCGTCTGTGGGAAATGATTATTTTCCTTTAAGAAAGCCTTCACCAATAAGAACCTAGAATGTCTGGTCACAACAACAATTCCCCTCAAGTAGGGGATATTAAAGAGTAACCTGCCCCTCGCAGGGTTAGATAAGAAGTTCAACGCTCAAATCCTAGACCTCGCCCAGAACGAAAAGCTTCGAAAGAAAGTCAGGGACCAGCCAGGTCCACGCAAGTCTCCAGGCTAATCGACACCTATCAGGCCAGGCTCCAAGAGCAAGAGGAAGCTACTCGCAAGTAACAAGCTGAGAACGATCACCTCAAAAGAAGACTGGAGAAGATGGAGAGAGAACTCCATCATAGCACGAGGCAACGTCACTATCGCACTCCTAGCCCTAAAGCAAGTAGGTCTCAAAGCCGAGGAAGGAGCCCCAGACGTGGATCTCAAATATTTGAGGGACACAGGTCAGATGATGACTTTCTCGAGCAATAACAATCAGCTCGCCGTTATAAGAGCCCGGGCCGAGGAAACAACGGCATACGAAATCTTATCCGGAGAGAAATGGACCAACACCCCGCACATCGGGGTATCAGGTCGACCAGAGAGCTAGCCAGGCGAGCTCTCAGGACCCAGATGAAACCCACTTTCTCAAGGGAGATAGAAGAAGAAGAATCCCCCAAGAAATTCGCGATGCCCCGATTTAAGATCTATGATGGAAAGACTGATCCTATTGACCATATTAGGTAGTAAAGGCAGGCTATAACCCTCTGGAACCATAAGGATGCGTTGATGTGACGGATCTTTTCGTCGAGCTTGCATGACGTAGCTCAAAAGTGGTTCAAAAAACTCCCTCACAGATCCATCAAAAGCTTTGAGTCCCTGGCAGAGCTCTTTACATATCACTTCATTACCAGTAGCTCCCATTCGAAGACGATTGATGCTTTGTTGACAATGAAGAAAATGCCCCAGGAAACCCTCAAAGACTACGCGAAGAGATATTGGGAGTTATTCAACGAGGTCGAGGACTTCTCGAAGTAGGTCATCGTGGCGTCCTTTAAGATTGTCCTACCCATCTCTTGCCTCTTGCACCAGTCCCTCACTAAGCAGGAGGCCACGACCATTGATGACTTAATGGCTCGTATTAAAAAAATACACCAAAGTTAAAGATGTGACCCATCTCAGTGCAAGGGAGAATGGTCGCACCAATTTTGTCGATAAGGGCATCGACAAAACTGAGAACCAAAAGAAAGGAAGCAAAAATGGGGGCAAGAGCAGCCCCAAGTATGGGAACAAAAGTGATGCCTCAAAAGCATTTCAGGCATTGAACACAGTTTTTAAATAACCAATCTATAAGATTCTAGAGAAGATCAAGGATGAGCCATTCGTTAAGTGGCCCAGTAAGATGGGAGGAGACCCCTTAAAGAGGAACAACTCACTGAGATGTGCCTTCCACAAAGAGGGTGGGTATAAAATCGATCACTACAAAGCCCTCAAGTCTAACCTTGAAGAGTTAGCTCAAACTGGACACTTGAACGAATTTGTGGAAAAGAAGGCAGAGAAGGTCGCTGCCAATGGAGATTAAATGCCTGACAACGTGCTCGAGAAATATGTCGGCCATGAGTCATAGTAATTCATGGGGGTAACCGATCTAAAGAAAATTTAAGGAAACACGTCTCGAATGGAAGTCAAAAAGCTTACGGCAGTAATGTAAGCGTTTCAAATCAATCCAGCTAAAACGAAAGAAGGAAAGCGTCTACGAGCAGAGGATGTCGACTACAGCAAGCATATTATGTTCATGGATGAAGACCTAGTGGGAGTAATGACCCCACATCATGATGCCTTGATCATTACACTCAAGATAGTTAACTATGACGTCAACAAGTTGCTCGTCGACCAAGGTAGCTCATCCGAAGTAATGTATCTCGACCTATTCAAAAAGTTAAAGTTAAGCATCACTGACTTAAAGGAAGCCACTGTTCCTCTAGTTGGCTTTGCTGGGAAAATAACCATCCTTTTGGGAAAGATTATACTGCCTATGAGGGAAGAAAATATCTCTAAAATGATTGAATTTTGGTGGTCGATATTGACTCACCCTACCAGGCGATCCTTAGCAGAGGGTGGCTACATGCGATGAAGGTCGTCTCCTCTACCTACCATCAAAAACACAAATATGTGACTGAGCGATGAGTGATGGAGATTCATGGAGATCAGGCGATGGCGAGAAAGTGCTTCATAGCAGCCATCCATCTTAAACCAGAGAAGAAGGTTGAGAAAGTTACAAGAAAAGAAGAAGAGCAAGAGAGGTTGATGCCCTCCAAATAGCAACTATGATATGGAAGACCAGGAGTGGAGGAGACCAGGCTCCTCCCCTCTGAAAGAGTCGTCGAGGACCTAGAGGAAGTCCCAGCCAACAGTAGTTCAAGTGAAAGAAATTTCTTGATAAGAACCTCACTCACTGATAATGAAAAAAGGTAATTGGTCACCCTAATCCGAGGCAACCAAGATGTCTTTGCATGGGAGACTTATGAGCTGCCCGGGATAGATCCAAGTTTCACTTGTCATCGAATACACGTCGACCTAACATTCAAGACAATTACACATAAAACTCGTCATACTGCTCCGAAAAAAGCCAAATCAGTGGAGAAGGAAGTTGAAAAACTATTGGACGCATGATCCATACGGGAAGTCTAGTTCCCCAAATGGTTATCTAACCCAATGGTTGTCCCTAAAAGAAATGAAAAGTGGAGAGTCTGCATCGATTTCACCGATCTCAACAAGGCATGCCCTAAGGACAGATTCCCTCTCCTAAAGATCAATCAACTAGTGGATGCCACTGTAGCACATGAAAGGATGAGCTTCCTGGACGCATACTCCGGATATCACCAGATACCTCTATACGAGCCAGATCAAGATAAAATAACATTCATAACCACAGTTGGGTTATATTGCTACAACGTTATTCCCTTTGGGCTAAAAAATGTAAGAGCCACCTACCAGCGGTTGGTCACCAAGATGTTCATAAATCAAATGGGAAGCACTATGGAAGTCTACATCGATGATATGCTCGTCAAGAGCAAGCTCAAGGATGACCACCTCTCTGACCTATCAAGAAACTTTGAAATCCTCAGGAAGTACTGAATGAAGCTCAATGCAAGCAAGTGCTCCATTGATGTTCTGTCAGGAAAATTCCTTGGATACTTGGTTAGCAAGCGAGGTATCAAAGCCAACCCAGATCAAATTGACGCCATAAATAGGGTGTAGCCCCCCCATATGATAAGAGATGTACATAAGCTCATAGGGATGCACGTCGCCCTGAACCGATTCATCTCAAAGTCATCTGAAAAGTGTCAGTCGTTCTTCCAACTATTGAAGAAAAGCAAAGATGTGGAGTGGAATGAGGATTCCTCGAAGGAACTAGTGGGACTCAAGGCTTACCTCAGCACACCACCCTTGATCGTAATCCCTTAAGAGAATAACTCTTTATACCTGTACCTCACAGTTTTCAGTCATGCTGTAAGTTCTGCACTGATATGCGAAAGAACGAGGATCCAACACCCAGTCTATTACGCGAGCAAGACTCTCTTGGATGCCAAACAGTAATAACTACCACTAGAAAAGATCGCCTTTGCGCTAGTGGTAGCCTCAAGGAAATTAAAACATTACTTCGAAGCCCACTCCATCATCGTGCTAACATCCCACCCTCTTAAAGAAAGCTTGAGAAAATAGACCTGTCAGGTAGACTATCAAAGTGGTCAATAGAGCTCGGGTGATTTGACATCCAGTTTCAACCAAGAAATGCGATCAAGGGACATGTCCTCGCTGACTTCATCGCAGAATTTATAAGAGAACATCCTTACGACCAACTTCAAACTATTCATCAGTAGGAAGTCCCCTCAGCATCAGGCATCTGGAGACTGTTCATTGACGGTGCCTCCAATTCCAAGGGCGCATGAGTAGGCATCATGCTGATTACCCCTGAAGATGCAATCCTCAAGTAAGGGATCAGGTTTGGATTTAAAGCCTCCAACAACGAAGCAGAATATGAAGCACTGATAGCAGGCCTACAGAAGGCACACACACTGGGAGAAAAGGATCTCCAAGTGTTCGGTGACTCACAGTTGGTCTCCAATCAGATAAGTGGGGACTTTAATGCTAGGGATGAGAGGATGGCAACCTACCTCACCACAGTAAAAAAATTGATGGCCAACTTTGAGCAAGTCAGCATCCAACAGTTTCCCAGAGGACAGAACAGCTATGCTGATGCCCTAGCAACCTTAAGCTCAGAGATTGATTCTGACTTGAAGAGAACAATTCCGATTGATTTCCTCACCCAACCAAGCATCAACCATATTAACAAGCTACCAAACATGGGGCATATTCTCCAGATTGAAATAGACCCCAGCTAGATGGACCCCTTAATGGATTATTTAAAGGATGGTGCACTACCAAACGATAAGAAGACCGCTCATCAGATAAGAGTCAAAGATGATCTCTTTCACTTATCTGCTGAGGACAAGCTGTACAAGAGATCTTTCACTGGCCCTTACCTCTAATACGTTCACCCAAAGGACGTCGAGAAAATTTTGCACGAACTTCATAAGGGAATCTGTGGGATTCACATTGGGGGTAGGTCGCTAGCTTTTCGAGCAATGAAAGAAGGCTACTGGTGGTCGTACATGCAGAGGGATGCTGGAATATATGCTCTCAAATGCAAAAAATGCCAACTTCACGCTCCTATGGTTCATCATCCAGCCAATGACCTAAAGCCACTTAGCCTTTCAACCAATGGGGAATGGACATCGTAGGCCCTCTTCCTACCGCAACCAGTAATCACAAGTATATGTTGGTCGTAACAGACTACTTCACCAAATAGATAGAGGTAGAGTCACTGGAAAATATTAGAGACGCGAACATGATAAGATTCATATGGAGGATCATTGTCACCCATTTTGGGATCCCCAAGACCATCATCACTGATAACGAAACCCAATTTGAAAGTGGCCTCTTCTAGGGCTTTTGCAGTGACCACGGGATTAGGCACTACTTCAACTCTGTGGCATATCCTCAGAGCAATGGATAGGCTGAAGTTTCCAATAAAACAGTGATCGATGGATTGAAGAAGTGCTTGGAGTGAGCCAAAGGGGCATAGGTAAATGAATTAACCCACATCCTATGGGCCTATCGCAATACCCCGCGATGAGCAACCGGAGAGACACCATTCGCACTAAACCCATGAGATGGAGGCAATTACCCCTGGAAGCTGGCCTCCCTACCATGAGGTCCACTTTGGTCGACCAAGGCCAGAATAATGCAGCTTTGCTCGCTGAACTTGACATAGCTGAGGAATGGAGAGAGATGGTTCTAGTGAAACTAGCAGCTTATCAATAACAGCTGGTAAGGCACTACAACAAGAAGGTCAATCCAAGATCGTTCGAGGTTGGGGACTATCCTTAGAAAAGTCCTTGGCAGTGCTGTGAAACTATCGGATGTCAAGATGGGGACAAACTGGTAGGGGCCATTCAAGGTGATACGAGCCGACCTACAAGGAGCCTATCACTTAGAAATGCTGGAGGGCAGGGAGATACCTCGAGCTTGGAATGCAACCAATTTGAAGAAATTATGCTTCTTATTTTTCTTCTTTAATTTTTTTACTTCAATGTTGAAATTTTCAATTCATTTCTGATTAATAAAAAAGTGTTTGGCAGTGACATTCTATGACGTGTTGAAATATATTATAATGCATGCACCTTTTCCAAGTTATAGGCTCCCCACTTAACGCACAAAACTAAGATCACGAGATACGTATTAAAGCAGGGTCAGTATGCAATGACCCTCCTCAGACCTTCGTCATCAAACATGAATGACCTCCTAGAATTGCCCATGGAAATATATGAAGACCTACAGGGGACCCTTAGGAAACATGACCAACCCAGGTTGGTCGCCAACATTGTTTGGCTCAAAAATCCTTCTCGGATAGAACATCCAACACCAGGTGTATCCTCGCCATTGACATAATTAGGCCTAAGGAAGTGTGACGATACAACATAAAAGGTAAAGTAAGGTAGAATGGTATAACTAAAGCATACTGGAATGGGGGGATACTCACTCAACAAACCAACTCTGCATATGTCAAGTCAAGTCGGCTAAAAAATCCCAAGATAGTCGAACAAGAAATCAATGAAGTAAAAAATACACAACACATGTTTAGTCGACAAATTTCCCAAAACATAACTATTTTATTACATCATTACATATACAGAGAGTTACATATGCTGAGTAAAATAAATCCTAATGAGGATTAGATCGCTGAGCAAGAAAGTCATCCACTTGAGCTCTTCGGCCATCATCTGGGTGAGGAGCTAATTCCTCCTCGACTTCATCTGAATCTGGTTCCACGAGCTACCTTGGGATGGCATCTATAGGAACCCATCGATCATCCCTCCTAAATGGGTTCGGCATCAAAGTTGAGGGAGAGATCTCATGACGATAACATAGGACAGAGTTTCTAGGGACCTACAACTTCCTAAGAGCTCTCAACCACCCTATAATTAAAGATAGCTCCTTGACCTCCCTCAACTTCATCGAATCATCGGTCCAACCCTGATCATAACCATCAGCCCACACATGCCGAGGACCTTTATTGAACAGGTGCCTCAGCGAGGTAATATCTCTTTGAAGACCGACAACTATCACATACGCCCTACGAACATGACCCCAAAGCTCGACAATCTCCCTAGCTAAACCACCGTCATTAGTACCATCTTACAGACCAGCCGATGAAGAGGAACCATGCAGAACTCAAGGGGAAATGCTCGATCCATTCTCCATAAGTCATGAAACTTCTCTCCTTAAAGCATCACTCTCTTGTTAAATTACCTCTCCAACTTGATTAACTTCGGAGGCATCCAAAATCTTGGCCTTCAGAGCATCCACTTCTTCTTGAACAGAAGCGTTAACCTCCTCCATCTTCTGGAGCCTATAATTCATCTTGTAAACGAGCTACGACTGGTCCTTATACTCTTGGTTCCTCGACCTAAGAGACTTGCAAATTCTTACAAGATCACGGTGAACTCGATTTCTCACATCAGGACTAAGAATTTTTCCTAGTTGAGAGGAAGCAGGAATATATTCCTCAACATCAATGAGCTACAAACCATATAAGCAGTAAATAATGAATGAATTAGTACGCGGAAGGGAACATAATTTCATTTCATTGAAAGAAAGTTCAAGTACATCAGCAAAAGAAATACAAAAGTATAAAAATCTCCCTAAAAAAGACTAGCAGGCAACCTCAGTTTGCTTTGAGGACGCTGGTTGCTTCCTCTTATCTGCAGTCGTCCCAAGTATGCCTCCCCCAAATGGAGTGGTCCCTGTCCCCTGATCAAGGGGAGCATCAGTAAAAGTGGTCAGGATAGCTGGAGCACCTTCATTGGCAGTAGGAGGTGGCACCTCATCCACAACAGGCTTGGGGCCAAGGTCGTGCTCGTCAGAGAGGGGGGAATCAATATCCACCCCGACAGCGAGCAAGGTTTTATCCCAACCCTTCTTAAAGTTGAGACGACCAACATAGCCGATCTGAGTCTCAGCATCCTCATACGCTGTGACCTATCCAGCGTTGTACGAACTCTCTTTGAGGGTGGTAGCCTCAGACTCCACCTTTTTCACCTTCTCAGCAAGAACTTTATTCTCCTCGACTACCGCCAGTTTTCTAGTTCAGACCAAGTCATAAGTCTTCCTCAACTCCTCAAGCTCCTTAGTTTTTGCCTCTTTTGCCTTGGTAGCCTTGGCCAAGGAAAGGTCAGAAGATTTTTGAGCAATAGTAGCAGCCTTCAAACTGGCCTCTAACTCAGAATTCTTCCTCTCTAACTCATCGCGGCTGCGATAGAGGACGGTGAAATCAAATACAAACTACTAAAAGAAAAAAGAACATTATCAAAAGAGATATTAAAAGAAGAGCTGCAAAAATAGAGAAAAAAAAAGATAGACTTACCAAGGCTAGCCCCTGACTTGCCTTCAGGGCTAACTGTTCAGTCCCCATCAACCTCTGGCGATCAGCTGGCAGAGCTTCTCTCTTGAGCACCACCGGAGCTAATTGGGGGGGAGAGAGCAATAGAATCCCCCTCAGCCAAGGTAAATACGGGCACCAAAGACTGCCATGCCTTGGTCCTTACTTCTTTTCTTCTTCTCTCTCCTTCTTCTTCCTCTCTTTTTCTTTCTTTCTCTCTCTCTCTTTCACCAGCGTATCCTCTTTCTTCTTCCTCTCTTGATCATGAGCAGCAGTCTAGGAGCCAGTGGCAGTATCCGCACTCCCATATTTTGCATCTTCAACCTGCGAGCAAGCATCATATTATCTTCATCATCTTTCTGGATTAAATTTTTCCTAGGAGTGCTATATTTTCCTCGCTTGAGCTCTCTGAATCCTCTGAGTCCTTCGAAACTTCTGATCCTCCGGAACCCTCCTCCGAACTAGAAGATTCTTCGCCACTTGAGCTCTCCTCACTATAATCACCTTCAGCTCAACCCATGTCTGCTCCCTCACTCTCTTCACCAGAATTGCTTTCCTCCTCGTCTAATTAAATTGGGTCAATAATAACCTCTTTTGTGATATCTAGCTGAGGAACACTATCCACAGGTCGGGTAATGAAGATGGACCCAATGTTCTTGTACTCCAAAAGGAATGTGGATGATCGCAGATTCTCATTGTCAACCAAGTATTCCCTGATTTTCCAAGCCTTGACTAGCTCAGCAGCTCGAATCTCATGAAGAGCAAGCTCTGTGTTCTTTGTCTTTGTTGAAAAAGATGAAGAGAGAAATATAAGAAAGACAGTACAATAACAGAAAATCTATGAGCAGAATAAAGTCTATGCTTACCTACATATTCCTCCCCATAAAAGGGAATCTTGAGTCCCCTGTACCTCACCCCTTCAGTTTGGGGAGGGAACTGCCAGTTTCTGGCAATAAACCCCTCGTACCAGTAGTCCTTGTGGGAATCGGGTAGATTTATTACCAATACCCTGTCAGGACTCCTAGCTTTGAGATAAATGAGACCAGAGCTTGTTCGAGAAAAATAATAGCAATAGAAAATTTCAGAAAGACCTATATTGGTGCCATAGAGCTGATTGATTCTTTATACACCATTGACAATCTTCCAAACATTCGGCGAATACTGTGCAGGAACTATGTAGAAATCACTAAAGAAATGCAAAAACAAGCGATTTGGGGGGAAAGTAAGTCCCCCCTGGTATAACTAAAGAAAATGTATCGAATGATCGTCCTCAATGTCTCTAACATTATGAGGAATAGGGGAACATTCAATGTCTACCCAGTTTGGAATATTGTAAAACTTCCTAAACTCGGCTATCGACCTGTTACCTATTTTTGCCATCAGAAAAGAGAAACCCTAGCTATGATAATAAAGAAAGTCAAACAAAAAACAAAGGAGAGGGAGTTTGAAGAACTTACGAAGTAAGATTCAGCTTGAGATGATGCAAAGCTACAAGTAGAGGAAACGGGAAGATAAGGGAGAACACGAAGACGAAGAAAGAGACCTGTGGATGATCAAATGCAGTAAGAATCAAGAGGTATCTTGAGAATTCTAAGTTTTATGAAATGACACCAAAAGTGACTTCTTCAAAACAAGTTTAAACCCTCTCAATCACGACGTACAGGAAACGAAGCAAATCTTTCGCCTGAATCTACTCAAGAAAGACGCTTCGATCCCAAAGTGATACGCGATTCAAAAAAATACTATTAAGGATGTTATTTAAAATTATTGAGACCAAATTGTGACCCAAAAATTTTAGGGGCAATTGTGGGTACCTCGATTAACTATTCAGGCCCAGATGAGTAGCCTGATTAAGTCCGACCCAAAGTCTAAAGGCCTCGTGCATAACTGATTCAGTTATGACCCATTCAACCCCTAAAATCTCTCAAGAGATGTTCTAGGGATTATGGGCTAACATGGAGGAGTCCAACACCCCCACTCTCCGAAAAATGACATGTATTTATTAAACCCTCAGCCCGGGGCAAAGGGAACGCAATTGTAAATACTCCCTCGAAGTAAAGAGAAATATAATAGAGAGAGCACCACCGTGGGTGTAGGCCTTCTTGCCAAACCACATATATCTTGTGTTGTGTGTGATTGCAGTTATTTTGTGTTCTTTATTTTTTCAGGTGATCGTATTTGCTTATTATTTGTGTTTAGATTTATTGTCACCACACATTTGGTGTCTTATCATAGTTCTATCCCAGTGGAACAAAAATTTTACTTCAACTAAGAATAATCTGCGTTAGATTTGAATACATAGTTCACGAACCCAAACCAGTGGCGATTGTCGAACATTCTCGAATTATTGGAGCTATCCTAGAAATATATGGTGGAAAAGAGTTTCTCATTGGTTAAAGCATTCTGTGATTGTAAGTCTTTATCTTCTAGGTGTAATACTCTACTATAGTGCATTTGCCATTATGTTGGCCAAAGGTTTTTTCCTATTGTGAAATTTTCCTCGTACACCTTGGTGTTGTGTTATATCGTTTACCTTTTCCAAACTTAGATTAGGTCATCTAGTATTGAAGATAAAACTTGGTGTAATCTAATTGGTAAATAATTTGATACATTGACCTTATGTATTGTCTCTATTACCCTTAATAAATAATTAAAGGAAAACCTTGTCTCTTTCTTGACAAGTGATTTTAATTGGATATCCTCCATATATCTTGATTTCGAGCACACTCACTATCAACTATTATTAGGACTAGACATCTTTATATTAGGTTTAACCACCTAGAGGTATATATAGTTTTTGTGAAAATGGTACTTAACACATGCGATAGTATTTGTATTTTTATTGGTGGACCTATTAGCCTTGCTTTTACTGGAGTTATGACCCGTTTAATTTTTTGAATACTTTATTTCTAACATTTATAAGGATTATGTTAGTAGTAGTGATAGTGATGGTGATAGTGATAGTGAAGAAGGTGATATCGAAACTTCTTATGACAAGATTTACATATAGTTCTAAATATTATTGAAAAATAACGTGATTTTATCTTCTAAGTTGAAAAGATTTAAAGATGAAAATGTCGTTTAGAAGCGTGAAGATGATTCTTTTCCTCGATTATCCATTGAAAGAGGCATTTTATTAGAAAATATTAAAAGAATTAAAAAAGAGAAGAATTAAATTTCCAATGAGCTTCATTTTGTAAAAGAAGAAAATTAATTTTTCCTAGTTTTAGAATCACGTAGCCATTCCCTCTTTTCTAAAATCGAAGCCCTTAATTTTGACTTTAGTGGCCTATTATATTTCCTCAATGAGTTAAAATACGAAAAGGGGGTTCCTAAAGAAGAGGATGGATGTTTGTCCACATTGATAATAGAAAGAGATAATTTGGCTATCTCATTGGACAATTTGAAATGGGAATACCAAATTTATGAATAATCCAATGTCAATATTTATAAACATATTGAACAACTTCAAAAAGACTTAAATTCTAGAAAATTAGATATTCCTAGAGGAGAGATGATTTTTTTCTTTGTCATCAAATAAGACAACGACTCTTGAAAGTTCTCCCAAAAATTCTCAAAAGAAAAAAAACATATAGTCACTCATTTGAAGGGGAAGAATTTTATTCCTCCCATTTTTTGTTAACAAAAATCATGTTTTTAATCACAAGAGACCTAAAAAGGATAATGTTTGTTGTTATTGTCATAAAAAATGTCACCTTTGAGATTTTTGTTACAATTTGAATAATGTTCAAAATTTTGAAAGGGTTATTCCTAAGCCCAAAACCCAAATGACTCGACCTAAAACTTTTAAATGCGATCATTTGTCACAAATTTGTTCATTTGAGGAAATTTAACTTCTGCTCAGAGAAACTTACCTTTATATCATTGTAAGAATGGTAAGAATTTCTTGAGCAACAACAAAGGTCAAAAGTTGTTGATTCAAAGAAATGTTCACCTAAATCCACTAAAAGGCAAATTTGGGTTAAAAATAGTCAAAATATTTTTGATAAAAAGGAGCTTAAAAAGATAGGCAAACTGAACAAAAATGCGCCTTGTGTCCCACCTAATCCCAAAAGTGTGAATCATGTATGGATTTTGAAAGACACTTCATATCGAATTAAAATTGAACCTAATAAGATTCTGAAATTGGTCTCCTCCACCTCTAAACGTTAGAGTTGGATTGTATTAGTCATAGCCTATGCTTGCACTTGATTTCAAATACCTCATGCTAGGCTTTGTGCTTTTGATTCATATATAAGCTTGTATATCAGTGGCATCATCTTTGATAACTCATATAAGAAGTATTTATTTTCTTGATTTGTTTTTGCTTAATATATTGAATAATTCAAAAAGTGTTTTTTAGAATACTTTGATTTTTTTTTTTAAGTATTATTTTAGGATTATCACATCTAGTTGATCTTTTATTGATCCATGTAGTTATATTCTTATGAATTTTAAAAGTTTTTTCTTACGTGCCTTAATTAAATATTTGTTGTATATGATTATTATCCTTGATTTGCCTTTTTTTTATTTAGGTATTACATGTTCTTTTAGTCTTAAACTTTATGATTTCCCTAGATTGATTATATTAGGACTTCATTGATTAATTTCATAATTTATTTAGTTTGTAGGAACATGTTTAGGAATATATGCTTCACGTATATCTCTTAATCCCATGCCATGATTTTTTGTGGTTGTATGTATCTTTTATCAAAAAATTCAAAATGATTTTTGATACATTCATGTTTATGGATTTTTGGATGACATACTCCATCAAATATTTTCTTATATCAAAATTGCTTATTTGATAATTTTTCTTTGTTTGGGATTTTGATACATGCTTTATGAAATGGATTCGATTTTTTTTCAGTCTTATAACATTTGAGAAAATTTATGCTTGAGAATAAATTATCATATTTTATTGAACTTTACAATGCACTACACATTGATTTGATTCCACTTTATAATGAATGACAAAGATGCATGGTCTTCTACAAAGCGTTCAAAGCTATATTAGACTTGTGAAATAGTGTCTAACTCCTATATGTGTAGGCTCATGATTTGGAGAATGTTGAAAAATCTTATACTATTTAAAACATTATGAATGAAGATGTAGTTAGGGCTAAAACTTTGATTGGGTGATGCTACCTATGAAAATTGGAAATAGTATCCCATATTTGTGCTTCATTGAAAGTTTCCACACGCAAAAGAAATTTGAACATAGGAATGTCTCAAATATTTTGTATTTATCTAAAGTGGGTAACACCAAAAATGTAACACCTCATATTTTTAGGAATACTTAAATTAGACGCGTTGCAGTAATTTCATTAACTTGCAAAAATTAAGTGAATTTAAATAAATATTAATTAGCGAGAAATGGATTAATATTTATGTGTTATTATATTTACTTGTGTGATAAGTAAATAAAACTGCATAATTTTATATTACGTCGTAAGTGAGTAAAATTGACATGTTGATATATCTTATTCGTGACGCGCGTATGGGTCGTGTTGGGAATAAGATGGTAAATTGATGATGGGTGATTCAGGTGATAATTTTGAGTGCACAGGTTAATATAGTAAAAATTAAGTACACTGGGGTAGTGATTGGGTTACGAGGGATTTATAGACTAGTAGGGACCCATAAAAAGGTATTTTGGTCATTTCAAAAATGTGTGAAAAGGGAATTTCATGATTTAACCTATATATTAGAAGGTTGGGGTTAAGTGAATAGTCATTCTACAATACAAAAACGTTATTAGTATTACACCAAGAGTTTGAGAGAATTTGGAGATAAAAGGTAACGAAACTCAAGGAATTTCAAGAGGAAATCAATTGGAAGAGAATTATGGGAGATTTTTGTACTGGGTTAGCATCATTAAAGAATAAATTCAGACTCTACAAGTGTTTGAGCAAGTGATTATCTTGCTAAATAATTATGTGTATATTTCAGTTCATATCATGACCGAAAAATGATTTTTGGGTGGGCTTCATATGCAATTGGGTTTTGGACAAATGATTTCATAAAATATGTGTGTGATTTATAAGGATTAAAATCTGGAAATTTAGAATTCCATGTAGATAGACAAATTCTAGATTTAAAAGAGAAAATATGAATCGTGGTGATATTGTGAATTTTTTTATAGTAATTGGAAATTTAATGTAAGCCTTATGTAGTGATCATGTGCATATGAATTCTTTATTAAAATGGACTTATGTTATGTTTATAACTCATGAGAATTGATAACTATAGAGTAAATATGGTTTTGGGATTGATTGATTGATTGGGATTAAACCATGCTGAAAAATCTAAATGGGAAGAATTGGGGTTGTTTATAGGGGCGAACTAATTTGCCCTCAAGCCGAACTGATTCGGCGTACCTGTTACAGCCAAATTAGGTTATTTGATATAATTTATTCGTGATTTGATTTTGGGTTAAATTATAATGTTCCGGAATAGTTAGGATTTATGGATAAATGGTTAACACTGATGAAAATACCTTGGAATGATTTGGGGATCTATTTGGGGTAAGAAATTGAGTATTTGTGGGAAATTATACTCGAAAAGTTATGAATGGAATTATGAAAAAAAATTGGGAAACATGGGGATACGGGTTTGTTGATAATAATACGTGTCTAGAAATGATATGTGAATGATCAATTAATTAATTAAGTGAGTAATTAAGTAATTAAGAATCAAGGTTTTGACTAGAGAATGTTAGTCTAGTGCTACGAGGGATGGGCAGGGTTAGTTAGATTTACTAAAGAGAGACATTATATATGTATCATTACATATGTATGTATGGTATAATTATGTGAACATACCACCCTAGTGCTATCAGGGAAGTTGCGAGCCGTGGGTGATTTCTTCTAGCGAATCTCAGCAGGTGTAGTATCGGCCTTGGGGTCATAGGGTCATGCATGCCCACCCTATGTCAGGTTGGAGTCTAAGTGAGGTGATTTATGGTATGGTCATGACTCACTGACTCATAACTATGATCCCCTCTAGTACATTAATGATTTTAGGGTTTGGTGGCAAGATTCTGACCTGGTAGCCCAGGATGATGTGTGTATACAGTGGAGTATGATAGCATTTTTAGATTTTCATCCACGAGGTAATGCTCTAGGGAATGTGGTTAAACGTATATAACGAGTGATATATAAGTGTACTTGATGTGATACAGAAATACATACGTATATGTAAAGAAAAATATGCACTGTTATATGCCACTAATGTGTGAATATTGAATTTATAACTAGTGAAAGTTATTTGGAATGGATTGATATATTATAATTGAGAATTATAATTGTTGAAAATTATATGAATGAATTGAGTAATTATAATATAGAATTATAATTGTTAAGAAAATGAGAAGGTGAATTGTATAAAATATGCATGACACGGGGTAGCGTATGGACTTAAGGGTATATTGAGACTAGTTAGGTTGGGTAGTGTAACTAGGGGTTAAAATGCATATGTTAGGTGCGCATTATAGTTGGGGGGTGAGGATTATCTCATATGAATGTGACACCAATTTAAATTTGTAAGAATGTATTCATAATTATTATGCATTTTGATTACTCTCAAAATATTTTTAAGAACTTTCAGGTGTCCAGCCACAAGGACACTAAACATGATTATCATTTCTAGTTCATTGAAGCTGTAACAGTTGTGGAGTGTTGCAGGGATTATTTAGCCATTTTCTATCTTTGAGATTCTAAATAGGATTCGGTTAGTTATTATTCGGTCATGTCACCCAATGTCAATTTTTATTTCAGTTTTACTTAATTTAGTTGTATTGGATTATTGTAATGGTACTTAATTTAGTTGTATTGGATTATTGTAATGGATTGTAAACTGGTGGTTTATTAGGTTAATGTATATAGTATATTTCACTATTCAGATTTGATTATATGATTGTGGATTTAATTATTTATCTGGCATAGTTGATGGTGAATGGTTTTATTTATGCTAATTTAATTAAAGTTTAAAATTGACACACGACTTGATTAAATAGTAGTGGTTAGTAATAAATTGAATTTTCGACATTGGTGCTAAGAATGACCCATTTAAGATTTCTGTTTTATTTTAGTAGAGGGATAGACATCCGTTATTTTAATTAGCGGAGTATAGCAGATGGTATCAGAGAATCACTTTCTAGTATCCTTAGTATCTATGTGAACTTGCTACTTTTTCAGCGTTGTTTTTCTTTGATGTAGAGCCCTATGCTTAAGACTGTCGATTCCTATTGCGATTTACGTTCTTTGGATATTGAGTATAATTGAAGTAAATCTTATACGAGTTTGATTAGGTTTCGTATGCTAAATAATGGAGGACAATCAATGAGTGTTGTTAGTAGGAGTGTAGGAGGAGAGGAGCCGCCAGAGTCGTTGGCTATTAGAAGAACGGTGACTATAACAAAGGACACCACTAATGTTGCTTAGGTAATTAATGTTGTGATGATCGATAAGGCACAATATTTTCCTCAAGCGCCGCCTCAGAGGATGATGGCACTAATTTAGATTCAGCCAGTTCAGTCAGTATGGGAGAGCATCAGCAGGGCCATCCGTTGAAGTCTTTGGGAAATGCGAACGTTGTATTAACTAGCCAATGGAAGGGGAACATGCAAAGGCGTTTGAGTATGGTGGAGTGCATTGACACTTAGAAATAAATTCTGGCAATTGTTTTAGCTCGTAGGATCAGGGTTGTAGTGGAGGGAGTCAGTCGCCACATCTGAGAAAAGATATACTATACATATAGAGAAATTTTGGGTACAGTTTGATCGTAAGTCCTTTTGATTAGCTATTCAAAAAAACATGCGAAGAAAGTTTTGGGACTTGTCATAGGGGGGTCGGATAGGGGCCGAGTATGAAGAAGAATTTTCTTGTTTAGCGAGCTTCATAACCGACAAGGTGTATATGAAACCGAATATGGACTTTAAGTTTGATGATGGACTCACGAGTAGAATTCGCCAACTTTTATGGGAAAAATCGTATGGACGGCTTATGTCAATATCGTCAAAGTTGTATTGTTATTGTGTCAATAATAATGCTTCCATGTGAAGGGAGCCAAGAGATTGGAAAGTTTAGTCAGCTGGGTAAGACTGGATATAATCGGTGCCAGTGGGGCACCAAAGGGGGGATAACCAAGAGAGGGACGTGTTTAAAAGATTCAGATCAAGGGAATTCAGATCGAGTGAAATTGAATTCATATATGGACATCAGGTCTAGCAATGTGCTCTACAAGGCCAGTGGAGCCAAGGGAACAACTGGGGTAGCCATCAGAACTGAGGCTACTAGAGTCAGAGAGTAAAGCAGCCCCGACATGGTCAGTGGGGCCAGAGACATGGGGATTATATAGGAAGGCATTTTATAATTAGAGAGCAAGACCACATGCATCGATCTTATATGTAGATATATAGGGACATGTGTAGGGTGGCAAGCATGGGCAATAGTTATAGCTATTTTTGGTTATTTTAGATGTGATTACTATGTTAAGGAACCATTTGGAAAGCCAGTGACATTGGCAAGGGAAGGTATAGTTTAATCCTTAGGCAAATGTGTCATTGTATTTTGTTAGCACTAGATTTGTGTGTGAGACGGGTTTAGTGGATGTATCGTTAGTATTAATACTTTGTGTATATATTTACTGCTCGGTACTGAGGCTCTTTTTAGTTCCACCTACAGGGCAGCGAGTGTGGGCATGGGGAGGATATGCTTTTCTAGATCTACTCGTTTTAGAGAGATGTGATATGTGAGTATGATGTATGTAATATGCGTTTATGTAGGTATTGGTCGAAAATCATCTTCTGGGTACGAACTGGTTAGTAATGGTTTGAGCAATGGTGAATTGTTACAGTAAGGGTGGTATGTTCGATGTTCCAGGGCAGGATGTGTTGTTTGGCGAGGTCTTACCTAAACGAGGGTTAAACTCGCATATATAATATATTGAAAAGGAGACTTTGGAGAGTACAATTTTCTCATTATATTCAATTCCAGCGTGTAGGGACTTTACTGATGTGATTCAGGGGAGAGCGGGTTTATTGTCGAGCGAAGAAATTTAGCTTGTTATTAGCTTAGCACTGGGGACTTAGTGATAGTGCGAGTGTCGTATTATGGGACTCCTTTAGAGATCCGATAGTTTAGGATTAGACTTATACGTACAGGGACAGTATTATGAGTGTCCCGGTTATGTGCTTTGGATCAAAGGACCTCAATAACCAACAATGCCAGGTGATAGGGCATTGGGAAAATTCCTTAGTTGGATTTCAATTGTGTGGTGTTCCATATATGAACCTTAATAAATGTCGGGAGTTGGGAGACATTGTTGGATGCCAGAGTATCAATTTTGAACGTTGATCATTGTACGTGTGGAGAAAATAGTGTGAACTGATAGCTATTATATGATATAAGGCTAGTGGATGGGGTAGTGCTGTGTTGGAATCACTGGGGAAAGTTTTACACCATTGGTGGATAGGTGGGATAATATTGAGTATAAATAAGTCATGAGTAGTAGGCTAACTGAGTATAAACTTAATCTATAGCCACGACGAGCATGTGGGGTCGAGTTAAAGATACATATGTGACGTCTATAATGTTTCTACAGTTATGCACGGGATATAGGGTGTATGGGCGCCCTAGTTAGTTTGATTTTTTAGAATCGTCTAAATAAAAGGGGACGTGGTAATAAATGTGATGAACCGCATGCATGTGGAACAATAGGAGAATATTTGGAATAGAAAGATGGACTAAGGTTTGGTTAAGAAAGGAGATAGTTTGGATATATATACACACACACACACACACACATAAATGGGAGCTACCACACCCGAGATGGGTTCAGAGACTGTGGAGACACAGGCGAGGGATCTCTCTCTAGTTAAGGGAGAGTCCAATAGTTTTGGTGAGTAGAGTGGAGTCTTACTCAGTCTAATATTTAGAATGGAAGGATGTCGATTTCTACCAGGCAAAAAGTACTTAGGAAGTGCATCATTTTGAAGTAGATGCATAGGCCATGGGCTTTGGCGTAACCAGGCAGGGGAGTAAGAGGTACCATGTGATGTGGAATAGTGAGTACGTGGGTCGGTGTCGAGCGAGACATAGTAAATTTATCTCCAGGTGAACCACTGGTAGATGGGAAAAGGTTAGCTCGAGGCGATACCCTAAAAATATTCAAAAATTGATGATTACAGTGAAGGAAAGGATAGGCGGAATGATTAAGTCCATTTTTGGGTTACCAATATCGTGGAACAGTCGAGACTCCCTCTAGGTTAATGAAATGGGTTGACTGAGAGAGAGCAATTTTTATTAATTTTGGGGAATTACACTATCGGGCAGTGTGTCCATCATTTTATTAAAGAAAGAGGAATAATTCGGCACAAAGTGTTGCCCAATATTATTGTAAATCAGGTTGAGATCCTTGAATCCCACCTCTGATAGGGATTATCAGGAGCCTATGGGGGAAAAGTCGTGAATGGAGCAAGACGTAGTACTGTAGACTGAGGGGTAGACAGGAGGTGTGACTAAAATGTTGGAGAATGTGAGAGATGCCTATTATGGATTTCAAGTTAATTAGGAGGATTAGTTAGTATGGCAAGGCATTTTTGAGGCTTTGTGCAGGAAATTTTTCCATCCTCCCTCTGGTTGATTAAAAGCGGGTGAAACTACAAGTTTTGTGAACCAGGTGTGATTTAGAGTCCGTCATCATCAATCGAGTGAATCGGAATAATTTTCATATAGTTGAGTAATATCGTAAGAGTTACGTCGTCATGAATGGAAGAGTTAAAGACTGACGTGAGTGGTCAAAAATTATTGCGAGTATTCCTCATTAAAACAATTATATGATTTGATAATGTAAATGCGGATGTGCGATATCAATTTGAGAGTTCGCAATATTTCAATAGATTAAACTTATTTAACTATATGACAAATCACACAAATAAAATTTTAATTAAGCCCTAATCATGCATCAATGCAATTTAAGTAACAATAAAGCATGCAACCACAGATTCGGGAAAAATCCCAGTAGGGTAAAATCTTTATTTCACTAAAGTTTGAAAATTGCAACTTATAACACTTTAGATAAATACTACAATGAATTCCCACAAGAACCCACAAAGAACGTAACCTTGAGTCAGCAACGATTCACTCGAGAATCACAAGACTCTCAATCCTCCTCCTTCAACAGTGAATACCCTCGAGTATCCCAAGATCAGCAGTGAAGAAAGCTCTCCATAAGAATAACTTCATTACAAAAGTGTTTGGGTTCCAAAGAATATTCATAAACGTATTTGGGATTTTTTGTGTGAATCAAAACAAGTTTTATCCCTAAAAAGTGAAGACTATTTTGCAGTATTTCTGTAGTTTGCGTAAATGAAAACATTTGATCAAAAAACTTCATGAAATAGGTTTTTATAGGCAAACAATATATTTGAGGCGGCGAAAAGTCATTCGAACGATATCTTGATGTCGTTTGAAGGATATTGACATCTCGTTAGAAGTGGCTTCGGACCACCCTGTCAAACAACATTTAAAAAACAAAACAGTACAGGTTTGTTTGATCCATATGAGATCTTGGGATTCAAATGAGGTATCGAACGACATGACAATGCAGTTTTAACAACATAGACAAGTCGTTATAACGATTCAAACATTATTTTAAAGCTCCGTTTACAGGTATCTCATAAAACATTTTAAGTTTGAAAAATGACTCATTTTTGTAAAAAATAGTATATAAAAAATATCTCTATACTTAGTAAAAAATCGAAGTAACACTAAACTAAATCCATACCAAAGTTATGTCTCATCGTAGAACTTTGTTGAAGATGCTTGATATTCGGATCTATCTTATTGCACTTGTGAACTTGGATGCCTTAACGGATGTAACGGGATATGCCATACTCGATGTAAACTAGGAACTAGGGACAAGATGGAAAATAGGTCCTCAAAAATCTCCCCATATGGCTACTCCGATACAAAATAAAAACATCTGAACTATCAACAAAAATCCTATACAAATCTAATACCCTCCCAGAGACCCAAAAGTGGAAGGGAAATAAATATGTGAGTCTTAAAAATCTTCAACTTTCAAATCTTCAAATATCTTTTCTTTCTCTTGTTTTTCCTTTGTGCGCTTTTCAAATGCTCATCAAAATCCTAATCATAATAAACAAAGAAAATACCTTCATGAAGTATTGAGTTTGAAATGAAATAAAACATAAATCAAATCAATTCTCCCCCATAATTCAAACTCTCACTCCACCATAATTCATAATTCGTTCTCCCCCTTTTTATTTGTCCAAAATAAACAAGGAAAATAATCAAAAAAATTAAAAACCAAAGTGTGTCACAACAAGTATAGCAAATCATCACAAACATATATCAAATAAGCTCATGCAAGGATAAAATCAAAAGGCTCCACAAACTATTTTTGATTTTTCAAAATTTTCAAGAAAAAATAATTTTACATAAACAACACACCATGAATTTACACTAAGATAACCAAATCGTGGAAACAGAATGAATTAGTGTAAACAAATTCGATAAGAAAATCAACTCAAATAATCATAACATATATGCACAATGAATTTTGAATACTCCTAACTAATGAACTCAAATTTATCCTTGGGTGTAAAAAATACTTAATTCAAATGATATCTACTAAATCTAATCAACAGTTAAAAGTCTAAAATGATTTCTACGCCAATAACATCTAAAACTATGTAATGATTTTTCAAGACTTTGTTACGATGTGCAAACTCATTGTTTTCCAAACAAAAATCCTCATAAATAATAATGTAATTTTTATTGAGGTTCTAATTTCTCATTAAGAGATTTCCTATTGGCCCCTTTTTAGCAAAATTGCTATTTTTGTTGCCTTAATTTTTTATTGGTCTCTTTTCAAATGGTGGCTTTCATGACGAGTTCACTTGCCTCTCACAACCCTTTCTTGTGTTCACTTAAATTTTTTTAATATTAAACAAACTATCAGGGGCAACTGTTCTAACACGCACTACTTTTATTATCTCGTTTTATTGCATTTGGTTCATTTTAAAGACAGGATTGAGATTAAAACACATTGTCCAACATGTGATATACAAGTACAAAAATCAAATAAATCCGTGCATTAAAGGAACCAATGAGTCAAACATGTGAGAAGTAATAACTAATCACATCTCAATGACTCCAAATATTGTAAAGCACATGGATGAAATGATGTTGCATCTCAAAACACTATCAAAAAGTCACATGGATAATGGAATCATATTTTGACTTGGTCATCTTAAATGTCCATCCATATATGGTGTAAAAAGAAATACAAAAATCTTTTTGTGTTTTTCAAAAATTTCATCAAAATAAAATCTTTTTGTCTTTTTCATTTTTTCTCAAAAAAATAGTAATCTTTTTGTATTTTTCCAAAAAATTTCAAGAAAAAAACTCTTTTTGGATTTTTCATAAATTAAATCGAAATGGAAGAAATAAATAAAATGATAGTACATACTAGCAATAGACATAAATATATGAGCATGAAAATAAACCTATGCTTGCAAACAAGTCTAAACCTCAATCATTAGGCTCAGAGGAGCTTTCCAAAGGTGATGACATCCTATGAAAAACATCCATCAAATCATGTGAAGTCTTGACCAAATACTCAACTTGCTCTAAAAAACGTTCAAAATCTCTCATATGATATGCGGGAGCATGTGGAGTAAAATGTGTGGGAGTGCGTTTGGGAACATGTGTAGTAACATAACGAGTTAAATACTTATAAGACACACTACCCAACTTAAAACAAAATTGCCTAATGTATCCTCTTTTCTTGCAATAGGAATAAACATAAACGGGCATAGGAACGTATCTCTCAAACCGTCTAGGACGTGTTCTGTTATGGGGAATCAGATGCCTGGGTGGGTTAGGTTGAGAGCCATATGGATCTATCACAAACTCGGTAACCGGCTCGGGTGCAACGTGAGAAATGGATACACAATCATAACCTATTCCTAGTCTCTCAACATTACCAAAAGTGGGACCGAGGATCATCTTTTCATCCTTCTTATATGTTTACTCTAAAGTGACCTTGACTTCCTAAGCACATTCAATATCTCTCTTGAGTTGGGATATATGGGCTTCAAGTTTCTCACGAGTCTCGAATAAAGATTAAAGATCTCTCATAAGACTAGGGGTGTTGGTCAATTCACTCTTTTTTCGGCCTAAGACGATCAACTACTCACACAAAAACTCTCACCTTCTCGAGTTGACTTGTCAATGCCTTACACGCCCTCAAAACTTTTCTCTCTATCTCCATATCTATCACCCTAAGAGACAACTCCTTATTCATGTTTTTCGTCTTCAAAGTCTCAGTTTAAAAATCTCTAAACGCTTTTTGGAGATCACCTTCACCCTCACTTACAATATCATACTCGCATTCACTATATCCCGAATGGCTCGAAACATCATCGAGGCTCTCAGGTTTACAAGTGTCCTCATCGTTGTGGGACAAAATAAATGTGATCACTTGACAAGCCATGAAAGAAAAGCACTTTTCATGTGGTGATTCATTCCCGAATTCATCTAACTCGATGTCACTATCACTAAGAGTGGTCGTATTAGCAATTTTCTTGCCCTTTCTCTTTAGCATAGTGGGACATTCAAATGCTTTGTGCCTTTTTCCCTCACACTCATAACACCTTATATCCTCATCTTTCTCACCGTTATCCCTGGCCATATTTTTCTTTTTGTTTTTCACAAAAATCTTTTAATTGGAAGAACTATCTTTTGAAATTTTGAGAAACTTTTTAAAAATTTTAACAAACAAGGCCAAGTCAACGAAATTAACCTCACCCTCAGAAATAGACTCATAAACTCTCTCATTTTCTTTTTCTTAAATTGATTCTTTAAAGCTATCCATCTATCCTTAGGCCTAATGGTTTTGGGAAACATGTCGATCTCATAAGTTTGAAGGTATCCTATGAGTTTTCTAATCTAAGTGTATCTAATATCCCCAATGAGTTCAAAACGGTGACCTTAGGAATAAAACGGGATGGGAGTGACCTCAAAATCTTTTTAACAACTCTCGAATCATAAATTTTCTCACCTAAATTAAAACTCGTGTTAACAATATTTAACAACCTAGAATAAAACTCATCAAAACACTTAGACTCTAACATAGTTTTAGTCTCAAACTAGGAGGTCAAATTTTACAATTTCAATGCCTTAACGGCGTTGGTACCCTCATGTGCCAACTGAAGGGTATCCCATGCCTCTTTTGACATGGTGCACGTCATAACACGTCAGAATTCGTCGGGGGTGACGGCACTGAAAATATCACTAAGTCCACAAAAGTTGTAGGTACTTCAAGTAAACTCATCATTAGTCCAATCAGACACATTTCTGGGCTTAATGACATTATTAACGGTGACAGCGGGAGGAGTCCACCCACTTTCAGAAACAAGTCATACACTTTCATCAATAGCTTTTAAACAATATCACATGTGGGCTTTCCAGTAGGCATAACTTGTTCCATCAAAGACGGTCATCCGATTATATAAGTTATCTATCAAAACAATTACGATTTTAAAAAATCAATTTTTCAATCACAAATAATTTTGCAAAAAAAGGATCTCATGATAATTTGGAGAAATCTGCTCTGATACAAATTTCTAAGTGAGGATGTGCAATATCAATTTGAGAGTTTGAAATATTTCAATGGATTAAACCTATAAAACTAGATGACAAATCACACAAACCAAATTTTAATTAAACCCTAAACATGCATCTATGCGATTTAAGTAACAATAAAGCATGCAACCACAAATTCGGGAAAAATTCCTGCATGACAAAACCTTTATTTCACTAAAGTGTGGAAATTGCAACTTACAACACTTTAGAGAAGTACTATAATGAATTCCCGAAAGAACCCACAAAGATCGCTATCTTCAGTCAGCAATGATTCCCTCGAGAATCACAAGGACCTCAGTCATCCTCCTTCAGCAGTGAATACCCTCGAGTATCCCCAATATCTGTGTACAAAATGCTCTCCACAAGAATAACTTCATTATAAAAGTGTTTGGTTTCTAAAGAAGATTCACCAAAGTATTGGGATTTGTATGTGTGAATCAAAACAAGTTTTAGACATAAAAAGTGAAGGCTATTTTGCAGTTGTTCTGCAGTTTGAGTAAATGAAAACTCTTAATCAAAAATCTTTATGAAACAGGTTTTTATAGGCAAACAAAATAGTTGAGGTGGCAAAAAGTCATTCGAACAATATCTTGATGTCATTTGAACGGGACTGACATCTCGTTAGAAGTGGCTTCGAACGACCATATCAAACGACCTTTAAAAAACAAAACAATACAGGTTTGTTTGATCCATATGAGATCCTAAGATTAAAATGAGTACTAAAACGATATGACAATGTCGTTTGAATGACATAGCCAAGTCATTAGAACGGCTCAAATGTTATTTTAAAGATCTGCCTATAGGTATCTCAGAAAACATTTAAGTTTGAAAAATGCCTCATTTTGTAAAAAATAGTTTATAAAAAATATCTCAATACTTAGTAAAAAATCTAAGTAACACAAAATTAAATTCACACCAAAATTATGTCTTATCGTAGAACTTTGTTGAAGATGCTTGATATTCAGATCCATCTTCTTGAACTTATGAACTTCAATGCCTTGACGGATGTAACGGGATATGTCATACTCGATGTAAACTAGGAATTAGGGACAAGACGGAAAATTTGTCCTTATAGACAAAAAGGAAGTTGGCACTTAAGGAAGTGGGGCCTTCCCCAACATTGTGATAATAGAACTAGTGTTGTATAGGCTCATCTTATTAGATCATTGTTAGTGGTTCATGATGGTTTTGTGTATCATCCTCAAGGTGAGAACTTAAGAATGATGGAATATATTGGTGTGAAATGATTTTAACCAACATGTCGTTAATCTTAGGCCATAGCGAGTAGGCCTTCAGGTAGGGTGGTCCCACTAGCGGGGGTATATCTGAGGCTCCATAACGTTATCATGATTTGATTATGAGTACGTTCGGATGTCATGTGGGTAAGAATATAAAGTTTTGAGTACCAGCCATATTTTAATTTCGAGGACGAAATTCCTTTGTTGGTGGGAATTATGTAACACCCTATATTTATAAAAATACTTAAATTACAGGTGTCACGGTTATTTAATTAAATTGAAAAAATAAAGTGATTTTAAATAAATATTAATTAGCAAGAAATATATTAATAATTATGTGTTATTATATTTACTTGTGTGATAAGTAAATGAAATTGCATTATTTTATATTACGTTGTAAGTGAATAAAATCGACCAGTTGATAGTATCTTATTCGGGACGCGTATTGGGTCGTGTTAGGTTTAAGATGGTAAATTTATGATGGGTGACTTAGATGATGATTTTAAGTGCACGGTTGATCCAGAATAGATCAAAATGTTAAAAATTAAGTACCTGGGGGTACTGATTGTGTTTCGGTGTCTTTTCAGACTGGTCGAAATCCTTTGGTCATTTTAAAAATATGAAAAAAGGGAATTTCGGGATTCCACCTATATATTGAAAGGTTGGGGTTAAATGAATAGTAACTCTACAATATAGGAAGGCTTCTTAGTGTTACACCAAGAGTTAGAGAGAATTTGAAGAGAAAATAGAAGGAAACACAAGGACTATCAAAAGGAAACCAAAGGGACTCAAGAGGACATCAAGTGGGAGAGAATTGTAGGAGATTTTTGGACTAGATTAGCATCATCAGAGAACAAATTCAGACTTTACAAGTGTTTAAGGCAAGTGATTACATTGCTAAATAATAATGTGCATTTTTTAACTCATATCATGATTGAAAAATAATTTTTGGGTAGGATTAATATGCAATTGTGTTTTGGACAAATAATTTCATAAAATATATGTGTAATTTATAAGAATTCAAATCTGGAAATTTACAATTCCATGTAAATAGGTGAATTCTTAACTCAGAAGAAAAAACATAAATCATGGTGATATTGTGAAGAATTTCATTAAAATTTGGAAATTTAGTGTAAGTCTCATGTAGTGATCATGTGTATATGAATTCTATATTAAAATGGACTTATTTTATGTTTAGAATATGTGAGAATTGATAATTGTAGAGAAAATATGATTTGGAGATTGATTAATTGGGATTAAACCTTGTAGAAAAATCAAAATGGGAAGAACTGGGGTTGTCTACTGGGCGAACCGGTTCGCCCTCAAGCCGAACTGATTCGACGTACCTGCTACAGCCAGGTTGAGTATTTGATATAATTTATTCGTGATTTGGTTTTGGGTTAAATTAAGATGTTCGATAATAGTTTTGGATTACTGGAAATATGTTCAACACTGATGAATATACCTTGGAATGATTTGGAGATATATCCGGGGTAAGAAATTGAGTATTCGTGGGAAATTATACTAGAAAAATTATTAATGAAATTATGTTAAAAAATTCAAAAACACGGGGATACGGGCTGGTTGAGAATAGTACGTATCCATAAATGACATGTTAATGATCAATTAATTAATTAAGTGAGTAATTAAGTAATTGAGAATCAAGATTTTGACTCAGGAATATAAGGCTAGTGCTACGAGGGATATGCACAATTAGCCAAATTGACTGGAGATATATACGAGTATAGAGACATTATATATTTATCACTATATCTATGTGTATGATATAATTATGTGAACATACCACTCTAGTGCTATCAGTGAGGTTTCACGCCATCGATCATCTCTCCTAGTGATTCTCAGCAGGTGTAGTATCGACCCGAGGGTCATAAGGCCATGCATGCCCACCCTATGTGAGATTGGAGTCGAATATAATACCCCGTATTTTTATGACTTTTAATTATGAGATTAATTAAATGAAATTGCTTTTAATTATGGGATTAATTAAATTAATTTGGGATAATTAATTGAAAATTAATTCGAATTTAAATAACTAGCGAGACGAGAGTTAGTATTTGATTATGATGATAACGTTGAATATTACTGAGTGATTATGGTAATATATGATTATTGAATTTATTAAAGTTGTTGTGAGTTGAAAATATGGCAGTTTCGGTGATTAAGATTGGATGTCAGCTCCAGGGGCGGCCCATCTGGTTAGTTCAGCTATCTGAACTCCCCTATGACCACTATCAAAGAGAAGCTTTTTCCTATACTATAGTTGCAAGTCTATTGTTGTGTTTCGGAATTAGGGGAAACAAAGCTTCAATAAGACTCGACTTGTCAGATATTATGGAGGTTCGTCGACCAATTCCTTGTGTCGGCTCTGATCCAACTAGTAACAGGAAAGAGATATAGATAGAATTAGGTGGGCAGAGTTGTCTTACTGGATGGACCTCCACTCTGGGATTCTTAGATCAGATCGAGTTAGCATCTATAATGTAGAATATTAGTTTACTGTTGGCGGAAGACAATGTCCCAATGTCCCGGGGACTCATTCTGTCAGGAACCAATTTAATGGATTTAAAATTAATTTATTCTTATGTCATCCGTAGCGTCATTTTAAGTGTACCAATGTGTCCGGAAGGGTCGGGATAGTCAGAAAACACTTGGGTCCCGGGGCATTTTAGGCCTAACCGGCAACCCACGAGGGTATTTTAGTCATTTTTACTATTTAAGGAATAGTGACCCATGAAATTTAGAAAGTTTTATCAGCCATTAGGTTAGAACCTTAGGGTTTTCATCACCATGGTTCACAGACGGCCATTAAAGAAGAAGTGGAGGAAGTTACCAAAGGAGAACCACCACCTTTAGGCTTTTTGCACCACCATCACCATCATCGGATAGATCAAGAAGAGAGAATTACTCTCGTATCGTCTTCTCCAAAGGATCTGAAATTTTATTTCCAGTCAAGTGAATTAACTTGCAATAATTCAGTGCATATATCATCCATGTTAGTTTAGAATTGGAGAATAACCTTAAAAAATAATGAATGAATGGATTTGAAGAATTAAAATCGTAATCTGGGAAGGTTTTACATGTAGTTTATCTTTTGGGAATATAGCAATCACAAAATTATGATCCATGTGTAGAGAATTATGAATTTGTAATGAATTATTTAATGTTCTTGAAGAAAATAGGAGAACTAGGGTTTCTATGAAAAATATATGAATTGATCCAAGAAATTGATTCCCATTGTGATTTGATGATTCTAAAGCATTGGAACTTGTGTATTTAAGTCGGTATGATGTTAGGAATAAATATTTGGGAGTTTGGGACATTACAGTAGAGGATTTGAAGGTAAAGTTTGATGAAACCCGTAGGCAAAATTATGCAGATTTGCAATACCTATTTGATCGATCGATCGACCCATGAATGTCGATCGATCAACTGGATCCATCGATCGACCCCTTTCCCTCGATCGAATGACTCCTCCTGATTTTTATAGATTATTTCCCTTTAAGGTTTGACAAATCCCAAGCTTGTAAGAACTCTTAGGGGGTTTAATAGAATATTTGGGGACATGGTTAAGGTCAGTAGGGTTGTATTTAATGCCCGAAATATGTTATACATTATGAGATTTAATGGAATAATTATGAGTGTTTACCGAGTGAGGTACGGTTAGAAGTTTCATAAAAATTGGATTTAAAGAGGACGAATGTTAATTTAAGGTTAGGACCAGTAGAAGAGGGACTTGTAATTACTGAGATAACCTTAGAGATTAATGGGTGACTTGGTAACCTTATGAGGTAGGTTTAAGTATTTGGACTTATACGACGAGAGTTGTTGGGCTAAACATATTACGTGGAATATTCGGGATGACACTATGATACGTATGAGACTTAAGATATAGGGCTAGTGTATACCTATATTAATGTGATGATTACATAAGTTGTATGAATACTTAATTTCTGGATTATTGTGTGTATGACATACCTACCATACTTGCTATCACGGGAGGTTGATTTTCCGAAAAGGACCATCTTATCTTTGTGTGCCTTTGGGGGGATTTAGATTGGTACCTTAAGGATATAGGACTGTGAATGACTTATTGGTGGGTTGATAAGTCAGCTGACCATGGGAGCATAGGTATGTGCATGACCCATGGGTATGTAAACTATGTTCGCCTCCAATATGTGTGATTCGTATTGAGACGATTCCAGAGTGATTTTGAACGCGTGATCCTTACGTACGTGATGTAATTAGATTTGATAGCAGAGTATGCGTGCACCGCAGCTTAGCCTAGGGGTGCAATATATGTATATATGTACTGAGAGTGATTTATATATGTACTTGTCACTGGTTCACTGCTATTTGGTATATGTGAATAACTAAGATACGTAAATGGGTTAAGAATGTGAAAATCTAAATAACACTTGAGATAAATAATTTAATGAATGTGAATGTGGGATATAAATATGACTTGTTTGGGTAATACGAGTAAGCACCCTATATTAGAATGTGAAAGTAGGAGTTAGTACGGACTAGTTAGAGAGTGGAATAATTAGGATGGCTTAAGGATATACGTTAGGCGTGCACATTAGTTGAGGGTGATAAACTCATGTGAGAGTACGCAACTAACATGTGTATAATATTTACTATTTAACGCAATTAGACACTTGCTATTTTTAAATTATTTTCACCTCGGACTCTGACCCGTTTTCCTCCAAATCTATTTTGTTTTGTAAAAACATTTTTTGGTGCCCAACCATAGGGACACCAAGCATAGGAGTTCCATTCTGATGACGTGTTGTTGCTGCTATAGAAGCTACAAGATCTCGATATTAGATGCCTCCACATTTATTCTTGGTTCCTTCAGAGTCATTCATATCAGTTAGGGCATGTTGCCTATTCTTATTTAGAGATTGTAGATACGGACATTCATTATTTCAAATGTTGGTTTATTTATTCACTCTTGTATTGGAATTTTATTTTGACTTTGGTATTATTATTGGAGTGTTTACTCCAGACTTAGTTTATTTCATAACTTTGGTCATTCATATGAGTTTTTTATGCAATTGATGAATGATGATTTAATTACATGGTTAATTGTTAATTTAATTAATAAAATTTGGCATCTCTCTATTTTAAATATTAGGTGGCTAGTAAGTAACTAAATGTTTTCGACAGTGATGCTAAGACTGAACTAACTTGATATTCTGTATTAATTTAATAAAGGAGTAACTAAACGGTATTTAATTAGTTGGGGTGTCACAGGTGGTATCAAAGCATCAGGTTCTGGTGGCCTTTAGGATCTGTGCAGCTTATTATGCTTCTAGCGTAGCTTTCTTTTATATACAGCCCTATGTTTAGGATTGTTGATTTCTTTGGTGAGAATTTGTTCTCCTGCTATAATGTATATGTTAGTAAATTTTATTTTCATTCGGGTGTGTTCGTGTGCCGAACCATGCAGTATGTCAGGCGAGGGCAGTTGGGCGAACAACACGAGGCAGAGCTCAGTTGAGGTTATAGGGTATATTCGAGAATGATGACCATAGTTGAGGTCACCCCTAATTTGGTACAAAATCCAGGACGGTAAAGACGGCTAGGGCATAACATATGACTTCTAGGTACCGCTATAGTAGAAAGTGGAGTCAAATTAGACTCACCCAACGTGATTGGATTGGGAGAGAGTCAGACGAAACATTGAAGAGAACCAATAATGGAAATACTAAAAATGCAAAAATGGTGTGTGTTAGCCAACGAAGGTAAAATATCCAAAGGCTTGGGTATATGGTGAAGTGTGCATTAATCGGGAGTGAAAATTTAGGGTAAAATTTTTCTTTGCTCGTAAGAGCAGAGTTACAATGGTGAGAGGCAACCACCACACTTAGAAGTGTAATGTTCTGTCAAGGGAAGGAGCATAGGTATGGTTTGACCACAAGTTCCTTCATCAAATGTTCAGGATAAGATACGAACGTTGTTCTGAACTCACACAAGAGGGTCGTACAGAGGTCACTTTGTGAAAAAGAATTTAAATTAATGAGCGAATCTTGCACGGGACGAAGTAGGTACAATGGAGAAGAGGACTTTAAAGGGGGAAACTAACATTTAGGAAAAATAGCTAGCATTGATGGCAAATTCTACTCGGGTGGTCAATGCAGATGATAACAATGTCACGTTTTGTCAATATGGATGTTAATGCTTCCCTGTGTGGGGAGCTACAAGAATCGAGGAATTTAGTCAGAGAGTAAGACTGGGGGAAACGGTGTTGGTGAAACACCACAAGGGGGAGACCCATTAGGGGACCCATTTAAATGATTTAGATAGCTGAATTTTTATCGAGCGATGGTGAATTCAGTAAGGGCTATTGAAGCCAATAGCATGTTCCTTAGGGCCATCAAAGTCAAGGTAACAATGGGGGTAGCCATCAAAATCGGGATTACCAAACACCGAGAGAAGGACAACCCTAACATATTCAGTATGACCGGAGATAAGTGGATTATGTGTAGAGGCATTTTGGGGAGAGTAAAACCCCATGTGTTAAATTTTCTCGAAGTGAGTAAAGTGATAAGGGTATGGCACCTAGCAAGGGAAATAGTTAATGTAGTTTTTGGTTTGGTTCGAACAGGCATATTATGTCCAAGAATCATTTAAGCATCCAGGGCGATTGGCAAGGTAGAAGTATGAGTTTTACCCTTAGAGGATGATGCGTATATTATGTGCCATGAACGAGTTACTATATTTTTATTATTGCTAGATTTGCATGTGAGACGAGTTTAGTGTATATATCGACTACGTTATTATTATGTAAATGTTCTCCCTAGTATAGCGGGATTACCTTTAGAGTTATCCGCGGAGGATGAATGGGTGTATTGATAGTGGTATATACTTTATTGAGATTAATCGTTTATGTGATGTGTTATACGAGTATGATAGTATCCAGATTATGGTTTTATAGTGATGCTTAGACCGATAGTGGGTGAATGTCACAAGTCTATCGGGTTACTACCTTAGTGTAGTATGTTTTGTTCTGGAGAGACCTCACCTGCGAGAGGTTCGGGCTCGCATTTATATATATATATATATATATATATATATAGAGAGAGAGAGAGAGAGAGAGAGAGAGAGAGAAAGAGAGAGAGACTTCGAAAGGTATAATGGTCTCGAGATATTCAATCCAGGTATGTGTAGGGAATTTATTGATATGATTCGGAATGTATTGGGTTTACTGTTTAGCGAAAAGATTTAGCTTGTTATTATGTTTAATGCTCAGGACTTGTTAATAGGAAGAGCGCATTGTTATATCACCCCTTTAGAGACGTCGGAGTTAATACTCATAGTTGTATATCTGGGGACAGGACTTCGAGAGCCCCGATTATATGTGCACGATGTTTATGAAATATGATTACCACCAATGTTAAGTGACAGTGTCCTTTAGAGGAAGTTCCTTGTTTAAGTGTAATTGTAGAAGGAGATGTAACTTTTGTGTCAAGACGGGAATATAGGGGTACATGTTATGTACTAAGGGCCTAACGGATTTATATGATCGACAATGCTAGGTAGTAGTGTATCGGGGGGTTCCTTGTTTGGATTTCGCCTTGCGAGACATCCCACGCATGAAACTTAGCGTAAGGTTAGTAGTAGGGAGATGTTTGGCCATTCGTCCATGAGTTCGGTACCTCGATCGTTATAGAGGTATGTAGTTATAACTGTAAGTTGAAAGTTAAATTACGATGTAAGGCCAGTAGAACCAGATGTGTGGTGAGGAAGTATTGAAAATTTTGTTTTATTATGGCGGGTTGAAGGATTAAATGATGCTAAGGAAGATATAGAATTTCAAATTCTAGGGTGATTGAGAATACCCAAGTGGTATAGCCACGTTGCGAATACATGGGCAATAAAGAATTAGGCGTATATATGAAGCGTATATGATGTTTAAACCCATTTGTACGGTTTATAGGGTGTCTAGACACCCTGGTTTGCTGATGTCAGAATCGTCGGGAAAAGAGACATGCGTATAGATGGGTGAAATAGATGCTTGTGGTATTAATGTGACAAAATGGAAGTGGTAGAGTGGATTAAGTGTCGTGAGAGAAGGACGACAATCTTTATATTCATGTGTAATCAGAGCAGCACATCTGAACTTGGTTGAAAGGCAGTGGGAAACCATTTAAAAAGGGGGATCCCTTGAGAAGACAAATATTTAACTATTATGGACAATTTAGAGCAGAGTTCTTCCCAGTCGAACGCTGAGAGTGACTTGCGCGAAAATAGAATGATGATGTAAATAAGGTATATAGAGTCCAGAAGTGCACTTCGTGGCGAAAAGTGCACGGGTCAAAACTTTTGGTATATGCCAAGGGAAGAAGAGGATTATTAAGTACCACTGAATGGGAGTAATTATAAGTGAAAGTCGGTGTTGAGCGGGACTTAGTAAGTAGTCTCCACGTGCATCGCTCATAGATAGAAAACAGTTGGAGTAAGATAATCAACCAGAAAATTTTGTATCAAGCAGACGATTTCAATAATAAAAGAGTCAAGTTGGTAAATTTATTCGATGGGTTAGTTAATAGTTCCTTCGAATAGGTGGAACAAGATGACCAAAAGGAAAGTAATTGCTGTACCTTTTGGTGATTTATGCTATTAAATAGTGTGACCCAGTATTGTTCTGAAGTAGGATGAGATCCTTAAACCCCACCTTCAATATGAAGTTTCAGGAAGTAGTGGGGATAACGTTTCATTTTGAGCAGGGTGTATCACCTATAACCGAGTAGTAAACGCAAGGTTATTAATAATTGTAGAACTGTATGAAAGAAATTTTGGACTCATTGCGATCATTTCATTTCCACAACGGGTATAGCTAGTAAGTGAAGTATAATACGATAATGGGGAGAGAATATTACCTAATGGTAGATCTATGTGAAAGAACTAGTACATATTTACCGTGGACAAGGTGCTTATTGAGGTTTGATGAGGATAAACCTTACTATTTTCCTCTGGATGTTTAGAGGTGAGCGGATAATCAGAGTTTTGGATTTGTAAAAAGTTAGAGTCGGATAACTATAATGGGATAACCACAAATTATCTTAAGTGGCTTTTGCTTGTTATAAAGGTTACACCTCCGGGAACAGAGATCAGAAAATGGAAAAGAGTAGTCTAAGGTTCCTATGGTTTCTCCTAGGATGGGAGTGTTGCGTTTAAATTAACACGGGAGTTGAATCGAAGGGAAGCGCGGCCTCCCAACAATATTAAGATAATAAGGCCAGTGATGTATAGGCTATTCTTATTCGAATGTTGTTTGGTAGGAGAACAAGGTCAGGTGACATTATTAAGGTGTGACCCTATAGCTGATAAGGTATAGAGAGTGTTAAACAAACTTGCTGTGAAGCTGGGGCTACAGTGATCAAACCTTACTTTGAAGTTTGTTTCGTGTACTGGAGGATAACTGATTTCACGAGGTATGCCTTTTAGAATTTCGGGAAAAAATTTCGTTATTAGGGGGGAGTATGTAATGCCCCGTATTTTTATGACTTTTAATTATGAGATTAATTAAATGAAATTGCTTTAAATTATGGGATTAATTAAATTAATTTGGGATAAATTAATTGGAAATTAATTCGAATTTAAATAACTAGCGAAACGAGAATTAGTAATTGATTATGATGATAATGTTGAAAATTACTCAGTGATTATGGTAATATATGATTATTGAATCTATTAAATTTTCATGAGTTGAAAATATGGTAGTTTCGGTGATTAAGATTGGACGCGCGTGTCAGTCGTGTCATGAACCAATTTAATGGATTTAAAAGTAATTTATTCTTATATCATCCGTATGATCATTTTAAGTGCGCCAACGTGTCCAGAAGTCTCGAGATAGTAAGAAAACACTAGCCGGGGGTTTAGTTTGGGTCCCGGAGCATTTTAGGCCTAATCGACAACTCGGGAGGGTATTTTAGTCATTTTAACTATTAGAGGAATAGTGACCCACAAAATTTAGAAAGTTTTATCAGCCATTAGGTTAGATCCTTAGTGTTTCCATCACCATGGTTCACAGACGGCCATTAGAGAAGAAGTGGAGGAAGTTACCAAAGGAGAACCACCACCTTTAGGCTTTTTGCACCATCGTCACCACCATCGGATAGATCGAGAAGAGAGGATTACTCCCGTATCGTCTTCTCCAAAGGATCAGAAATTCTATTTCCAGGTAAGTAGTGTATATATCATCCATGTTAGTTTAGAATTAGAGAATAACCTTGAAAAGTAATGAATGAATGGATTTGAAGAATTAAAATCGTAATCCGGGTAGGTTTTACATGTAGTTTATCTTCTGGGAATATAGCAGCCACGAAATTATGATCCATGAAAAACGCGAACTTTTCTACATCAATGCTCTGATACCACTTGTTGGAAATGATAGAACCCCATTTTTAAAATATTTCAAATATAATTTACTTTAATGTGGAATAAAGATGGTTCAACTAAACAACAACATAAACAAGAAGAAATTTCTTCACAAATTAAAACTAAAGTAAACCAAATTTTAATTTTCTCAAAATTAGAACTATACTCAAAATCAAATTTGTGAATTTTTACTTTAAGACCCAAAATCAATTTAATCCTAAGTCCCAGAAATTTGCCTAACACTAAATATTCATTTTGCAAATTTGGGCCAAACCAAATTTTATCCAATAAAATTAATGACTTGAATTAAATTAATATCAAATTAAATTAGCACCAAATTAAATAAACCAATTTTATCTTTTTACCTAACCATGCATCTAAACAACCACTACGCCGCGATGTAAAACAGAAAAAATCTCGGACGACCCTAGCCTTAAGTCCACTAAGTATGGTTTACGGATTCTAAGACAGATGACTTACACAACTCGCCTTGACTCCGTCCAAGCCCCTGATGCGTCTTCTTGCAACTACCTCCACCTAGTCAATAATCCCGGAATTCACAGGAACCTTGTCGCAGCAATAAACAAGTCTTGTTCTTTATACGATGTAGAAGTAAACCCCCAAAACTCTTCAAACGGTAGAGTTGAACCCGGTGCCAAACAAACTCTAAGAAATATATATATATATATATATATATATATATATATAGGAACTTGGATAAACTAAAACATGTATTGGGTGTAGAAACCTTGATTTTGTTCTTAGGATAAAATCATGTTAACAAAAATCAAGGGGACTTTTTCTTTGGAAGAATTAACTCTCAAAACACTCTAAGTGAAGAAAAGGTTATGAAAAAATCTCCTAAAAAAATGTTGTTCCCACACTTGTTAAATCTGTCAAAAAGTTAGTGGGGAAAAAGTAGTGGGAACATGGAGAAAACTGCTAAAAGCTGCCAAAAAACTGTTCCCGCCAAAGTCGTTCGAACGATATTTTTGTTCGAACAACATTCTCGTTCGAAAGACTTTACTAACGATGTTCCAGTGAGAAAAAGTAAATCTCGTTAGAAGACTGGGAATCTTTTTCGAACGATATTTCAGTTCGTTCGAATGACGTGTCAGAAAATGCAATATTTATTTCGAGTCCAAAACTTTTTATGAAAAGTTCTAAAAAATATTTTCTGAGTAAAACAAAGTCATTAAAACTATTTATAAAATACATTTAATAAATTTCCAAGCTCCTATATATATATATATATATATAATGCGTTCATACCTTAGGAGCATTAGAACCAATGTTGTTGATATAGAAACGAGGCACAATAAACCCGGTATATGATAAAGCTTTATAATCTTGGCCGCTACGTCTTCAACTAACACGTCATAGGCTTGGATGGATACACTTGAACACTATCCTATGACTCAAATGTTTTTGTCTGGAATTGAGCCAACACTACATTAAGACTATATCGGAGACTTGTATCCTTATAAATCTCCCCCTTTGGCTATTCCAGGGCAAAAACCAAACAAAAATCCTAAAGGGTCGTCAAGCTCTACTAGACTTAAAAAAATATCCCACCCAAAATAAAAATTACATAGCTTGACTCAAAAACCCAAGGATCAATATCTTTGCGGATGAAAGTTGCCATTTAGAAGAATTACTGCACACTTAAGCAAACTATCAAATGCATAGGGAATATCAAGAATATTAAATGCATGTAAAATAAATACTCCCCCTAAATTAATTCTCCCCTTTATCAAATAAAAGACCTACTTAGAAAGGCGTCTCACCCTATAATAAATCTCCAAAACTAAGATACGATTACAATAGGATTAGATACCACTTCTCCCCTATCATTCTCCCTTTTTTTGTTGAGGAATAGACAAAGGATAACAACTAAATTAAACACGATGAAGCTTAGAGTGATAAGATCATGGAAGCATATGGGGAACAAATTCAAACTGAATCCATACAAATAATAATGGATACCAATGAAGATGCAAAAAAATGATATCAATGTGATACATGAGATACTAAGCATGTGATATCAATAACAATATGCAACAAGATAGATACCAATTATGAATTTGAAGCATAGATGGACTAGAAAGCATGGAAAAGAAAAAGAAATACCCTATATATGTAGACATAATGAATATCACTAACGCACATGCACATATATCTAGGTATAGACACCACACATGACACAAAATACAATAAGTTTTTCACACTCGTATGGAAAAAATGCTTCATATGGAAACAAAAGTGTAAGGGTGTGAACTAGTAACAATTAATTTTAGACTCAATCACTTAAAACATGTTCACGGAGTTCTCATTTGATTACAAACTTTATCACATTTGAATATAACCTCATGTGACAATATAGATTGAACTCAATGAACAAACATACACAATGCATACAAGCCTAGAATTTTTATGATTCTACAAACTAATATAGTCATGACATTAAAAGTACAACTAGGATAAACGGATATTGAGAAAACCGTTGATATACCATCCAATCTCCCTCACAATAAGCATATATATTTTAATATTTTCAATGAATAAATCAACTACACAAAATAGACCTTGGAAAATATTTTCTTTTCATGCCATTATTCTTTTAGGCCTTTTGTGGGTACCCGAAATTTAAAACCATGGGCCCGGACGAGTAGCCCAGTCCTGGCGGCCCAAAGTCCGGACCCCTCATCTCTTATATTGATCCGGTCTCCCCCACGTTTCCACAATTGGAAGTTATACGGGATATGGAAAACGTGGAGAAACCCATCACCTCCACTTACCTACATGTACATGTATATATTAAACCCTAGGTCCGGGGCAAACGGACGAGTTGTATTCTCTGTAATTACTCTCCGGAGTGTATAGAAATAATATCGACTGCACCACCGTGGACGTAGGCACATCCTTGCTGAACCACGTACATCCTTTGTTGTGTGAATGGCATCTTATATTCCTTGTTCTTTCTTGATAATTTCTTATCTCGTATTTATTTGTGTTGCATAATAATTGCCTCCACAATTGGCACCGTCTGTGGGAAGCATTCATCTTTCCCTGAGAAGAGCCCACGTCAAGAAAGGAGTATAAGATGTCTAGCCATAGCAGCAATGCTCCCCAAGCAGGAGATATTCAAGAGCCACCTGCTCCTCGCAGGATTAGGTCTGAAGTCCGACGTTCAGATCAGAGAGCTCGCCTGGAAAGACCAGCCTCAGAAGAAAGTCAAGGACCAGCGAGGTCCATGCAGATATCCAGGTTGATTGATGCGTACGAGGCAAGGCTCCACGAGCAGAGGGAGTCTTCTCGCAGATACGAGGCTGAGAATGCTCGCTTAAAAAGAAGATTGGAAAGACTGGAGAGGGAGCTTCGTCCTGATAACAGGAGATGCCCATATCGCACTCCTAGCCCTCAGGCGAGAAAATCTCGCAGCCGAGGAAGTATCCCTAGGTGAGAATCTCAAAGGGACGAAGGAGGCGAGTCAGACGATGACCTCCGTGAATAGCTGTGAAGAGCTCTCCGCTACCAGAGCCCTGCTCGCAGCGACGAGAACATATGAAACATGGTTCGCAGGGAGATGGACCAGCATCCCGCTCACCACGGAACAAGATCAACCGAAGAACTCGCAAGGCGAGCTCTCAAAACCCAGATAAAGTCACCTTTCATAAGAGAAATCGAAGAGGAGGAAGCTCCCAAGAAATTTGCCATCCCAAGGTTCAAGATTTACGACGGAAAAACTGATCCCATCGATCACGTCAGGCAATACCGACAGGCCATGACCCTCTGGAGTCGCGACATGCCCTGATGTGCCGCATTTTTTCCTCGAGCCTTCATGATGTAGCACAGAAGTGGTTCGAAAGGCTCCCCCACCGATCGATCAAGAATTTCAAATCCCTAGCCGAACTTTTTACGGCCCGATTCATTACTAGTAGCTCCCATCCCAAAAGGATGGATGCTCTACTAGCAATGAAGAAAACGCCTCAAGAGACCCTCCGAGAATACACGAAGAGGTACTGGGAGTTATTCAATGAGATCGAGGACTGCGCGGAGGAAGTGGCAGTGGCCTCCTTCAAAATTGGGCTCCCTAGTTCTTCCCTCCTCTACCAGTCCCTGACGAAGAAGGAAGCTATGACTATTGACGACCTAATGACCTGAATCGAGAAATACGCAAAGGTGGAAGATGTCACCCGCCCTAATACAGGAGAAAACGGTCGAGATAAGCTCATTACCAAGGTAGGTGAGAAAATTGAGAACCAGAGGAAAGGAGGAAAGAATGGAGGCAAAAATGGCTCCAAGAATAGAGGGAACCATGACGCGTCGAAAGCATTCCAAGCGGTCAACACCGTCTTCAAAAACCAATTTATAAGATTATAGCGAAGATCAAGGATGAGCCATTCATCAAGTGGCCTAGGAAAATGGGAGGAGATCCCTCGAAGAGGAACAATGCGTTGAGATGCGCTTTTCACAAAGATGGAGAACACAAGACCGAACAATGCAAAGCTCTTAAGTCTCACCTCGAAGAGTTGGCCCAGTCCGGGCATTTGAACGACTTTGTGGAAAAATGGGCAGAGAAAGTGACTGCCAACAGAGAGGTGAGACCCGATAACGTTCTGGAGGATGATGCTGGACACGAGTTCACAGTAATCCACGGGGTATCTGACGTCAAGAAGATACAAGGGAACTCAGCTCGAATGGAAATGAAAAAACTTACAGCGGTAATGCAGGCTTTTTAAATCGATCCAGCAAAGTCGCAGTCAGGAAAGTGTCGACGAGCAGAGGACGTCAACTATAACAAGCATATTGTTTTCACGGATAAAGATTTTATGGGAGTAAGGACCCCACATCATGATGCCCTGGTTATTACACTCAGGATAGCCAACTTTGACATCGACAAGCTGCTCGTCGATCAAGGAAGTTCATCCGAGGTAATGTACCTTGACCTATTCAGGAAATTGAAGTTGAGCGTCGCCGACCTAAAGGAAGCTACTATTCCTTTGGTCGGCTTCGCTAGAAAAATGACCATGCCCCTAGGCAAGATAGTGATGCCAGTTCGTGCTGGGAACGTCTCCAAGATGATTGAGTTTTTGGTAGTTGACATCGAATCACCGTACCAGGCCATCCTCGGCAGAGGATGGCTTCATGCAATGAAGGCGGTCTCCTCGACCTACCATCAGAAGCTCAAGTACATAACCTAGCGAGGAGTAATGGAGATCCACGGCGACCAAGCGATGGAGAGGAAGTGCTTCACAGCAGCCATCCGACCAAAGCCAAAGAAGAAGGCCGGTCAACCCAGCGAGAAAGTTGAAGAGGGTGTGATACCTTCTAAATAGCAATTAAAGGATAGAAGACCTGGAGTAGAGGAGACCAGGCTTCTTCTCTACGAGCATGTCGTCGAGAACCTGGTAGAAGTTAAAGCCAAAATTGGTGACAGTAGCAGAGTCTTCTTGATTGGAGCATCTCTCACCGACCAAGAACAGGAGTTGACGACCTTGCTGAGACACAACATAGATGTTTTCGCATGGGAACCATACGAGCTGCCTGGCATCGATCCTGATATGGTCTGTCATCAGCTACACGTCGACCCCACATTCAAGCCAGTCAAGTAGAAGGCTCGAAGAACCGCACTCGAGAAGGCTAAAGCGGTCGAAAAGGAAGTAAAAAAACTACTGGATGCAGGATCCATACGGGAAGTGCAATTCCCCAAGTGGTTGTCCAACCCAGTAGTAGTTCCGAAGAGTAATGGGAAGTGGAGAGTTTGCATCGACTTCACTGATCTCAACAAAGCATGCCCTAAGAATAGTTTCCCCCTCCCAAAGATAGACCAACTAGTAAATGCCACTGCAGCTCACGAGCGAATGAGTTTCCTGGATGCATACTCAGGATATCACCAGATCCCCTTGTTTGCCCCAGACCAGGACAAAACGGCGTTCATCACAACAGTTGGGTTATATTGCTACAAGGTCATGCCATTTGGGCTCAAGAATGCGGGGGTAACCTATTAGTGGATGGTCATAAAAATGTTCAAGGATCAAATGGGAGACACAATGGAGGTCTACATCGATGACATGCTCGTTAAGAGCAAGAAGAAGGAAAATCACCTTTCAGACCTGTCAAAAACCTTCGAAATCCTCAGGAAGTACCGAATGAATCTTAATGCGAGCAAGTGTTTCTTCGGTGTCCAGTCAGGAAAATTTCTTGGATACTTGGTCAGTAAGAGAGGCATAGAAGCTAATCCAGACCAGATCGATGCAATCAACAGGGTACAACCCCCTCGAACAATTCGGGACGTGCAGAAGCTCACTGGAATGCTCGCCGCCTTAAATCGCTTCATATCCAAATCCTCTGAGAAATGCAAACCTTTTTTCCAGCTTCTAAAGGGGAGTAAACTGATAGAATGGAGCCCAGACTGCTCGCGAGCTTTGGACGAGCTCAAGGCCTACTTAAGCTCTCTATCGCTGCTTGTCATACCACAGCAAATGGATTCTTTGTACCTGTACCTCTCGGTATCCAATCACACAGTCAGCTCAACGTTAATGTGCGAGGTTGCAGGAATCCAACACCCCATTTACTACGCGAGCAAGACCTTATTAGACGCCGAGCAAAGGTACCTGCCATTGGAGAAGCTCGCCTTTGCACTGGTAATAGCCTCTAGGAAGCTGAAGCATTATTTCGAAGCCCATACTGTTATCATCCTTACATCGCATCCCCTTAAGGTTGCCCTAAGGAAAACGAACTTGTCGGGCAGACTGTCTAAGTGGTCAATCGAGCTCGGCCGGTTTGACATCCAATTTCAACCAAGGACAACTATCAAGGGTCAGATCCTTGCTGATTTCATTGCCGAATTCACAGGCGAGGAACTCTCCGACCAACCTCAACCAACAAAGCAACATAAGAACCAAGCAAAAGAAAGAACCTGGAAACTCTTTGTTGATGGAGCCTCCAACTCAAAGGGGGTAGGGGTAGGCATTTTCCTCATCACTCCAGAAAACACAATCCTCGAACAAGGAATCAGGCTTGGATTTGCAGCCTCCAATAATGGAGCAAAATAAGAAGCCCTAATAGCCGGTCTCCAAAAGGCACAAACTCTAGGAGCAAAACGTTTACAGGTGTTCGGCGACTCTCAGCTAGTCTCTAATCAGATAAGTGGATATTATAACGCAAAGGATGAAAGAATGGCAGCCTACCTCACCTTAGTGAGGGAATTAATGTCAAGCTTTGAAGAGATCAACATCCAGCAGTTTTCGAGGGGGCAAAACAGTCACGCTGATGCCTTAGCAGCCTTGAGTTCGGCAGTTGACTCTGACCTTAAGAGGATCATCCCCATCGATTTCCTCATCTATTCGATCATTAACCACAACAGCAAGTTACCAAACGTGGAACAAGTACTCCAGGTGGGACCATCCCCCAGCTAGATGGACCCCTTAAGGGGCTATTTAAAGGATGGCACGCTCCCAGATGACAAGAAAGCTGCCCACCAAATAAGAGTCAAAGCTGCTCGCTTTCACTTATCCACAGGAGGTGACTTATATAAGAAAATCCTTCTCCGGTCCCTACCTTAGATGCGTCCACCCAGATGATGTCAAGCAAGTGCTACATGAGCTTCACGATGGAATCTGTGGAAGTCATATCGGAGGAAGGTCTCTAGCCTTTCGAGCAATGAAGGAAGGCTATTGGTGGCCATACATGCAAAAGGACTCCGCAGTATATGTTCGCAAATGCCTGAAATGCCAATTCCACACTCCTATGGTCCACCAACCCGCCAGCGATCTGAAGTCCCTGTCCAGCCCATGGCCCTTCGCCCAATAGGGAATGGACATCGTGGGACCACTGCCTACCGCTGTCGGCAATCGCAAATAATTGTTGGTTGCGACTGACTACTTCACCAAATGGATCGAGGCTGAATCCCTGGCGAACATCCGAGATGCTGATATGATAAGGTTCATATGGAGAAATATAATCACTTGGTTTGGAATCCCCAGAACCATCATCACCGACAATGGAACGCAGTTCGAAAGTGGCCCCTTTCAGAACTTCTGTAACGAACATGGGATCAGACACCACTTCAGCTCGGTAGCCTACCCTTAGAGCAATAGCCAAGCTGAATCTTCCAACAAAATTGTGATCAACGGATTAAAGAAGCGATTAGAGTGAGCCAAAGGCGCATGGGTAACAGAGCTACCCCATGTTCTTTGGGCATACCGAACCACTCCTCGACGAGCAATAGGAGAAACCCCATTTTCGCTGACATACGGCGTGGAAGCAGTCATCCCATTAGAAGCAGGTTTGCCAATAATGAGATCCAACCTTGTCGACCAAGGCCTGAATGAAGAAGAATTGCTCGCCGAACTCGACCTAGCTGACGAGCGTAGAGAACTGGCCCTGGTGAAGCTAGTGAACTATCAGCAACAGCTCGCGAAGCATTACAATAAAAGGGTTAGCCCGAGGGCGTTCCAAGTTGGGGACTATGTTCTAAGGAAGGTCCTAGGTAGCTCAGTGAAGTCATCAGACGGCAAGCTAGGCCCAAACTGGGAAGGACCCTTTAAAGTAACTAAAGACGATCTGCAAGGCGCCTATCACTTGGAAACGATGGAGGGCAGAGAAATACCACGAGCATGGAACGCAGCTAATCTCAAGAAATTCTATTTTTAGATATTTTTCTTGTATTTCTTTTGTTATGAAAACAGAAGTTCATTTTTTCTTATTACTAATGAAAGTTACTTAGTTGGTTACACTCTGATTGGTGACAGTTGCATTCATCACACATCTTTTCCAAATAACAAGCACCTTGATCACTACAGTAGGGGAATACCCCTCCTCAAGTCATCATCATAAAACATGAGAGACCTCTTAGCGTTGCACCTGGCAATATATAAATCCCTACAGAGGATTCTTAGGCAATACGACCAAATCTTTTACTAGTCATCAAACCTACTTCGGTTGAACAAAATCCTGATCGGATGAAAACATCCAACACCAGGTGTGTCCTCGCCAATTGCCCTACTTAGGCCTAAGGGAGTGTGACGACACAACCTAAAAGGTAAGGTGGGGCATAATGGTACTTTGATATTATACTGGACTGGGGGGACACTTGCATGACAAAACAGAAGAAATCATAAAGCAGCAAGGGTACGAAAAGTAGGATATACACGTTTATTTGGAAAAATTTCCGAAAAACACAAACTTTTCATTAATCCATCTTACAACAATGATAATACATGTTTAGTCGGCGAGCTCGTCCAAAGCATTTACATTATCAAAAAAAATATATACAACAACTGGCAAAATCTCAAGGGGGTGGAAGCCTCCGGGCAAGATAATCAGCCACTCGAGCTCTTCGTCCGTCATCAGGAGCAGGAACAAACTCTTCCACAACCTCATTCGCATCCGACTCTAATAATTGCCAAGGAATAGCATCGATGGGGATCCATCGATCGTCCCTCCTGAATGGGTTGGGCACTAGAGTGGAGGAAGACATCTCATGACGATACCATAGCACCGAGTTCCTCGGGACTTGCAGCTCCTTCAAGGCACTTAGCTATCCCCTGATGAAAGAAAGATCCTCGAACTCAGATAGCCTTGTTGGAGTATCCGACCAGCCTTGATCATAACCATCAGCCCACGCTTGCCGAGGACCTTTCTTGAACAAGTGCCGTAACCGGGTGACGTCCCTTTGAAGCCCAGCAGCGATTACATATGCTCGCTGAACATCACCACGGAGCTCCTCCATTTCCCTATCACGAAGTTCTTCTCCTTCCCTGCTTCTTCTCCTGGTGCCCCTACTAGCTCGCGGAAGTGGAGGGCGGGTGAGACTTCGCGACATAGGAGGGGTAACATTATGATCAGCTCCAGCTCGCGATGATGAGGAGCCTTGTAATACTGCTTGAACAGTGCTCGGTGCGTGCTCCTAAGTTGTAAGACTTCCCTCCTCAGGTTTTCGTTCTCCTGCTGAAGGAACTCCCCAACTTGTTTGACCTCGGCGGCCTCTAGGAGTCTTGTTCTCAGCACATTGACTTCCTCTTGCACTGAGGCACCAATGTCCTCCATCTCCCGGAGCCTGTCCTTCAGCCTAGACACTAGCTCGGATTGCTCCTTATATTTATGATTTCTAGACCTGAGAGACTTGCAAAGCTTAACAAAATCCTGGCAAACTTCAGGGCTCGCATTGGGACCAAGGGTCCTACCCAACTGGGAAGTAGCAGGAATATGATCATCCACATCAACTAACTACAATAGCTGGGGAAGGGTCCTCGTCTACGACTGGCCTCAGCCATGGGTCATGCTCGTCAAAAAGTAGGGATGCAACATCCACCCTAGCAGCTATGAGAGACTTATTCCATCCTTTCTTGAAGTTTAGACGGCTGATATAGCCTATCTAAACTTCAGCATCTTCATATGCCGCATCCCAATCAGAGTTGTAAGAGTCTTCCTTGGCAATGACAGCCTCGGACTCCTTCTTCTTTAGCTCTTCAACAAGCACCCTTTTCTCCTCCAGCACAGCAAGTTTGCTCGAGCAAACTTGTTCGTAGGCATGCCTCAGCTCCCGTAGCTCCGTGATCGTCGTATCCTTTTCTTTGCTCACAGTAGCAAGAGCCAAATCGGATGAGATCCGAGCAGAGTCAACAACCTTAAAATTGTCTTCAAGCTCCTTCCCCTTCAGCTTCAGGGCATATTTTTCTTGCTCCAGTTCACTGTTCTTCTTCACCAGCTCATCGCATGAACGATACAGCACGGCGAAGTCAATGACAAACTGTAAAAAAGAGAAGATATTATAAGAGGAAAATGAGAGGAGCCAGAAAAATGCAAGAGAAAAAGAAACCTTACCAGAGCAAGCCTTTAACTAGCCTGAAGGTCCAGGTGCTCTGAACCTACTGCCCTTTGACGATCAGCCGGGAGGACAGCTCTCTCGAGCAGAGTCGGGGCTAGCTGATGAGAAATTGCCACGGAGGCCCCTTCAAGCAGAGCAGACACTGGGACTAAGACCTGCCCAACCTTCATCCTCGCCTCAGCCCTTCTCTTCTATTCCTCCTTCTCGCTCTCCCTCTTTTTCCTCTCCTCCGCTCTCCTCTTCTCTTCTAACTTCTTCCTCTCTTCTTCTTTTTTCCTCTCTCTCTCTCACCAGCTCCTCTTCCTTCCTCCTCCTCTCCTGCTCCTGAGCGGAGGATCGGGAACCAGTAGCCACAGCCCCAGAAGTAGCTTTTTATTTCTTCGACCTCTGTGCAAGGAGCACGTGGTCCTCATCATCATCGTCTCTAATCAAGTTCTTCCTCGAAGGAACCATGTCTTTACTTGAGCTGCTAGAAGTGCTTGACGATCTCCGAGCTTCAGAAACCTCCTCACGGTCAGAGGAACTGCTACTATCAAGGCTCCTTCCACAGAAATTGTCACTCTCAGAGATGCTCTCCTCCTCGTCTATCTGGATAGGCTCTGCAGCAGTATCTTCGAGGGAATTGAACTCTGGTATACTATCCACTCGCCTCGCAATGAAGCTGGAGCCAACATTCTTATACTCGAGCAAGAAGGCAACAGATCTGGGGTGCTCACCATCACCTAAAAGCTCCCTGATTTTCCAAGCCGTTACCAACTCTGAAAGACGGACCTCGTTGAGTGCAGGTTCCAAGTTCTTTGACTTCGCTGCGCAAGAAAAAGAAAAAAAGAGTTAGAAAGGTCACAAATCAGCAAAAGTTCAAATAATAGGACAATGTCTACCTATATATTTCTCCCCGTAAAAAGGAACAGAGAATCTCCCAGACCTCGACCCTCCAAATTGGGGAGGGAACTGCCAATTCCTAACAAGGAAACCTTCTTATCAGTAGTTCTTATGGGAATCAGGTAGGTTTACTACCAATACCCTATCAGGGCTCTTAGCTTTGAGGTATAAGACACCTGAACTAGTTCGAGAAAAGGAATAACAGAAGCAGACCTCGATAAGTCCTAACCTAGTACCATACAACTGATTTATCCTATGGACGCCATTTACTATTTTCCACACAATGGGCGAGCATTGTGCAGGAACAATATTGAAATAGCCAAAGAAATGCAGGAACAAATCATTGGGAGGGAAAGTGAGTCCCCCCTGGGAAAGTAACAGAACATGGATCTAGTGAGCATCATCTATATCCCTAACATTCCTAGGAGGGGAGGCACAACACTCAATATCTACCCACTCAGGGATGTTGTAAAACTTCCTAAATTCAGAGATTGACCTATTCCCAATCTTATCCATTAGAAGACCCAAGAAAAGCTATAAACCAAAGAGAAAGTACAAGGAGAGGGCACAAGAAACTTACAAAATAGAAGATCGGTTCAGATGATGAAGAAGCACGAGCTCAGACAACTAAGAAACAATGGAAATGGAAATTGAGAGAAGAAGGTATGAGGCACTAAAGTTCTCAGAAGATAGAAGAGTACTGGAAAGGCTGAAGCGACGAGAGAAAACGTGGCTAACCCAACAAGCCTTCAAATTCTAATCATAATGCACAATAAGCGAAGCGGTGCCGCCAAATCAATTTCATAGTTTTTGAAGAATTGCAAATCAGCCATAATGGCTGATCATTTAAATCCATTGAACCCATAAACATGGCCCAACAAATTTAGGGGCAATTGTGGGTACCCGAAATTTAGAACCATGGGCCCGGACGAGTAGCCCAGTCCTGGCGGCCCAAAGTCCGGACCCCTCATCTCTTATATTGATCCGGTCTCCCCCACGTTTCCACAATTGGAAGTTATACGGGAGATGGAAAGTGTGGAAAAACCCATCACCTCCACTTACCTACATGTATATGTATGTATTAAACCCTAGGTCCGGGGCAAATGGACGAGTTGTATTCTCTGTAATTACTCTCCGGAGTGTATAGAAATAATATCGACTGCACCACCGTGGACGTAGGCACATCCTTGTTGAACCACGTACATCCTTTGTTGTGTGATTGGCATCTTATATTCCTTGTTCTTTCTTGATAATTTCTTCTCTCGTATTTATTTGTGTTGCATAATAATTTCCTCCACACCTTTAGACCACGTATTTCTTTTAGGTCCAAGCAAACGGTGGCTTACTCGCAAAGGATGATATTTTCTTTCGGAGCCCTTCCTCGTGCACATGATATATATATATATATATATATATATATATATATATATATATATATATGTAATCTTTTATCGCTCAATTCTCACATGCAACGGATTTTAACATGCACTAGTCCGCCTAGGTTACATAACATGTAGATGACAAGATTGGTAGGAGAACACCTCACAAAGCTCAAATATACATGTGACGTTATAATTTCAAATGAGCTTGTGTATGTGTGAATTTAGGAATATAAAAATAGAATCCATTATATCAACACAAAATCCAACTACTCCATGTAAGCATGGTAAAGAACATTTTAAGGACTGACAATCTAAACCAAAAGTTCTAGCCGCATGGAAGCGAAAAAGAAGGCATTCAAATACAAGTATATGCCACATAAAGTGTGTCAAACTAAAATATACACAAAACAAAAAACTTTTTGAGTTTATGTAATTTTTAACCAAACAAACAAAAATATTTACTCCAAAAGACAAACAAAAATCATTTGTAATTTTCATTAAGTCTAAATTACTCTTAAGATAAAACAACAAATGATAAACAAAATCTTTTTTGTATTGTTCATTTAATGAAAACTAAAATAAATATAATACAAAAGATAAACAAAAATCATAATTCTAGCATGAGATATGTGGTAAAGCAATGACTAGAAAATGATACAACATGCATACACCTAACAATGATATATAATTTGAAGCACAAAAATCTAGAGTATGCAAAGAAAGCTAACACATTCAACCTTTAAATTTAGCAAGGGAGGTTTCATGTGAAAGCAAATGAGAATCAACAGATCTAATTTCTAGTGCGTCTAAAATGATTTTCTAACCCATATAGATGTATATTTAAAATTATGGGATTTGGAAACTAATGAAATGCTAGATATAGACTTCGTGGGACTTCTTTTAAGATCAAAACAAAATGACCTAAGGTGACATTTTCTACCACAATGCAAGCATGTGAAAATACGAGGAATGATACCTAAGGTGTGACCTTTTCTAAAGTCCTTAGATAAAGTTGACCCTCAAAAACAAACAATGGTCTTTGCTTTAGCAACGGAAATATTTGAACAAGATGAGCTAGAACCATTACAACTTTTACTCGAGTCTTGTAAATCATTTTTCATTTTTAAAATTTAGAACTCAAGTAATAAATTAGACTCCTCAATTTCACGGGACTCCTTTTTTAAATTTTCTATAACTCCTAGAAGGTTATCATGCTCCCCCTCAATGTGAGCAAACGTGTCCCTAAGAGTCTTTTCTCGACTATCACTCTCTTTCTTGGACATATTTAAAATATTAAAATTGTAATTTATGTCCATGAGCTTTTCACGAAAAATATCTTTTTGAGATAGTGAGGTTTGCAAAAGTTCAATTCTAGATTTAAAACATAAATTTTCATTTTCAAGAAACTTAATTCTTTTTGCAAATCTCACATTTAATTCTCTTAAATTTTCATTACACTTATTAAGCCCATTAAATTCCTCTCGAATATCAAAAACATCATTATCATTAGAAATGAAAAAATAATCATTAAGACGTCCCATCGAGAGATACAAAACAAAAATTAAGAGTGAGTAAAAAATGAACCACCTAAAAATACAAGGAGCAAAAAAATTATAACAGCCGAAAAAAGGATCTTGGACGCGATAAATTAGTGCTCTGGCATTGATACCAATTTAAAAAATGCGAGTTTTTCTAAATCAATGCTTTGATACCACTTGTTGGAAATGATAGGACCCCAATTTTAAAATCTTTCAAATATAATTTCCTTTAAAGAGGAATAAAGATGGTTCAACTAAAAAAAAACATAAACAAGAAGAAATTTCTTCACAAATTAAAACTAAAGTAAACCAAATTTTAATTTTCTCAAAATTAAAATTATACTCAAAATCAAATTTGTGAATTTTTACTTTAAGACCCAAAATCAATTTAATCCCAAGTCCTAGAAATTTGCCTAAAAATAAATATTCATTTTGCAAATTTAGGTCCAACCAAATTTTATCCGATAAAATTAATGACTTGAATTAAATTAATACATACCCAAATTAAATTGGCACCAAATTAAATAAACCCATTTTATCTTTTTACCTAAGCATGCATCTATTGTGATTTTAAAAAGATAAAATAAATAAACAACCACTACGCAACGATGTACGAGGAAAAACCCATAACGGGAAAAAACCTCGTACGGCCCTAGCCTTAAGTCCGCTAAGTATGCTTTTATGATTACAAGACGGGTGACTTACACAACTCGACTTGACTCCGTCCAATCCCCTGGCGCGTCTTCTTGCAACTATCTCCGCCTAGTCGACAATATCGAAATCCCCCAAAACCTTGGAATCCACCAATGAGGCCGTTGGAACAACCGACAACCCGCACCTGAAGCCTTTCTCCAAGTGCGAATGCCGCAGCAACAAACAAGTCTTCTTCTTTGTGGGATGTACAAGTAAACTCAAACAACTCTTCAAACGGTAGAGTAGAAACCGATGCCAAACAAACTCCAAGCAAGATATATATATATATATATATATATATATATGTAGGGACTTGGATAAACTAAAACACGTATTGGGTGTAGAAACCTTGATTTTATTCTTAGGATAAAATCATGTTAACAAAAATCAAGGGGACTTTTTCTTTGGAAGAATTAACTCTCAAAACACTCTAAGTGAAGAAATGGTTATGAAAAACTCTCCTAAAAAATGTTGTTTCCGCACTAGTTAAATCTGTCAAAAAGTTAGTGAGAAAAAAGTAGTGGGAACATGGAGAAAACTGTCAAAAAATTGTTCTCGCCAAAGTCGTTCGAACGACATTCTCGCTGAACGACTTTACTAACGATGTTTTAGTTAGAAAAAGGAAATATCGTTAGAAGTCTCATTCGAACGACCTGGGAATCCCGTTGGATTGAGATTCCAGTTCGTTCGAACGACGTGTAAGAAAATGAAATATTCATTTTTAGTCCAAAACTTTTTATGATAATATCTAAAAAATATTTTCTGAGTAAAACAAAGTCGTTAAAACTATTTATAAAAAATTTATAAAATACACCCAATAATTTCCAAGATCCAATATATATATAATGCATTCATACCTTAGGAGCATTGGAACCAATGTTGTTGAAGTAAAAACGAGGCACAATAAACTCGGCATATGATGAAGCTTTATAATCTTGGCCACTACGTCTTCAACTAACACGTCATAGGCTTGGATGGATACACTTGAACACTATCCTATGACTCAAATATTTTTGTCTGGAATTGAACCAACACTACATTAAGACTCAATCGGAGACTTATGTCCTTACAATCCATGTGTAGAGAATTATGAATTTGTAATGAATTATTTAGTGTTCTTGAAGAAAATAGGAGAATTAGGGTTTTTCTGAAAAATATATGAATTGATCCAAGATATTGATTCCCATTATAATTTGATGATTCTAAAGCATTGGAACTTATTTATTTATGTTGGTATGATGTTAGGAATAAATATTTGGGAGTTTAAGACATTACAGTAGAGGATTTGAGGGTTAAGTTTGATGAAACCCCTAGGCAAAATATGTAGATTCTCACTACCTGTTTGATCGATCGATCGACCCATTAATGTTGATCGATCGACTGGATCGATCGATCGACCCATTAATGTTGATCGATCGACTGGATCGATCGATCGACCCTTTTCCCTCGATCGATTGACTTCTCCTGATTTTTGTAGATTATTTCCCTTTAAGGTTTGATAAATCCTAAGCTTGTAAGAACTCTTAGGGGGTTTAATAGAATATTGGGGGATGTGGTTAAGGTCGGTAGGGTTGTAGTTAATGCCCGAAATATGTTATTCATTATGGGATTGAATGGAATAATTAGGAGTGTTTACCGAGTGAGGTACGGTTAGAAGTTTCGTAAAAATTGGGATTTAAAGTGGACGAATGTTAATTTAAGGTTAGGACCAGTAGAAGAGGGACTTGGAATTACTGAGCTAACCTTAAAGACTAGTGGGTGACTTAGTAACCTTATGAGGTAGGTTTAAGTATTCGTTCTTATACGACGAGAGTTGTTGCGCTAAACATATTATGTGGAATATTCGGGATGACATTATAATACGTATGAGACTTAAGATATAGGGATGGTGTATACCTATATTAATGTGATGATTACCTAAGCTGTGTGAATACTTAGCATCTGGATTATTGTGTGTATGACATACCTACCATGGTATTACGGGAAGTTAATTTTTGAAAAAGGACCATCTTATCTTTGCGTGCCTTCTGGGTGATTTAGATTAGTACCTTAAGGACATAGGACTGTGAATGACTTATTGGTGAGTTGATAAGTCAGCTGACCATGGAAGCGTAGGTATGTGCGTGACCCATGGGTATGTGAACTATGTTCGCCTCCAATATGTATGATTTGTATTGATACGGTTCCCGAGTGATTCGAAACACGTGATCCTTATGTACGTGATGTACTGGGATTTGATAGCAGATTATGCGTGCACTGCAGCTTAGTCTATGGGTTCCATATATATATATATGTACTGAGAGTGATTTATATATGTACTTATGACTGGTTCACTTTTGCTTAGTATATGTGAATAACTAAGATATGTAAATGGGTTAAGAATGTGAAAATCTAAATAACACTTGAGATAAGTAATTTAATGAATGTGAATGTGGGATATAAATATGACTTATTTGGGTAATACGAGTAAGCACCCTATATTAGAATGTGAAAGTAGGAGTTACTACGGACTAGTTAGAGAGTGGAAGAACTAGGATGGGTTAAGGGTATACGTTAGGCGTGCATATTAGTTGAGGGGTGAGAAACTCATGTGAGAGTACGCATCTAACATGTATATAATATTTATAGTTTAATGCAATTAAACACCTGCTGTTTTTAAACTATTTTCACCTCGGGCTCTGACCCGTTTTCCTCCAAATCTATTTTGTTTTGTAAAAACATTTTTAGGTTCCCAACCAAAGGGACGCCAAGCATAGGAGTTCCATTCTTATGACGTGATGTAGATGTTGTGGAAGCTAAAGGATCTCGGTATTAGACGCTCCACATTTATCCTTGGTTCCTTCAGAGTCATTCATATCAGTTAGGGCATGTTTCCCATTCTTATTTAGAGATTGTAGATACATTGTTTCATTATTTCAGATGTTGGTTTATTTATTCAAACTCTTGTATTGGGATTTTATTTTGACTTTGGTATTAATGTTGGAGTGTTTACTCCAGACTCAGTTTATTTCATTATGTTGGTTATTCATATGAGTTTTTTTATGCGATTGATGAATGATGATTTAATTACTTGGTTAATTGTTAATTTAATTAATAAAATTAGGCATCTCTTTATTTTAAATATTAGGTGGTTAGTAAGTAACTAAATGTTTTCGACAGTGATGCTAAGACTGAACCAACTTGATATTCTTTATTAATTTAATAAAGGAGTAGATACCCGGTATTTAATTAGTCGGGGTGTCACGTCTAAATGAGTTGATTTATGATATGGTCAAAACTCAATGACTCAATATTATGACCACCTCTAGTATGATTAAAATTTTCAGGTTCGATTGCGAGATTTTGACTCGGTAGCCCAAGATGATGTGTGTATGCCCTAAAGCATGGTAGCATTTTAGAGATTTGCATCCGCGAGGTAATGCTCTGGGCATGGAGGTTAAATATATATATAAGGAGTGATATATGTGTAATGGATGTGATAGGCAAATAGGTATATATATATGAAGAAAAATATATACGGGTATATGCCACTAAAGTGTGAACATTGAATTAATAACTAGTGAAAGTTAATTGGAGTGAATTGATAATTATAATTATTGAAAGTTATGTGAAATTAATTGAGTAATTATAATTGTTAAGCGAATGACATAGGGTAGCGTATGGATTTAAGGGTATATTGAAACTAGTTAGGATGGGTAGCATAACTACGACTTAAAATGCATTCGTTAGGAGCGCATTGTAATTGAGGGGAGAAGATTATCTCATGTGATTGCGACACCAATTTAAATATAGAAGAATGTATTCATAATTATTATGCATTTTTATTACTTGCAAAATATTTTAAAAGGTTTTGGACACTGATCCGTGTCAAAATATTTTTAAAAAGTTTTAGGTGTCCAGCCACAGGGACGCTAAGCATGATTATCACATCCAGGTCATCGGGACTGCAGCAGTTGTGGAGTGTTGTAGGGATTGTTTAGCCGTATTCAATATTTGAGATTCTAGATAGGATTCAGTCAGTTACTATCAGGGTATATAGCCCAATGTATGTTTTTTTTTCAGTTTTATACAATTTAGTTGTATTGGATTATTGAATTGGATTGTAAATCGATGGTTTATGTGACACCCCGCTTAATTAAATATCGGGTGATCAGTTCTTTATTACATTAAATCAGAATATCCAGTTGGTTCAGAATATGCATCATTGTTGAAAACTTTTATTAAAATACTAACCACCTAATATTTAAAAAGGTTGATGTCAAAATTTTATCTATTAATTAATGCAAAACCAAATTAACGAATAATTAACATAAACCATCCAAACCAAACTCATATGAAAGGAAATGATTGAATAATAAATGCACCTGGAGTAAACACTTCCAGTCTAAGTATCAAGTACAATAATCTAACCGAAAAAATCCAACAACTGAACTGAGTAAATAAATAAATCAATAAATCTCTAACTGTCTAATAGAAAGGGGCAACATGCCCTAAAAGAAGTAAATAGGTTGGAATGAAGAATTGGTAAATATGGAGGCGTCTACTATTGAGGTCCTGTAACTTCCACAACAGCTACAACACGTGAAATGAATGGAACTCCTATGCTTAGTGTCCCTGTGGCTGGGGACCTAAAATAATTTGACAAAAGAGAAGAGATTTGCAAGAGACGGGTCAGAGCCCGAGAGTAAAACATTTGAAAATTTTAGCAAGTATTTAAATATTGCAGTTAAGTAAAATATTATGTACATGTTAGCTTTTTGAACACTCACTTGAGATTCTCACTTCTCAACTAATGTGCACGCCTAACGCACCTCTAAACCCATTCTAATTATTCTATCATCTAACTACACTATAGAAGAAATCCTTTTAATCACAACGCGCAAAACTAACCCTCATTTTCCATACAACACCATATTAAATGTTTTCACACTGTTATCTCAATTTGGGAAGTATTTATAAATTACGTTAGGTGCTCGCTTACTTAAGTTATTCAGAGATTTTCATCATTCTATATTTTTATCCACACACTTTCACACATTAAGTATCACTATATATATATATATAATAAAAAGGCATCTCTAGACTCAACTAGTGTGCCTTCACACTTTGCTATCAAGTCCCGGTACATCTCACAATACATAAGGACAATGAGTTCAGAATCTCCCACGAACCATAAAGTACAAATCACATATATTGGAGGCGAACATGGTTCCAAGCCTATGGGTTACGCACATACTTATGCACCCATATGAGCATCATCACTATCATTCTCAGATAGCCCGTACCTAGGTTCCATGCTCTGAGGTACCAGTCAAATATCCCCCCAAAGGCTCCTCAAGATAGGACTGTCCCCTTCCATAACCTCCCATGATAGCAAGTATGGTAGGTATGTCATACACATAATAAATATCATTATTGGCATTCACGCAACCTATCAAGTTCATTCAGTATACACACAACCCGAATCTTTAGCTTATACGTAGTATGTCTCTCATTACTACTTACATTACACACACTAGATTACGAATACTCTCTCACTCGTAACTTTCAGAGATATCTCATCGCTCTAACTATCATAAAGCATCATACCTATTATATTACCCACTAATTCTATTCTAACTTGAATCCCAATTATACTGCTAAACATCACTTTAACATCGTTCCACCCTTCAACTTGTTGTGATAAACAAAATTTTCACTGCTTCATCACCATACAACCAGCTCCACTGGCTTTATATCATAATATAACTTTCAACTTATAGTTATAACTACATACTTTTATAATGACCAAGGTACTGGACTCATGGGCTAATGGTCAAACATCTCCCTAATCCCAACCTTACACTAAGTTTCATGCGTGGGATGTCTCACAAAGAGAAATCCAAACAAGGAACCCCCCCCCCCCCCGATACACTACTACCTAGCATTATCGGTCATCTAAATTCGTTAGGCCCTCAGTCCATCGGATATACCCCTAAATTCCTGTCTCTTGACATAAAAGCTATATATTTTCCTGCAATTATATTTAAGCGAGGAACTCCCCCCCCCCCCCCCCCCCCAAATGCACTATCACTCAGCCTTGGTGGTAATCAAATTCCATAAACCTTGAACACAACCGGGACTCTCAAATTCTTTTCCTCGGACATATAAATATAAATCGCATCTCCCACGTCTCTAAAGGGGTGATATAATAATGTACTCTTCCCATCACCAAATCCTGAGCGCTAAATCTCTCCGCTCGACAGGAACCCTAATACACCTCGAATCATATCAATAAAGTCCCTACACACCGGGATCAAACATTTAGAGACAACTATAATCTCCGAAGTCCCTATAATAAGATAATATAGATGCGAGATCTACCCTCTCATAAGTGAGGCATCACCAAAACAACACATACTGCCCTTGAGAAGCAACCTCGATAGGCTTGCAATAACTTCCCACTATCGTTCTAACCGTTACTATAAATCCTTATCCAGGATAATGTTGTACTCGTATAACATGTCACTAAAATGAGTAATCTCAACAAAATATATACCACTATCAGTACACTCGCTCGACTATGGGTGACACCAGATATAATCCCGATATACCGGGGAAAAGACATACATAATAATAATGTTATTGATATATGCACTAAACTCATCTCACACGCGACTCTTGTGTAAATCAAAGTACCGTGACTCATTTGAGTCATATGAAACATAACTTCTTCTTAGAGGACAAAACTCATATTTTCTACCTTACCAATCACCCTGGCTGCTAAATTGGTTCCCGGACATAACACGTTTGTCCGAACCAAAACAAAAACTACTTTAATCATTGTCCTTACTAGGCACCATACTCTTATACCTTTACTAGCTTCGGGCAAAACTAATGCATGTGGTCCTACCTTCCACAAAAATACTTATATATATAATCCACTTATTTCTGGCCATACTGACCATATTAAGGTTGTCCTTCTCTCAGACTCTGGTACTCTCAACTCTGATGGCTAACCCATTGTTCCCTTAGTTTCGTTGGTCCTAAGGAATACACCACTGGCCTCAACAGCCCTGACTGAATTCACCATAACTTGGTAAGAATTCAGTTATCTGAATCATTTAAATGGGTCCCCTGATGGGTCTCCCCCTTATGGTGCTTTACTAACACCGTTTCACCCAGTCTTACGCATTGACTAATTTTTTTTTTCTTTTAGCTTCCCACACAAAGAAGCATTAACTTCTCTATTTACAAAATGTGACATTGTCACCATCTGCATCGACCGTCCAAGCAGAATTCCCCATAAGTGTTGGCAACTCTTCTTATGAGTAAATTTCCCACTAAAAATCCTCTTCTCCTTTTTACCTACTTCATTTGGTACAAAGTTTGTTAAATAATAAAATTCATTTTCACAAATGGACCACTATCCGACCCTCCTGTGATGAGTTTAGAACAATGTTCACATCTTATCTTGAACATCTGATGAGGGAACATGCAATCAAATCGTGCCTAAAATCCTTCCATTGATACAATATTTCACTTTTAAATGTGGTAGTTGACTCTCACCATTATATTTTGCTCCTACGAGCCAAGAAAAATTTACCCCAAATTTCCACTTTCGGTTAACCACACTCCGCCATATGACTAAGCCTTTGGATATTTAACCTCCGTTCTAGAATTCCACTGATCGTCCTCTTCAAAGGACCGTCTTACTCTATCCCATTCCAACCACACTGGGTGAGTTTAATTTGGCACCACTTCCTAATATAGCGGTACTTGAAAATCACATGTTGCACCCTAGCAGTCTTTATAGTTCTAACTTCCCCTGCCATAATAGGGGTGACATCAACTATGGTCATCATCCTCGAAAATACTCTACAACCTCAACTAAGCCCTGCCCCTTAGTGTCCTCCCAACGGCTCTCGCCTGTGATACTTCATTGTTCGGCACACAAACCCATCAGAACGCAAATAATATTCACTAATATATATGTTTATCAAGAGGACTAAATCTCACCATAGAAATCAACAATCCTAAACATAGGTCTCTATAACAAAGAAAGCTACGCTAGAAGCATAATAAACCACACAGATCCTAAAGACTCTGGAACCTAATGCTCTGATACACCCCGCCTAGTTAAATACTTGGTGATCAGTCCTTTATTAAATTAAATTAGAATATCCAATTGGTTCAGAATATGCATTACTGTCGAAAACTTTTATTAAAATACCAACCACCTAATATTTAAAGAGGTTGATGTCAAAATTTTATCATTTAATTAATGTAAAACCAAATTAATGAATAATTAACATTCACCATCCAAACCAAACTCATATGAAAGGAAATGACTGAATAATAAATGAAATTGGAGTAAACACTTCCAGTCTAAGTATCAAGTACAATAATCCAACCGAAATAATCCAACAACTGAATTGAGTAAATAAATAAATCCATAAATCTCTGACAGTCTAATATAAAGGGGAAACATTCCCTAAAAAAGTAAATAGGTCGGAATCAAGAAATGGTAAATATGGAGGCATATACTATCGAGGTCCTGTAACTTTCACCGCAGCTATAGCACGTCAAATGAATGGAACTCCCATACTTGGTGTCCTTGTGGCTGGGCACCTAAAATAATTTGAAAAAAGAGAAGACATTTGCAAGAGACGGGTCAGAGCCCGAGTGTAATACATTTGAAAATTTTAGCACGTATTTAAATATTGAAGTTAAGAAAAATATTATGTGCATGCAAGCTTTTCGAACTCTCACATGAGATTCTCCGCTCTCAACTAATGTGCATGCCTAACGCTCCTCTAAACCCATTCTAATTATTCTATCATCCAACTAGACTATAGACAAAATCTTTCTAATCATTACCCGCAATACTAACCCTCATTTTCCATACAACACCATATTAAATGTTTTCACGACTGTTATCTCAATTTGGGAAGTATTTATAAATCACATTAAGTGTTATATTACTTAAGTTATTTAGAAATTTTCATCATTACATATCTTATCCACATACTTTCACACAGCAAGTATCACTACAGGTGATATATATATATATATATATATATATATATATATATATATATATATATATATATATATATACTACAAAGGCTCCTCTAGACTCAACTACTATGCCCTCATACTCTGCTCACTACACCAAATCTGTCGAATTGTCACGGTCATTGACCTTGACAAGTTCAACTTGTCAAGGTCAATGATCGTGATAATTCTGGGTGAGACAATTTTGTTCTTCAGGGACTTATGACCGTGACAAGTTCATTAGAATTGTCACGGTCGTGTCACGATCCTTGATCGCGACAAGTTTTGTCACGGTCAATGACCGTGACAAGACCATGACATTCTTTAAAAAATTATCACGGTCATTGACCGTGATAAGTCCGTGATAACTTTCTTTGTCATGGACTTATCACGGTCAATGACCGTGATAATTCTGGGCAGAATTGAAAAAAAATCTGTTGGGCAGTATGACCATTGCCACTGCCCAGCAGTATATTTATGCCTGTTATAGCATTGTTGTACCTGTTCAAATATCATATATACAAATAAAATAGAGATAATGAAAATATACATTCAAAATAGAGAGAATATGCATCACCATATAATTCAAATGTAACAACTTAAAACAATTCAATTCAACCTTAAAACAAATCAATTCAAACTTAAAACAATGTCACTAAAAGTTTGGGGTATGGTTAACTCTGAGGAGGTGAGTAGGCCACACGATATAAGAATTAACACACCCACTAATATACACCGTGCCATATTATTGGCGCAACCACAATGGGGAGTTCTCCTTCCCGGGTATCACATGCATGGCAAGCACCTTGGACTCGATGTCTTGAAGCTCACGTCCATGAACTAGTCCACCCTGGACGATATTCGGATCCCTCAACCCCCTCCCTATTAGCTGGCCATCAAATATGTCCATTATAAACACGCTTAGCCAACCAAGTGTCGACATCGGTCTGTTGAAGGGGGCCAAATACGAAAGTGGATCATCAAAGTCCGCACGTGTCGACGATGAAGCCGCGAGGTCCACATCCTCATCATCTTGCACCTCGTCCTCCCACACCTCATCCTCCACCGCCTTCTCCTTCCCTTTCCTCTTACGATTTTTACCTAATGAACGCTTCACGAATGAGAACATATCCTGGACCGTAGCCTCCAAACAGGACAGCTTCGCGTCATGTGAATCCACCTTTCTAGCCAATCCGGTGTCGCTCGTCTCTAATCCGATGATCCTAGATTTGGACACTCGCGAGCTCACCCCTTGCGATCAGAGCCAAGAACTTGTCTGAGTGCGTTTGTGGACAGAGACGCCTTATCGGCATCAGACTGCGACTCATGCACTTCCTTAATCTTTGCCTGAAACGACAAAAAGCACATGATTAGTAAAATAAGTAAATTAAAAAATTATAACATAATTAACAAAAAGTAAATTGTCGGATTACTTACAATCGTGGTCACGACGCTTGGGGACACCTCCTTTTCCCTCCCCCTCTTCATCCGAAGAGCCACATAAGTATCGAGCCTATATGGCCTACCCCTAGGGCCAATCCCTGTCCCCGAAATAAAATAAAGTAAAATTAGTATCGGCCCCGCAAAATAAAATAATGCAGAATAATATATTTTATGTAGTTATAGAAAAATTAAATCTTACCATCATCCTATGCTCCACCTCGGCGTAAGACGTCCGGCCGGAGTAGTGCACGTCTGTCTTTTTTGCCCGGTTTTCCCTTCTCGATTGGCAAGATTCCAATTGTCACTCCCCGATCTCATTGTCAATGAACTTTTGTCATTGTGCCAATGAGATCGGCTCCTTCGGCGGGACGGATTCACGCCTTTGGATAATGGACTCTCGTGTCTTCCCAAAGTATCGGGTCCACAAATTTTTCTTCCACGTCTTGTGTTGCTCCCTCGGCAACTCCAAGACGGCTGAATTGTTCCTATCCAACAAATACAATGTTAGTTGCAAATATATATAAATATAAATATAAAATGAAATTGAAATCGAAATTGAAAATTCATATAAATATAAATATAAATACATTACCTGTAGTGCCACCCAAATAACTAACTTGAGCTCATATGACACCTGCTTCCAACTAATGTACCCCGGGCCGATGATCGTCTTTACCATCTCAAGGGATCTCGCTAATAGCCCCGACTTGTTCTCGATGGCCATCCCCAATTTTCCATATTTTGGGAAACTAGGGGCCGAGGAGCCCTCGTCGCCTCCGCTACCACCGAGCCCAGACGACATCATCATAACAAGCATCATCATCCTCGCTTTAATACCTGAAGTAGGCATTTGCTGTAAAAAAATGTTATTAGTACATATCAAAATGAATTAAAAGAAGACATGCAAATATGTACAATTACTACAAATAAAAATGAATTGTTATTGTTAAACACCTCAATTCTGAATTCCAAAACAACAGCATCTAGCTCATAATATGTACAATTACTAAAAATCCGAAACATCCCCACCCCCACCCCTACTTCCCACACACACGCACATTACACAAGAGTGAAAATGATAAAGTGAAAATCAATTAAAAGCATTAAAAATGGATGTTTCAGTACAAATTGGAATATTTATTACAAATTGAAAAAAAGTTTGAAATTCGGGTTATCATCAAAAATGGATTGATATTCGGTAGGAGAAGCCAAGTCATCCACACTACTATTTAGATGCTTTGGCGCGTGTTGGACAATTGACCACGGCTCGTTGTTGGTATACTCCGAGTAAAACACTTGGTTAACCTTTTGAAATGCACAAACAAATGGCTCATCGCTCATGTGGTCGTTGCTCTTCAACTTGGACAAGTCAACCATGATCAAATTGGTGATAGGATCAACTTTACAAGCATTTTTATCCTCAACTCTTACCCAGTCACAGTAGAATACAACCTTTTTTAAGCTTATATAATCCAATGCAAATATATTTCGGATTACACCATAGTAAGTCATTTCAGCTTCAACGAGATTTTTATCTTTTACGCTCGCTCGAAAGAAAGTAAGAGCCTTGTATGAAATGCCCGAGTTCTGTAAATTTGTACTTTTCTCGTACACTTTAGCGCCGAAAATGTAACCGTTTAATTGATACTTTTTGTACTCTTGTGCCACGAACAAGGGTCCAGTGACTAGACGAGCAAGCCTTGATGTTGCATCACCCGTCTTTAAGAGCTGAGAATATAGATAAATTAATTATATTAGTTGTAAAATTTGAGTGTAATGTAACGTTATATAATGGCCATTTTCATTATAATTACCTCTTGTGTCAACCACAACCTAAATTCGTTGTCTAATTGTACCATTGTTTTTTGTCTTTTATTGTTCTCACAGGCTTCATATTTTCTGCATATTATAAAATTAATCATGTATAAAATAATCTAAAATAATGTTAAACATTATAATAATCGAAAATTACTTTTTCCATTCTTCGACATCTTCATGTGTGTAAAATAGATAACGAGCTACTTATTCATGTTGAAAACTCTTTAACTTCACTCGTTTTCCCATCACATGACCACCATTATCGACGAACTCATCAGTGTCATCAACGCTAGTCGAGTCAGGCATATATTCTCGAGTATATATTGATGACTCCATGGTCATGTATTCCTCTGCAATTGATCCTGCAATGTATTGCGTATTCTTGACGTAATCTTTAAAAACTTTCATCAATCTTTCAAGCAGATACATCCACTGATATCTAACTAGGCCACAAAGAAGTGCCTCATCGCATAGGTGTACCAACAAGTGAACACTTGTGTCAAAGACTGCTGGGGGAAAGTACTTCTCCAACACACAAATCACTTCGATCACCGCCAATTTTGCAGCCACTATGTGTTCTCGATTGACTACCTTCTCACACAAAAGTGAGAAGGTAATACTAATTTGCATAATAGCCCTCCGTAAATCCTTGTGCTTAAAGAAACATTGCTTAAACAATAGAAGAAACAATTGCATGATCACATGCTAAGCATGGGACTTACACTTATATAAATCATGAGTAGCATAATTCACAATCCTTTGCAAGTTGGACGAAAAAGTAGATGGCCCTTCAAATTATATATTGTGTATAAAAGCACCTTCCTTTCACCACTCGTCAAAGTAAACGCACCAGGGGGAATTATTGTCCTTCCCCTACTATATTCTTCAACCATAGTTGTGGCTTAAGTTTTAACGATTTAAGGTCTTTTATGCATTTTCTCCATCCTTCGAATGACTCCCCCCAAGGCAAGTGCCCATAATATATTCAGCAAAGTTCTTCTCTTCATGCATCACATCCAATACATGGTGCACCGGGTTATTCTTCCAATAAGGCAAGTCAAATAAAATTGACCTCCTAGACCATTCCTTTCTTGTCTCAGTTTCATTTCCAGTTGGGGTCTTCTTATGCTTGACATTATTAAATTTGGCATTCTTACCTGACATATTAGGGCCACATTCAGAAGATTTACTTTTAATTTTTGAACCCAAAAGTTGTCGCGACGGTAGCCTATGTTCAACCCCGCCCAATAAAAAATTATAACCTTTTCCAGATCTGAAACTATGAGCCAGGGGTAAAAACCTCTTGTAGCAATGGTATACATTTTTTAAGCTAAAGGATAGATGAAGAGATTCAGTCCCCTCTCCATAAATAGGATACCCCAAATAACCATGTACTATACAGCCGGATAATGTCCCATAAGCTGGAAAATCATGAATTGCCCACATCAACATAGCTTTCAGCGTAAACTCTTCTTTTCTAAAAGAGTCAAATGATTGCACACCCTCTTCCCACAACTCATTTAATTCTTCTACCAAAGGAGCCAGGTAGACATCGATGTCATCACTTGGTGCCTTTGGCCCAGGTATCAACAAAAGCCATCATCAAAAATTTAGGTCTCATACACTGTGAAGGAGGGAGGTTAAGTGGGGCTAGGATCACTGGCCATACACTCTAATTGGTGCTTAGATTTCCAAATGGATTGAAACCATCTGTTGATATAGCCAAACGAATGTTGTGTTGTTCTCAAGCAAAATCAGGATACTCATAATTCATCCTCCTCCAGGAAGTAGAATCAATAGGATGACACATGATATTACCCCTACTTCTTCCCTAGCATGCCAAGTCATTGCCTCTGCTATCCATGGTACTGTGAAAAATCGCTTTAATTTAGGCCCAACGAGAAAATATTTCAATACTTTTTTAGGCACTTTTGAGCTTGTGCCTTCCTTACTAGTAGATTGGACATATTTAGGTTCATCGCATACCGGACAACGATCGAGATTTTCATACTCATTTCGGTATAGTATGCAGTCATACACACAAGCATGAATCAATTTATACTTCATTCCCAAACCTTTCAAACTGTTCTTCATAATATGATAGCTATTTGGAAGTGTATTCTCCTTGGGTAATAAGCCCTTCACCCATTTCATAATTCCTGTCACACTATTGCCAGACAAATCGTACTGTGTCTTCAAATTGTGTAAAACAACCATGGCATGTAAAGTTGTTTCATCTTTCTCACATCCAGAGTATAACGGTTAGGTTGCCTTAAATTTTAAACTTGGGTAGTCATCGTCAAGTTTATCATGATATCTTTACGAGCACTTGAACCTTCTACATCATCAGTAACCTCATTCTACTTTGCTTCATAAACTCCGTACACATCATCAACTAAATCCTCTAACATATTATGATCTACGTCATCCCCTTCTACATCTATCCTACTTGTTGATGGTTGTTGTGAAGGTTAGTCGGGTACAAAAGGAACTTTCAATTCACCGTGAAAACTCCAAAATCGATAACCATCTTGCATACTCGATCTTAACAAATGTAGTTCAACTGTTTTCCACTCAAACACCTTACCATTCTTACACCTAGCACATGGACATGAAAACTCTTCATCATTATGACATCTCTTTGCATATTTCACAAATTCGTTAGCACCTCTGCGAAACACATCCCCCATTCTATTTGTCTCACCCATCCACTCTTTGTATTTCGGATATCCCATCACAGCTACCACAACTAATCACCTATTAAAGGTACGAAGCGTATATTCATGGATTAGTGTAAACAAAACTTAGATTTATAGTTTGTTTCATTTAATTATGTCTTATTTATATTCAAATTCAATTTATAATAGAAATTTCTATTTCCTCCATCTCCTCTAAAGGGTGAGTGGTCATATCCCATTCAAGACCGCATTTTTCTGTAATATAGTTAACAGCTCATGCACATTTTTACAATTTGAAAAAAATTCGGCAGCATATCCCCGTAGTTCTCCAAGTACACGACGTAGATTGGCAAGTGTGAGTGTTATTTCAATTGATCAATTGAAATAACAGTCACACTTGTCAATCTAGTATGTACCCAGAGAACATTAGGATACGACTGCAGAACTTCCTCCAAAAGTAACAACTTTAAGCCACTAAGAATATTATACAGAAATTATGCAGTCCCAAACTATCCAAACGGGACAATTCGAGAAATCTCATTACAGGGGTAATGATTGTCGAACGTGTCTAAGGGCCATTGAATGCGTACGCACAAGAACTAGAAGGCTAGTATCTGTGCGCACTATATATAATTTTAAGTATGTTTCATTTAATTATCATACTATATATATATATATATATATATATATATATATATATATGTATATATATATATATTGTTCGTGATACAAAGTAATTTTAAAAAAAAGTTGAAAAATCCCACTCCCATATGGACATTAATATAGTGGTCATACCACTTCTAAAATTAACCAACCCAACATCGATCCACTATAATCCAACCGCAACAACAAATGTGTATTCCGTACTCCTTCTAATTCATCTACTCAATTAATTCATTGAATCAATTAAACTAACAATTAAAGTATACAATTATTAATTTACTAATTTACAATGAGGGGCAATCCTACTTTCATATGAAATGGGCACTAATTAGTAATTTACTTTCATATAAAACTATACAATTAAAGTTACAATTAAGGCTATACAATTTATTTTATTAAAGCTATACAATTAAAGTTATTTCGAATCTTAACAATTATCTATTAATAAGGGGCAATCCTACTTGCATATGAAAGGGGCAATACATATTTTATTAATCAATTTGTCCGTTTCAATTGTTGAGATTGCCCCACCACACACACCCCCCACCCCACCACCACCACACACACACACACACCCCACACCCCACCCCTTCCCCCACCACACACACACACATGTACACGCACACACACCCCACCACCCCCGCCCCCACCACACACACACGCACACACCTGCACACATACACACACATACACCCCACCACCCCTACCCCCCTCACCCCACCACACATGCACACACCTGCACACACACACACACCACCACCACCCCTTGCCCCCACCCAGCCCCCTGTACATCCCCTCCCTAGCCCCCTGTCCCTCCCCCTCCCCCCACCACACACACACATGTGTACACACACCCCACCCCACCCCCACCACCCCCTGCTCCCCTCCACCCACCACACACATATATACACACACATACATACACATATATAAATAAAAGAGAAAGAGAGGAAAAAACATACCTTGGAGAGAGAGAGAGAGCTCGAAATCGCTTAAAGAGATAAAGAGAGGGAAAACCAAAAACGGTGGGAAAAAAAAAAGCGTATGGCTTTTTTTGCTGAAGAAATTGTCACGGACGTGTCACGGTCCTTGATGGTGACAATTATTATAAGGCTTATCACGATCATTGACCGTGACAAAAAACGCGTATTTTTTTGTCACGATCATTGATTGTGACAAGGCTGGCCGACTAAAGGGTGCCAATTTAGTCTTTTTGGTGTAGTGGTTATCAATTCCTGGTACATGTCTCACTACATAAGGACAATGAGTTCGGAATCTCCCACAAACCATAAAGTACAAATCACACATATTGGAGGCAAACATGGTTCCAAGCCTATGGGTTACGCGCTTTCCTATGCACCCATATGACCGTCATCACTATCATTCTCAGATAGCCCGTACCTATGGTAGGTATGTTACACAGAGAATAAATATCATTATAGGCATTCACACAACCTATCAAGTTCATTAAGTATACACACAACCCGAATCTTAAACTTATACGTAGTATGTCTCTCATTACTACTTACATTACACACTAGATTACGCATACTCTCTCGCTCGTAACTTTCAGAGATAGCTCGTCGCTCCAATTATCATAAAGCATTATACCTATTATATTACACACTAATTCTGTTCTAACCTGAATCCCAATTATACTACTAAACATCACTTTAAATAAACATGTTACCCTGGTTTGAAACGGAAGAAATTTCCTAGAAACTGGAACTGTTGTTCGAACCAGAAGCTATCTCATTTGAACGAGATAGCTTGTTATTAGAACAACATATCGCATGACACTGGTTCTCGTTCGAACTAGACTCAATCTCGTTTGAATGAGATTGAGTAATTTCGTCCCCATCTAGCACTTGCTACGTTTTTCACCCATAAATAGCCCTAAAACCTATATAAATCAGTCTCAAACTCCCTCCATTCAATTCCAATTCACTTTTCACATACTAAAATGATTTCTAACATTCTAAAAGCATCAATTCATGATTAACTAACCCTTAAATCCAAAATCCCAAATTTCAGTTTCATTGAACCCTAATTCATAAAATTTCAAATTAGACCTTCTAATCCTACATTTAAATCATCAATTTTCATCATAAATTCGTGGTTACTCGTCTAATTACATGGACAATTCATCTCTATGTGAATTTAGCTCTAATATATCCTTTAATCATAAATTTCTCATCAATTTACATGCAATTCAAGGGGATTTCATTACCTACACTAACATGAACACATTTAATGCTAAAAGATAAAGATTTAAACACTTGCCTTACAAAATATGGTATGATCCTTTGGTGTTGTTGGTAGGGTTATGACCCTCATTCTTCGATCTACACGATGGTGGTTTCGGTGGTGGAAAAATTGCACTTGTGGTGGCTCTTCCCTAGACTTCTCTTCCTCTTTCTCTCTTTTTGGCTTCTCTCTGTTTCTCACTCTTTATCATGGAAGATAGCCTAATCTAACCCACATAGGAGACATTTTTATTTCTCTAATTTTCGTCCTTTATTTTACCCCAAAAATACAATTTACTAAAATGCCCTTTCAGGATGCCGGTTCGGCATAAAACTGCCCCGGAATCCAAACTAAGCCCCCGGGTAGACTTTTCTGACTATATTGAACCTTTTGGACACAACGACACACTCTAAAGGATAATATGAGCGATTTATAAATAATTTACTTTTTATTCCATTAACTTAGTCCCGACACGACTAACACGTGCGTCCCGACTTAATTTCCATGATTGTCGTATTTTTTACTCACGACAGAATTGATATTTTCATAATCATCTATTACTTTAATGACTAAATAATATTCAACATAATTCTCACCAATAAATTCTAACTCTCATCATGCTAATAATTATTTAATTAAATCCGGATTAATCATAAATAACTTTCCCATTTAAATTAATTAATCCCATAATTGAAATAAAATCTTTCAAAAATACGGGGTATTACAGTTAATTCGATTAATGTATTTTAATATATTTTAGTATTCAGATTTGATTATGTGATTGTGGATTTAATTATTTGTCTGGCATAGCTGATGGTGAATAGTTTTATTTATATTAATTTAATTAATGTTTAAAATTGACACGTGACTTGATTAAATAATAGGTGGTTTGTATTAAATTGGATTTTTGACAGTGATGCTAAGAATGAGCCATTTGAGATTCATGTTTTATTTTAGTAGAGGGCTGGCCACCTATTATTTTAATAAGTGGGGTGTCACATAAGATATGAGACAATAGGTTTTAACCAATTTCTAATATGGGACGAAAAAATTAGTAAATAAAAATAATCCTAAAAAGGGTGTTGAATATTTCACATGAGTCAAAGACTTCTTTTCTTTATTTTATGATACAATATCTTAAAAGAACTTAAGCTTGGAAATTTCTCTCAACGTTGTTCAATTTTTTGCACAATCGAAATATGATCTAATGTTCTTAGTTGATAAATCTCATCATGTTATTAGAATTTTATAGATAATCTTTTCTTTATTATGAATAATGGACGTGAAACTCAAATTTGGTAAGTGTGATAATATTGTTGATATTTCTATTTATCAGAATGGGGTACTAGAGTTGTTCTCTTATTGCAAAAATCTCTTTCTGATATGTAAAACTTTTTATTTGAGATAAGTTTCTAGGTTCTCAATTGTTATAATTTTCTTTGCATCTTATTACCATTTTTCCCATGTAGTATTTCACACACGTTTTCTTAGAAAAATTCTTTTGAAATGCATCTATATATATATATATATATATAGTGGTAATTGTATTTAGTATACACTTTCTCTATTTTCGTCTTTATTATTTTTAGAGTTAATGTTGTTTATTAATGTCCTTAAGTATGTGGTATTACCGTTGACTTTGATATTAATACAAAATTTTCATATATGTTGATATCATAGTTTTTACATTTGGGATAAATATGCTACATTATATACAAATGTTGTTTTTATTGTCTTTTATGTTGATTATATTTGATAGGGTTCCAGAATGAAATTCCATTATATCTTAGTGTATCCTATATCCTTGGTGGTTACTATTTATGATATAACTGATGCTTCATGCTTGGATGTTTCTTAAGCATATTTCATAGATACTTGCTTTGTCTTAGGTGATCATTTGGTATCTAGGCTTATGTTTATGTTCCATGAGTTAGGATTATAAACTTTGATTTCTCATATGTTATATAGTATCTTTTATATCCTATACTCTCTCCTTGTTGTGCTCAACTTGATGTTTAGTGCATTTTGAGTAATTATGATAAAATATGACGATGATTATTATATATTTGACTTGTTATATCATTATTTATTATTTGTGCCTTTATATATTATACCATGTTATTAATATCCCGTAATTTAATCACATCCATGTGCTTATCGTGTTACATAGTATGTTTTTTCACACTATAACATCATTTTCTCTAATTATGTCATATAGGTATGCTACGTGTGTCCGTATTGATTTAGTTTCTTAATTTTTTCATATTTCCTAAATGGGAAAAAAATTCCTCAAGGGAGAGAAGACTTGATTAAGGGGGAGAATAAATTTGTGACAAAATAAAGTTAGCTACAGGATAGAAAGAGGGAAAATTTATCTTCTTCGGTTATACTTTTCACTTGAGAAGAGTTAATGTTATCGCATATTAAAGAAATTTTAGTTAAGGTTAATAGATTATTGTCTTTTGGTGACATGTATATTAAGGTTGTTCCGCATATCATAGTAATCTATGGTACTTTATATAGTGTTATCTTTGGTTCATAACCTATTTTAACTTTTATCTCAATTATATATTGTGGTTTATCTTTACTCGTTCATTTATTTAGAAAATACTTCAATATGTTCCTAAGGACACTATTTCTTTATTCCATCATTTTCCCTTTGTTGATTCCATGACAAAAGATGGGAGAGAACTTCCAAGGGGGAGAATCTTTCTTGAGGGGGATAATATTCTTTAAAGGAAAGATTGTTTAAGCAAGAGGAAGTATTATTATGTGGAAATGAAATCATGACAGATGAGTTAGGGAATGAAGTTCATATATCGTACCTTGTTGAAATATTAGATAAACTTGGTATATGTTCTTTAGTGATTAGATTAAACATGTTTACATTATTATATCTTGTATTCATCTTATTACTCATGTTGTCTTATCATTTATTTTACATATTGGTATCTTGAGGAATTTACTGGTGCCTCACAATAAACGGTTTTCAAGAGTTCCAAATAGTTGTGGAATCTCTTGTGATTCATTCGAGCGTGTCTCTCTATTTTTTCATGCCTTTGGTCGGGTAAGTCGTATTATAGGTAATAAATTTGATTCATTTATTTGTAATCTTTTGTTATGTGTGTTTTACCATGGAATAGATAAAAGGGGATATTAAAAGAGTACAAGTATGTTCAAAAGCTCTATATGATTATATTTTTTTCCCAAAAATTATCCCAAGAGGGGGGGGGGGGGGGGGGGTGAATTGGGATAATGATGTTTTGTCGAATTTGCGCAAATTAACATTTATTTATTTATTTTCATTGTCCTTTTATAAACATTGCAACTTAATAAAGACCATTTCTTAGTTTGTTGATAAAATGACTTCTCTATTGTTGTCTTGCATCCACTAATATTCATATTCACATCAAGATATATAAGTATTAAGAATATTAAAGTGAATAATGAATGTAAATGTAGTTAGAAATGAGATATGGTTTAAAGGAACTTTGGAAATAAAGATTTTAACGAGATTCAACCCCGCCTACATCCACGCTCGAGATGGTACTCGAGAACTTCACAATCTTCGATTCACTTATGGTGGAACTAAAACATTACAATGAACAACAACTTGAAAAATCACAACCAATAAAACGATACCTTCATCCTTGACCAAGCCCACACAAAATCCCAAGGTCTTTAAATATCTTGATGTCCCAAAGCAATGGCACTACTAGTCGAGAAGATACAATGAAGTTTATCGCAATCAATGGTAACACATTGGTAACCAAAACATAAAGTAAAGTTTCTTTACTAAAACAATGGTTCCATGGGTTTACTTTCTATTTCTAAAAAAGTAAATAAACAAGTGATCTCATGTAATTTTCCCAAATGGGTTTTGGGTATGGATCAATATCTTAGAAGAATTGAGTTTTAATCTCTAAGGACACATATTGTTTTGGGGTAACTTGGTTCAAAAGAGGCTTTAGATTTAAATCACTTTCAATCATAAGTGGGTTTGGGGTAAAAATATTTGTCATAGGATATTTTGGATCTTGGGAATTCGGTTCTATTAAACGTGTGTGATAAATAATTAAACCAACTCACAAATTCCAATTGCAAACTTATTTAATTAGTGTCAATTTTTTAATCAAATAAATTTAGCCCTTAAAATCAAACAACTACGTGTGTGCGTGTGTCAAACCATCATAACCACAAATATGTTAACTCACATATTTCTAGAAAAATCCCCTCAGGGCAAAACCGTTTATTTCACTATAATTTGTAAATCATAATTTACACGTGAAATCTACAATAAGTTTACCACATCAAACCTATATAGACGCGCAGTCTAGAGTTAGCAATGAATTTCACGTAGCGAACCCACATGAACTGCAGTCCAATCTTCAGCAAAGATCCACACGCAGCGAACCTCAATGACCTCAGTCTTCAAGTATAAAGACACACTCAATAAAATTTTAACAATAGCAAAGTATGTTCTTGGGTTCCAAAATAATTCACCTAAACATTGAGATTTTTGTGAATTGAAAAACAAAGGGTTTAAAGCCCCAACTTAAGAAGCCAAAAGTGTTTTGTTGAATTGCACTGTTTGTAGAATGAAAAACGAAAAGACTTCTTAACAAAATACGCCTCGCTTAACATTTATTTATATAAGCCTTAAGGTGGCAGGTCACTCGAACGAAATCAGATCTCGCTCGAACGGTTACACATGTCGTTCAAACGAGCTTCGCAGGAAATGGCATGTCATTTGAACGATAGGGATTATCGCTCGAACGAGCCTATTGAAAAAATATTTTTATTTTTCTTTTCCCAAAAAATGCAGCACCTTATAACTTTGAAAAATAATTTTGACGAAAAACTTAAAAACTACGCTTCAACACTTAGAAAAATTTTGATGAAAAAAATCCCAATATTCTAAGTGAAATGCTAAGGAATAAAAACCCAACATTTACCAATTTCATCTTGCGGAGGTTTGAATGTTGAAGAAACTTGATATTCGGATCCGTCTTTTTGCATATGTGATCTTGAACATTCTTCGATGGTTCTAGCGGTATACGACATACTAATTGATAACAAACATTTATAAAATCATGTCCTTACAGGTTCACATGGGTTTGTTACTTAAAAGAAATCTTTGTAACATGGGTGAAACTTTCTCTCTCTATAAATGCATTATTTCTAAGATTATCAAGAACTTGGGCTAAATGGACTTGGGGTGTGTAACATGTTTGATGATAAGTTTTGATTCTTGATACTTTCTTTCCATATAAATTCATTTTTTCTTGGATTATATGGGTTTGGGGAGTGTAACTCGTATGAATGGGTTTACTTTGAAACTCATGGGGTTTGGTTTGGAATATGAATTTAATGGGTTTTGATTCTTGGAACTCATTTGGTTTGGAATTTGAACAGGTTTTAGGTATGATTCTTTATTTTAATAGATCTTTGGCTAGAATGGATATTTGGGTTTGAATCTTACATATATGTAATAGAGGGAAAGTAGGATGACTCAAGCTTGGGTTTAGGCTTGGCGAGTTTTGATGTAGGTTTTCTTATTTGCTTATATTATTCAAAGGAAGCCAAAGGTTGGTAATAAGTTTGAAAATGGTTGGCGTGTTAGGATAAAAGGTTAGAGATTTGTACCAAATTCAAAAGGTGAAATCTTCCACCTTTAGTCGACATAAAATGGAGTTTAGTCGACTAAAACTCCTTTAGTTGAGGCTGTCTACAAGGTATATTTTCTTGGACTATTAGTCGACTAAACCGTTAATGTTTTAGCCTAAATGTTGTTTGTTTTTAGTCCAAACTTTAAGGAAGGTTTAGGGAGCTCTAGGGTGGGCTTAAGTATGTAGGTTTTGGGCATATATATATTAAAATATGTTACTTTACTTTTGTAAAATGGTTCTTAAAGTACATCGCAAATAAAGTAATAACATCATGGAATTTGAGCATTCTTTGACATGCTTGAACCATCAAATGAGGGCTTGTATATATTTCTTGCTTTGAGCTTTATCACCAAAGGTAGTGGGGTGTGGTTCTGAACTTTCTTGTGTGACAGGTGATGTTGAACTGAGCTTGAGGTTTGAGAGTTTATCTTTGCTAGGGTTTGATTTAAGCTTTGAGTCACTATTATGATCTTCACTATCTTGGCTGATATCTTTTATGACAAGTTGATATTGATCTTTATTGATTGGGATCTTCATTATGTTTCTTAGGCATTTTGGTATGATTGCATGGTTGATGTGTTCCTTGTAACATATGTCATAAATTATTGAGTGCTTATTTTAATCTCAAGTACATTAGAGAGAAGATAGTGAGCTTATGATCAATTGTGTTATCATCATAAAAAAAATATTTTTAGGTGAAATACATTGGGTTTCAAAATTTTCCCCTTTTTGATGATGAAAATACACTTTATATAGTTTGAGAAAAGGTTGAAAGTCTTCCCCTTGCTTTGAGACTTGGTTTTTATAAAACTATTTTCTCCCCCTTTGTTGAAGCATTTTTTTTTCTCATATCATTTTGCTCCCCCTTTTGTCATTATCGAAAATGGTGATTTTTTTCAAAAGTACGTGTTCTTATCTTTTAAGAAATAAGTATCCTTTGGGTGCGGAAGTCTATTAGTTGAAATGATGGTCAATAGAACATATACAAGAGTAGATAATGCATGAAAATTAGTGATGCACGTGGCTTATATGGGATGGTAAAAAGTTTATCATCAGGGAAAAGGTTTTATTGAAATATTATATTTTGGTAGAGTTAATTTTCTTTGAAAATATTTCGTCCTCTGGTTTAACAAGTGCATTGTTGGTTTAAAGAAATCCTATAGTTGGTAAGAGTTTTGGTTTAGAAGAACTGTAATTATATTATCGCATCAAGTTTGAATTTTGGTAAGGAAATATTTGAAAAATCATTTGATGGGTTTCATAGTTGGTTCAATATAATGTTTTTTTTACTTAGTTTGTCTTCATACTTGAATTATGTCATTTTAGGGAAGAAATATGAAATTAAGTTTGTAAATCAATAGTGTTTCCAATGTTTGTGGAGGGATATTGTTGCAATTTGTCAAAACCTTTTTGATAAGATCAGTGTGTGCCATTCTTAATTTATGTGCTAAATACCATATATGAGTATAAATGTGTGAGTTCATCAAGGTGAGCTTTTTCAAAAAAGTGTGTGTGCGCACAAATGCATTTTAAGTACATATTCTTTATCTATGTCCCTTTCTTTATAAATTTTTGCCAAATTTTTGCCTTTATATGGATAACTTCTTGAAGAATATTTCTTGAGTTTGTATTTTCCATATTTGGTTTATAAGTATCCTATCCTCCACCTTTGATATACTTTTTTTTTCTTGTCGAATCTCAATAATCCCACGTTCACATACAATCTAATGTCAATAATATCATGTATGCTCTTTTAGTTTTACAATGATGGTCATAACTCATACATTAAGTATTTAGGCTTCACACACATCTATGATTCAATAGGTGTATTCTCACAAAGTAATGGGATTTCCATTACAAACATTTTCTCGTAAGTATTGGAATATGTATATATGGGAATGCCACATTTTATTGACTTAATTCCTAAGCAATGACTTACGGTGATGGGATTATCATCAAGATTCAACTAAGCATATGTATCATTTAGGCCCAATATTGTACAATAACGATGGGATGGCCATTATATCTTAGGTGAAAATTTATTTTCAATTTAAGCATGTTTTCATATGAGAAGGGATAGCCTTCTACAAAATAATGGGTATGATTGCTACCAAAATATCATACGAATAGGAATTCCATTCGATATTTACTAAGGTAGGATTGTCACCTCGATCTCATTAGTGGGGTTACAAATAAAATATTACAATGATGGGAATGCCATCAAATTTCAAATTATATGAGCACGGTTGAAGTATGACTCGATTGTAGATCCGGTATCAAACAACTTTTGAATTTTCATGAGAAGATGTTCAATCATGTATTTTCTCTAGCGTGTGATTTTGAGTCTCCATTGAGACTTTCTTAAACTTGGTCTATTTTTATCAAGATGATCTAGTAAACACATTGGAGCATATTTTTTAGCATGTGTAAAAATAGGTGTGAGTATGATCATATGCATGTAGCATTTATTTCTCGTAAGGTAAATCGTATCTTAACAAGTGAATATTACTAATGAATTTCAAAAATTTCTAGGCACCGATGTCATAGACTGTAAGCATATTAATTCGTGAGTCATAAAGCAGTAATGAAAGTATTTGTTCAAATGTACTAGTGAGCAATATGAACTACAAGTGTAGCATGTGTCAAGGATATTTCAATGGTGAGTACAACTAAATGGACTTGTGTCACAACAATGAATATTTATATTTAAAGCACGTGTGAAAACACTTAATGATGTCGTATATCACAATAACATGGTATTAACATCATAGACTCGTGTGATAATATTGATTTGTATCGAATATTACATTTATTTACCCTCTATACTTATGCATTTTAGCCCCCTCGAGTACCTTAATTCCTAGATTTTTGCTCATTAACCATACATAAAACCTATTTTATATATGTTTATATGGTTTGCGAGGTATAATTGAGCTTTTGTAGGTATTAAAGTGCTTAGAGTGAAGTTTGGTCGCATTTCAGGAAAGTTTCTTCATAAAGTGCTCATGCAATGGAACATTCAAGGGCATTTTAGTCATTTTATAATTTGGGTTTTAGGCCCAATGTCTTATCCATAATTGTATCCTTCGGAGTTAGCTTCGCGTAGCCTCTGACCGCACCTAATTTAGATTTATAACGAAGAAGTTACGACATGTTTCGTATGTTGATCAAAGATGAAAATTGAGACCTGTTAGGGGAGAATCGAGTTGCCAATTTTCCAAATCGATTCGGCTACAGCAAAAGTCCACAAATTTGTATTTTTAGGTGGGTTTTTGGTTGCGTATTTATGGGAAAACATTCCCTTGAGTGGGGGACTTCATTGTTTTAACATTAGGGAGGTTAGAAATCATATTTTGGGGGGATTTTTGTTGGAGCTTCCCTCTCCTATTTTCTCTTTGGGTGTATACCCATTTATGTAAGAACACTTTACTATTCATTCTCATTTCCCCTTATACATGCTTTATTACTTGGTTTCTTGCTTTTTAGTTAATTTTATTGCTTTGATTAATTAGTTGTTGGTCGTTTATTTGTTGTTTCAATAGTTTATTAGTTGTTTTTATTGCTTTAATCATGTTTAGTGTTTAGTGTTTAGTGTTTAGTGTTTAGTTTAAGGGTTGGGATCATTTATCAACCACTGATGGGCGTCGAGCTCCAAAAGTTAGGTTTTGGGTAAAATTGCATTTAATTGAAACCTCGTGTATTAAAGTTGGAATATTATGCGTTTAACTTTCCTTGTCACGCAACTTTAGTATTTAAAGCGATATTTCGAAATTAATACATGTGTGACCATTTTCGATTAAATGATTTATCTCGCATTTTTGGATTAAATTCCTTCATGTGTGATGTTTATAATTAAATGAATATGTTCGATTAAATATTTTCGAAGCGAAATTCTAATTACGTGAAGTTTAGCCCATGGCGGGGATGTGATCCTACCCTTAATTTATTAATTTAGTTTTATTTACGTTTTCCCCTTTTTCCCTTTGTAACATTATCAACTTTTACACTTTTATTCCTGAAATAATAAATCGATTATAATATATCAAACATTCCATGTGGATTATCGATACTCGGAATGGCCGCTATACTCCATTTGAGTGTAGTCATAGTTTAGGTCTTTTACATTGCGATCGAAAGTCGATAACAACGATTAGTATATCTACACGGACGCTCGATTTCCATTGCTGGGAGTGTTTGTTATAGATTATAATTCTTTTATTATTTCGTAGTATTCTTTTTTTTTGTATTTGTATTCTTTATTTTTCCTTCCTTTTTGACTTATACTAAATTGTTTCGAGAATCTTGAAATTTTGGCGCTCGACGTGTTATTGAATTACCTAATTTAAAATGTCTCACTATAACTTTTTAGATAATCTTAATTGTTATGAGAATAGTTTTCCAAGTTTCACTCTCAAGACTATGCGAGAATGCCTACAAATTCTTGAAATCTTGAGCATGAAATTCAAGAATTTGTAAGTAGTCCCTCATCGTCTTAGGGATGTAATTTGGGAAGCGGGGAATCGTCTAGCTATGAGCAAACCTCCCAAGAAGATATCATGTCTTCTTGTTGGTTTGATCATGACTTAGGTTTCAAGGAATTGAATGACCAATTTGAGAGTCTTATGGATTGGCCTTTAGAAGTAAATGCCCAACTTGATGAGATCATTTCTTCTTCACAAAGGTCGGTTAAGGTTGAAACTTGCATTTCATAGCCACCCCTTTTTGAGGCAGAAATCATTGAGAGTGATCCAAGCACTTTCAAATTTTAACCTCTTATTAATTCTTCCAATTGTATTGAAGTTGATTGTCCTTCCTGTCCTTTGTTCCCTACTATTCTCGAACCATTAAATTTATCAAAAGAATTGGTTGAAAGTCTTGAGGACTTTGACCTAATTCTTGAACGGATTGTTGTTTTGAGATGCTTCATCTCATGGGTTATTCACTTGCATTAGCCCCACCTACCTTTTTAATTAAAAATCCTTGGGGATGTAATTTTAATTTTTTCGAGATCAATGTGGTCTTTTCACCCTTAGTATCCAAACCCCCCATCACCCCACTAAAAAATTTAATTGGTGATGGTTCATTTCTTACACCTTTCATATGCCTTCTATTGTTCAAACAAAAGTCTTATTTTTCAGGAGGCATGCATGAAAAGGAGGGTTCACTAATTATCCATCAAAGTCAAATCGTATGTTGCATGGACCCTAAAAAATTTCAACTTCTAGTGTATAGTTAGTTAGAAGTTAAAATAGTAGGTTGTAAATAGTTAATTTTTTTCCCTTTCTTTCTTTTCTCACTTTTTAATTTTAGTCTAATGTAATTAGTTAAAGTTTATGTTATTCTTTTTGTTATGTTTGGTTCTAACATGTTTTGTAGATTCAATGGACTCATACTTATCGTGGATCACTCCATTTTGGGTAGTATCTTTTTTTCCTTCTCTTTCTTTTGTGTTCTTGATTTTCATCGAGGACAATGAAACATTTATGTTAAAGGGTGTGGTATATTCTATTCATTAGTTTCATTGATTTGATCACATGATATTCACTAAGCATGCTTTTTTGTAAACAAAAGAAAATTTTCAAAAATATTTTCTTTCTTTTTTATCTTTTGTTGGGATTTCGCCTTTGTTTTCGATGATAAATTTTAATAAATGTCCGATCTAATATACAATTAAATGATTCATGTTGTCGATATTAGAATTCATTAGACTTTAGTCCTCAAATCATTAATATCATGAGTAACTTCATGAATTAGACTTTAATCCCATGAGCACATGCACTTTTCTTGTTCTAATAATTTGGTTTAAGGCATTTATAACTCAGTTATCTTTGTTGCATTTTATATACTTACACTGAGTGAGCTTTGTGTTTTTCGTCATTTGTGAGTGTTTATACACTACTCTTTCCTCCTTGAAAATATTAAAGTCGTCGGTAATCTCTCTATTCTTTCATTGTTCGTTCATTAATTGAGTTCATTTATGAAATGTGTTACTTGAGAATGATTTTCAAATTTGTTTTGACTCGAGAATTTCATAAATTTTAGGAAATGATCATAGTCCATCTTTGTTATATTACCCGTATTGGCCTTGACCTCACCTTACATATTTCCCTAGTCAACCCATTTGAGCCTTAATACATCCTTTTGTTTCATAACCCAAAATCCCTTAACCAACTCCACATTGGAGTTATAAACTATACATATTACATTCCATACCTTTGTTTAAAATGATACTCGGTGTTGATACCAAATTTAGTCTCCTAACGTGGATCATTCAGTTGAAGACACGCGTCTACCACCTAGCAAATGCGAATATTTTTAACGAGCAACTCATACACTTCGAGAAACTCAAGCGTACCAAGCAACTTAAGCGTGCAGAGCTACTAAGCGTGGAGAGCACTCAAATCAAGAGAATCAAAAATACAACTGCGCATTAAATGCTCATTATTATCGTACAGATGTATATGTCTACTAGATAAGAGCGCATTGTCCTTTCATATGTACAGGCTCAAGGCTATAAATACATTGTAACCTCCTCATTAGAGGGGGACTCTGGATCTCTTTGTAAACCACTTATCGAGAATTCTAGGCAAACAGTCAGCAATACAAAAACAGTGGACATAGGCCATTCTCATAAGGCTGAACCACTTTAAAAATCTATTGTCTTATATTTATTTATTCATTTTTATCTGTGATTAAAATAATAAGATCGAATCTAGTTTTTTACATCAACAGATTGGCGCCATCTGTGGGAAATGACTATATTTAGCGTTTTTCACCAAAATAATTCATCATCTATGGCTGATAATCCAGAATCCAGTAATCAAAACAATGGAATCCCTCCAAACCCTTCTTCTCCCCCAAATGTTCAAGATCTGGCAGGCATAATGGCTAATTTAGCCCAAGGGCAAACAGCCATGCAAGAAACCATATGTCAACTGATACAAACTGTTCAGGGTAAATTTCCAGCCCAATCTGGACAACGAAGTGTTCAGATAAATACCCATATGCCTTCCTCAAGAACCAGACGAACATTTTTACCAGAGGTTTCTCAATCTAGATATGCTGAGTCATATCGTACTGATAGATCCAGTGATCCTTCATATCAACCTGGTCGGACTTCGTCAGTACGAGCTACAAATTCTCAATGAAACATCACTTTAATTCCATAAAGGACTAGTGCTCTTGAAAGGTTGATTAGGGTCTCTTCTTTTGATCGTTTGGTCCCTCGGAGGAATAGAAATCCTCCTAGGATTGCGTCTAGGAATTCTCAACGACCATCCGACCTAAGGGAAGGCTCTGCCCAATCACACCCAGTAGCTCGTAATGAAGGATCCCAGGAGGAAAACTCAGCGCGATCAGTTGCTCGAATAAACAAGCCCGAGGTAGGAGACGATGCATAAAAAGGCTCGATTCAAAGATTAGAGGATAGATTAGGGGAAATGGCTAAGGCTAAGAATCCTCTACAAAGAACTTTTGTCCAAGGGATACCATTTGTACAGGCAATTGTGAATTTTCCCACCCCATCAAAATTCAAAGCTCCTATGGTGATGCCTAAATATGATGGAAAAACTAACCCTATCCTTCATATAGAACAATACCAAGCTGCTGCCGATATCTATGCAGTTCCAGACGAGATGAGATGTAGGGCATTTTTAGTAACTCTTACTGGATCAGCTCAGATATGGTACAACAACCTTCTTTAGGGAAAGATTGCGATTTTTTTCAATTGGCAGAACTCTTCATCAGGAATTTCTATTTTGGAGCGAAACCGCTCAAATGAGTAGCACACTTGCTAAGTGTTAGATAGAAGGCAAGCGAAAGCACCAGGGACTATATTACTCGTTTCAATAACGAGAAACTTAAAGTAATTGATTACGAGGAGAAAATAATAATTACTGCCCTGATGAGTGGACTATTGCCAGATAAGTTGTACTACACTTTAGCCAAAGATCCACCTAGGACCATGGCAGAATTGATGGCAAAAAAAGGCAAAATTATGAATGTCGAGGAAGCCATGGCTGCGAAGAAGAATGCGAATACTAAGGAAACCAAGTTGGAAGATAGTAAAACCAAAAAGAAGGATCAGAAGAACAATGGTGGTAGCAGGCGGTCTAAAGGAAAGCAAGCACTGGAGCAAATGAAGAAATTTAGAAACTATACTCCTTTGAAGGTAGATATAAATCACATTCTGGAGGATATTAAGAACAGCGAGGAGCTAGCTTAGCCAGTAAAAATGAAGGTAGATCCTGACAGAAGGGATAAGTCCAAATATTGCGAATTCCACAAAGATCGTGGTCATACAACTGAATGTTGCATAGCTCTCTAGAATGAAATTGAAGCACTCATCAGACGAGGAAAATTGGCTAAGTATATTGACCGAGGAAAATTGGCTAAGTATATTGACCGAGGAAGGCAAAGATCTAAATCTCCTCGTCGAGCAAAAGAAGATAAGAAGAGAGACTACGACGATGATCCAGAAGATGATCCTGACCTTCCTAAAAGACCAAGACAGCCAGAGTGTGAGGTATTTTTAATACATTTTGGATTATTTGAATGTAATGTGATTACAGGTGGAGATGCAGGAGGTGGAGATCTTACTGCTGAGAGGAAAGCCTACCTCAATGAGGATCTAGCTTGCTCGTACATACAATGAATAAACTTGGCTGAAGATGATCACCCGAGGAAGGTGAATAAAAATAAACTGGTCATTGGTTTCTCTAAAAATTACCTGACAGGTGTCTTATATCCTCACGATAATCCATTGGTAATCAATATGAGAATGAAAGAAGTGATGATTTCACGAGTACTGGTGGATAATGGTAGCTTGGCAGATATCATGTTCTACCCATGCTTTGATAGTTTAAATCTAAAACTAGCCCAGTTGGAGCCATATCATAGGCCCCTCCTTGGTTTTACTGGCGAGAAGGTTTTTCCACTTGGGACGATCAAGTTGGATATGCTTATTGGTACATGGCTTGCTTGTCAAACAGAAAAAGTACATTTTTTTATAATGGATAAAAATGTCCAATCAGCTTACAATATCATCATGGGAAAGGTAGGTCTGAAGAAGTTTAAAGCAGTACCATCTACCGTATATCAAAGTTTAAAATTCCCTACCAAATTTGGAGTTGGAGTTGTGAAAGGTGACTAGAAAGTAGCTCGGGAATGCTACTATTCATCTATCGAACATGAGGAACATGGAGAATCCAGGAAGAAGACTACTACCTATCAAGTGGATGAAATAGAAGATGTCGATATTGAAACGTTAGACCCTAGAGATGAGTCTCAGATCGTGAAGGGCCAGGTCATGGAGACTACTGAAAATGTCATTCTAGATGACGAGCATCCAGAACGAACAACTCAAATTAGTGCATCACTGAATGTATCGATAAAATAGGAATTAATAGCATTTTTAAGGCACAGAAAATAGACTTTTGCATGGAGTCATGAAGATATGCCAGGGATAGACCCGAATTTCCTGTGCCACGAGCTCAATGTGAACAAGGAGGTAAAGCCAGTAAATTAGCGAAGAAGGGTGTTCAGTCCTGAGAATAACCAAGCTATATAGGAAGAAGTGGAGAAACTACAAAAAGCCTCTTTTATTGAGGATGTCAAATATCCTGATTGGCTAGCAAATATGGTGATGGTAAAGAGGTCCATGCCAGTTGGCTTCCAGTTTGTTGTACTTTTGGATCACTTTTTTCAACACATAATCCCCTTCCTTCAAATCACACTTCTTCACTCTTTTGTTATAGAACAAAGTTGTTCATTATTGATATGATGCATTCCTGATTGCTGCTTCTTCCCTAACTTCTTCGAGCATATCCAGGTCTAATCTTCTCATCAAGTCACTTACAGGGGAATTGAAATTAAGCACCCTATGCGTAGGTAAACCTAATTCAGCAGGTATGACAGCCTCACTCCCAAATGCCAGCATGTATGGGGATTCTCGTATTGCTGTTCGTGGTGTAGTGCGATAAGCCCATAACACAGAGTGTAGCTCGTTAATCTAATTTTCCTTTGCATCATCCAGTCTCTTTTTCAAACCATTTAGTATCGTTTTGTTTGTCACCTCAGTTTTCCCATTGCTCTGGGGATGGCCTGGTGCAGAGTGGATTTTTAGTATATTGGATTGATGATAATATGCAGCAAACTCCTCGTTATCAAACTCGGTTACATGGTTAGTAATGAATGCATGTGGGAGACCATATCTGTAAATAATGTTTTTCTAAATAAATTGATAGACTTTGTCCTATGTCATATCAATGAGAGGCTCAGCTTCCACCCATTTTGTAAAATAATCCACAGCAACCAAGATGTATTTGAATCTTCCCCTGGTCATTGGAAGTGGCCCGACTAAGTCTACCCCCTACATGGAAAATGGCCAAGGGGACATTATGGGTGTTAACAATGCTTGGGGGTTCTTCGGATGGACGAGAAGCGCTGGCATTTGTCGCACTTCTTAGCATAAGCTGTGCAATTAGCTCTCATCATTGGCTAGTAGTACCCCTGCGTTGTTATTCTTTACAAAAGCATCTGACCTACTACATGAGCTCCACAGGACCCTTCATGAACTTCTTCGATCAAATCTTTTACTTCGGAGGGATGGACACATCTTTGTAGCCTTTCTATAACTCCTCGTCTGTATAAAATGCCACTAGTCAATACATAACGAGAAGCTTTAAACTTCAATTTCTTGGTTGCGAGTTTATCAGTTGGTAAAGCCCCCTCTTCAATATTGGCCCTGATGGGTTCCATCCAAGATGGTCCCAAGTCGAGAGTAATGAAGTTCATCATCAGATCTTCGTCTATGCTCTGACCAACTAGGATTTCTATTGGGATTGTTATTCATAGCTCGATGCGTGTGGCTAATGCTAACCGAGCTAGAGCGTCTGCTCTTTCATTCTCTAATCTTGGTATTCTGATCAACTGAACTACAGTAAAACTTGATACCACCTCCTTTGCTTTTGCATGATACTTGACCATTAATTCTCCTTTTGATGCATACACCTCTAGAATTTTATTTACGATTAACTGGGAATCACTGAATACAACTACCTACTCTGCCTTTATGGTTTTAGCTAGATTTAAACCCAATATCATAGCTTCATATTCGTCCTCATTATTAGAAGCTTTAAATTGAAAGCACAGAGCATACTCCATATCAATCGCATCCGGACTGTTTAAAATAATACATGCTCCACTGCTTGTAGTGCACGAAGAATTATCCACATACAAATTCCATATAGGTACTTCATTATCAAATTCTTGATCAGACAGAGTTCCTCGATGGAATATTTTATGCTTATTTTTATCCTCCTCCGGCATTTTTTATTGCTCGTTGATCATCTTCTATGGATTTTCCATGGCTGGAAGTTGGTCGGGTGTTAAATTTGACAATCTCATATCATCTCCGGGTTGTTCTGCATTAAGCTTCTTCTCTTCGGAAGTATCAGAATGGGTGAACTCTGCAATAAAATCTGCTACTGCCTGTCCCTTAAGCGACGATCTAGGATCATAAACTATATCATACTCACCAAGTTCTACTGCCCAGTACATCAATCTTCCTGATTTCTCCGATTTGTGCAGAGCTTGCCTTAAGGGCATATATGTATACACAACTATAATATGAGCTTGTAAGTATGGCCTCATTCTTCTGCTTGCTTCGATCAGCGCTAGTGCCAACTTTTCCAACCTTGGATATCTGATCTCTGCTCCTCGGAAGGCCTTGCTGGTGTAATAGATTGGTTTTTGCACTCCGTCCTCCAATCTTATTAATGCCGAGCTAACTGCATTCTCTGAAACTACTACATAAAAGTATAATCTTTCTCCCATCACTGGTCCGGACAACAATGTAGGTGTCCCTAGGTATTTCTTCAATTATTGAAAGGCCTCCTTGCATTCATCATTCCACTCAAAAAAATTTCGCAGCGTTTTGAAAAATGGGAGACATATGTTCGTTGCTCGTGACACAAATCTGTTAAGTGTTGCAACTCGTCCTGTGAGACTTTGCACTTCCTTCTTCGTAGTTGGAGATCTCACTCCAATAGGTCCTTGATCTTTTTAGGGTTCGCTTTGATACCTCATTGGTTAATAATATATCCGAGAAACATGCCTTCTCGTACTCCGAATATGCATTTGGTGGGATTCAGCTTCATTTGATATTTCTCTAGTTAATCAAAGGTCTGACCTATGTTAACTAGATGATCAACAGCTTTCTTGCTCTTTGTCAGCATATCGTCAACATAAACCTCCATGTTGTGACTGATTTGCTCTGCAAATACCTTATTCATCAGCCGCTGATATGTTGCACCTGCATTTTTAAGCCCAAAAGGCATAACATTATAGCAATAAGTTCCCCTTGGTGCCAAATTCAGAGCAAATTACCACCAACTCCGATTGGTCGCGATTGGTCGGAAAATTAATTACCACCAACTCCGATTGGTCGAAAAATCAATTACCACCAACTCTGGTTGGTCGAGAATCAATTACCACCAACTTCGGTTGGTCGGCAATCAATTACCACCAACTCCGGTTGGTCGGAAACTAATTGCCACCAAACTAAGCAGGAACATGGGATGCAAATCATTCCATTGCTTAGGCCCAGAGAGTGACAAGTCACTATAATCAAACGACAAATGGGATAAGTATAATATATACATATGTATTTACCAACCAACAAGTAAGAAAATTCTACAAATTATTTAGAAGAAAATAAAATGACAAAAGACTAAAAATTTCTTCATTCAAATCAAATAGAATTACATAAAATGTGAAAAATATACTTCATTACATAAAAACCCTATTATATTGGTTTTTTTCCTTCTTCCTTTGAAACAGGTTCTGCCCCAGCAGGAGGATCATCTAATGCATAAGGGGAATTTATAAAATTTAGATCTCGCAGCATTCGAACATTCATCACGGAGGGCCGATCAAGCAAGTGCTCTGGACGAGATATCTCAAAGTTTGCATGAAGACTGTAATCGCTGAGATACTTGGAGATCAAGCATTGAGGAATTTCCCGAGCAGGAATCCAACTAATATAAAGCTTAAAAGGAGGCACGGGAAAATAAAACACTCCAGGGTCATAATAATCCCATAAGTAGTGGACCTGCTCCAATTTTAGCACACACAGTGCATTCAACCACCCTTGTTTGTACCCGTCGTTGTTTGACTGCTGGATCCGAGCATCAACATGGTAAAGGGCTTCATTATACCCAGCCATCCAAAACTCTCTGGGTTGTTTATGGTACTGATAAGTTATCCTCTCTAGTTGCTCGTGGAGATTCTTCACCAGAATTTCCTTATTTTCCAAAATAAAACTCTGGGAAGAGAGTTGGTCAGTAAAATTCAGAATTTTCTTGGACATTTCTGCCAAAGCTTGATTCTTCGCCATCAACTGGACTACCTGATTCTCCAAAGCCGATTAAGTTCTCGCTTCTTCGATAAAAATTTGACCAGCCCTTGCTCGTCCACGAGAAGAAGATTTTGCTCGTCCACGAGTAGATGTGGAAGGTCCATCTATTTTCAAAGTTTCCAACTCATCTCATAAGTTGGCATTTTCTACCTCTAAGAAAGAAAAACCTTCATCATTAACAGGGACCAAGGCTCCCGAAGAAGATGCAGCAGATTTGAGTTATTTCATCTCTTCTTACAAAGTAACGTTCTCCTGCTCCAACAACTTAGCGATATGCCTATGCTCTTAAACTTCAAGCTTCATAACACTCTCTTTCTTCTCATGAGCAGAGATAAATTTATCGTACCCTTTGTCAGCACTCAATTGCTGATATTTCTTCTCGTATCCTTGATGCAAAAGTGTGGAGGACTCTTTATACTACTGCTGAAGTTTCTCGATCGTTCCTTGGAGATCTTTAATTATCTCATAGTAGGCCATATTGTTGGCAACTGCACGATCAAGCAAACACTTCAGGTATTGGTAAGCTTCAACTGCTCAGTCAGAAGCACCTGATCTGAGGATGTCAATTATCTGGGCCTCATTAAGATTTACATGACCAGCTTTAAAATAGTCATTGCATTTCTTCATCAATTCTGTGTCATGAGATGATAAGAGCTCCATCCTGGCCATAAACTAACAAAGAGAAGAAATAAAAGAGAAAGCAACAATAATGATGCAGACAAGACAAGTAAAAGAGAAAGTCAAGACGAACAACTAAAGTTCGAATTTTTATTCATCATGAGAAGAGATACATAGTCCAAGATTACATTTAAGAAAGCAACAAAATAAAAGCCCAAACAAATTTACACCTTCTCCTTATTTCCTATAACTTCCTCAAAAGATTTAGAGGAAGTGATTGGTTGCTCAGAGGATAAGGGTAGTTGCTTGGCAGAAGTGCTGGTTGGTTGGAGTTGCTCAGAGCAAGGTTGAATAACAGGAACAGCAGGGACCTGATCTCCAATCATCATAGAAGATTTATCTAAAGCAACTTCATCCTCTTCTTCTTCTCCAGGAGAGGGAGGAGGGTCATGAGTGTGCTGCTGGAATAACGCAGAATCCTCAGCAATTTTCAGTTCCTGCAAGGCTGCAACCCATCCATCCCTAAAAAATTTGAGGCTGGCATACTCCATTTGAGAGAACATGGCAGTCAGGACCTTGTTCCAGCCTTTTTCCCAACCAGCAATGAATGATTTTTTAACTGCATTTTTCCGTTATGCCTTCTCCGAGGAGGTCCTTTCCCTAAGGAGCTCCTCGACAGCCTTCAACTTCTCTTCCACCTCCGTTTTCTATCGCTCGACATCTTGAAGTTTAACAACTTCCTCTTCAGCAGACTTGAGCTTAACTTCAAACTCCCTGTTGCTATGTTCAAACTTTTTATTTCTCTGCTCAAACTCCTTCAACTTCTTCTCCAATTCCTTAGAGGCATTTACAGCTTGATTTCTGTCCAGCTCAATGGACTTGAATTGCTTCACACAAGAAACTCTATATTCCTCATACTTTTTATGAGAGTCTTTTAAAGATTGGTTCGGCCCAACAAAATCTTCCTCTACTCCTCCCGAGGAGCTTGAAGCCTTAATAGCTTCATCCTTCTTCAAAATGCTGTTGAAACACGTCGCCAGCTGAAAAAAAGAAATAATTTTGAGTCAATATATGAACATAATGGTAGAAAGTAAAAGACTCAGGCTAACAATACTTACTAAGGCAATGTGTTGAGAAGCCAGGGTAGTGATTCCCTCACGAGGAAGAGTATCTTCAATGCCTTGGACTTCTGAGATAGTCAAGGATTTTACCAAGCCCACAGCGGAGCTCGAAGGAACAAAAGTTGGAACACTACCTTCAACATTTGAAGGTTGAGAGACAGGTTCAGCAGGTCTCTCAGAAGAGCTTTTCTTTAACCTCCTTAGAGGAGCAGGAGCATTTTCAAGTAAAGACGTTGTCTTTATTTGTAATATGACAATAACATCACTCGAAGGAGAAACAACAACAGTCTTGCTCGAAGCCACAGGGGGCTTCTCGTCGACTTTCTTAGCAGCAGCAGTAGCAGCAGGAACATCTATGGTTTTTGTCCCTTCTTCTGGGACATGTTGTTTATTTTTCTTTGCCTCCACACTGGCAGAGGCAGATTTGTCAAAAAATGCAGGATCCTTTCTCTTCTTCATCAGATCGGTGATAAGAATATTCGACTCAGAAGAAGAACCTTCCACAATAGTCTCAGAGGCTGGTACTTGGTCATGATCAACCACCACTGGACAAGGATGAGCAGTGAAATAATAAGTGTATCTTTTGTACTACAACAAGTAAGAAGCAGATCTAATATGCTCCTCGGCAACAAATTAGTGCAAACTCCAGATAAGTTTTAAATGCTTTATATTAACATCAGCTTCCTTTGGAGGTTTTCTTTTACTGTCAACTGTAATAAACAAAAACAAATGTCAGTGATGCATTTTATCGAACACGAAGAAAACAAGATTTCAAAAAATAAAAACAACCTATTCCATTGCCATAAGGTGGACACCTGGGACCTTGATATACATCATTTCCATTTAATGGAGGGTATTGTCAATTTTTCATAACAACCCCATGATCAAAATAATCCCTATTGGCATCAGGAAGATTGACAACTAACGCTCTATTCAAAAACTTAGTTTTTAAATAAAAAGTACTATCGCTGATAACCCATCTGTAGCAATACATAATCTCTGGAATCCCTAAATGGGTTCCATGAAGTTGATTCAACCTATGTACGCCATTAACTATCCTCCATGTATTTGGAGCTATTCTTGCAGGTACAACATCAAAATATTGGCAAAACTCCAAACACAGAGGATTTGACGGGAAAGAAAAGCCACATTCGGCTACAAAAAGATTGGGGAACCAATGTCCATCAGCTAAAGAAAAATAATCAGAAGGTTCAAAAAGTTCTTCCAAAATAACCCACGAAGGGATTGAAAATTCAGATCGAAATTTTTCAAGCGATTCAACAAGGTAAACCATAATGAACAAAGTAAATAAAGGAAAGGGAATAAAATCTTACAGAAAAAGAGAGATTAGTTGACAACGAACGATGGAAAGAACGAGGCACAAGATAGAAAGAAAATGAAGAGATCAAAGATACAAATTTGAAAAGTGAAAAATGATAGGATTTCTTCCGCGCTTAAATACTTTACCTCTGGAATACAGAAAGACAATGATTACAAGGGAGGACGTTTGCATCTCCGACGGCTAAAAGAAGAAAAGAGGCACAAATATCGAAGCGATCCTGGAAATTCAAAATATTTATGAGGACTGATACTATGTGCTCAAAAAGTGGTTATATACAATGAACATTTTCCTAAAAACCATAAAAACCAATAATCTGAGAAGTTTTTTAGCAGAATATTCCACATTTTTCTTCAACCTCAAAGTGTGAAACACTGGGAGCTTCTGTTGATACCAAATTTAGTCTGCTGACGTGGATCATTCAGTTGAAGACATGCGTTTATCACCTGGCAAATGCGAATACTTATAATGAGCAACTCATACACTCCGAGCAATTCAAGCGTACCAAGCAACTTAAGAGGTCCGAGCTACTAAGTGTGCAGAGCACTCAAATCAAGAGAATCAAAAATACAACTGCGCATTAAATGCTCATTATTATCGTACAGATGTATATGTCTACTAGATAACATCGCATTGTCCTTTCACATGTACAGCCTCAAGGCTATAAATATATTGTAACCTCCTCATTAGAGGGGGACTCTGGATCTCTTGGTAAACCACTTATCGAGAATTCTAGGCAAACAGTCAGCAATACAAAAATAGTGGACGTAGGCCATTCTCATAAGGCTGAACCACTTTAAAAATCTATTGTCTTATATTTATTTATTCATTTTTATCTGTGATTAAAATAATAAGATCGAATCTATTTTTTTACATCAACACTCGGGATTGAATGATGCTATTTTTTTGTGGTTGCAATTGAACACATGAAAGAAAAGAAAGAAGTGAAGAAAAGAAAGAAGTGAAAAAGCAAAAGAAAACAAAAGAAAAATACAAGAAAAAGAAGTAAAGAGAAGAAAGATAAAGTTTTTATATGATGTATATAATGTTCAATAATCCTTGTCACTCTCCAATTTCATATCTAAAGCTTGTTATGAAAATCATGTTCCAATTTTAAAATTGCCCACAACTTTCAATTATCCCAAGTTTTTCATCCCCAAACACCTTTGAATCCGTACATACTCCTTTAATTTTTTCACCTTAACCCCAAACCTACATTACAACCCTATAAAAGTCCTATGTGGTCCTATGATGGATTCAATTTAAACGTTTTAAATAATTGTGATAATTTGTGAAAATACATTTCACCTTCTTTAATGACGGTATCTTTTATTGAGATTACAAGTTTATATTTTTATATATAGCGTTCTTCAAAAGTGATACGTGCATAATCTAGTTTGCATTTACATTTACTCTTTCTGCCCGCATGTCCAGTGTATTACCTCCCATTCATAGTGATTCCATTTGTTGAGTGTAATATCCGTATAGGATTGACATGTATGCATGCTTTAATGCTTTTTCGATTTATGAAAAATTTGCCAAATCATACCTTGCATGTTCTCGCTCTTCCACTTTTAAGGTTTTAATTCGACGAAGTTCATTTTATAATTTTAATAATACAAACTTTTGTGTGAATTCATTCACTATGCTAATAACATATTTGAAATATTTTACATTAATGTTGAGCTTGTTTTATGTTGGTTATTGGGCATGTTTTGAGGAAACTCATATGTTTGTGAATTTCATCCCTGAAAACCCTCACAAGATGACACTCACCCACTAAGTTAACCTAGGGGCTTAACAACATATTGTATATGATAAATGCAATCGTTCACCCATGAAAGTGACTTTTTATCTCTTTTGTACATATCTCCTCTCTTATGGTACTATTTGTAGTCTTGTTTCTTTGCACTTGATCGCTAGGGACTAGCAATGTGTAAGTTAGGGAGTGTGATTCGTATCAAATTTTGCTTTTATTTACTGTTTATACTTAAGCATTTTAGCCCCTAGGGTACCTTAATTCCTATATTAATGATCATTAACCATACATAAAACCTATTTTATATATGTTTATATTCTTTGCGAGGTATAATTGAGCTTTTGTAGGTATTAAAATGCTTGACGTGAAGTTTGGTCGCATTTCGAGAAAGTTTCCTCATAAAGTGCACACGTAAAGGAACATTCAAGGGAATTTTAGTCATTTTATCATTTGAGTTTTTGGCCTAATGTCTTCTCCATAATTGGAACCTTCAGAGTTAGCTTTTCGTTACGTCCAACCGCGCCTAATTTAGATTTATAACGAAGAAATTACGGCATTTTTCGTATGTTGATCAAAGATGAAGATTGAGACCTGTTAGGGGCGAATCAATTCGTCAATTTTGCAAATCGATTAGGCTACAGTAAAAGTCTGCAAATTTGTACTTTTAGGTGGGTTTTTAGTTGGGTATTTATGGAAAACATTCCCTTAAGTGGGGAACCTCATTTTTTACAGATTAGGGAGGTTAGAAATCATATTTTGGGGGAATTTTTGTTGGAGCTTCCCTCTCCTATTTTCTCTTTGGGTGTATACCCATTTATGTAAGAACACTTTACTATGCATTGTCATTTTCCCTTATACATGCTTTATTACTTGTTTTTTTGCTTTGTAGTTACTTTATTACTTTAATTAATTAGTTATTGGTAGTTTAATTGTTGTTTCATTAGTTTATTAATTATTTTTTATTGCTTTAATCATGTTTAGTGCTTAGCTTAAGGGTTGGGATCATTTATCCACCATTGATGGGCGTCGAGCTCCGAAAGTTAGGTTTTGTGTAAAATTGTATTTAATTGAAATCCCGTGTATTAAAGTTGGAATATTATGCATTTAACTTTTTTGTCATGCACCGTTAGTGTTTAAAGCGATATTTCGAAAATAATTCCTGTGTGACCATTTTCGATTAAATGTTTTATCTCCCATTTTTGGATTAAATTCCATCATGTGTGATGTTTATAATTAATTGAATATGCTCTATTAAATGTTTTCAAGCAGAATTATAATACGCATTGTTTATCCCATGGCGCGGATGTGATCCTACCCTCATTTTATTAATTTAGTTTTATTTACATTTTCCCCTTTTTCCCTTTTATTCCTGAAATAATAAATTGATTAAAATCTGTCAAACATTCCCTGTGGACTCTCAATACCCGGACTAGCAGCTATATTCCATTTGAGTATAGTCATAGTTTAGGTTTTTTGCATTCTGGTCGAAAGTCGATAACAACAATTATTGTATCTACACGAATGCTCGGTTTTCGCTTCATCAAATATCTAGGGATAAATCAAGGGAGCATAAAGGGTTAGGTGCGTAAATCATCTTTTTCAAATACCATGAATTATAGTATGATTTCCAAACATCTTTAGATAACCTTTATAAAATCTCTTTTATAACTTTCTCAAAATTTAAATGTAACTTTTCCAAAAAAATTCTTTGTAAAAATACCAAGGGCTTTCTTCCAAAAGTTTATCCTTTTAATTTTTGAAACACTAATGTGTACAACAAGGGTAAATGGGTACTTGATATTCTTAAGAAATCCCAAAGTTATTTCTTTTTTAAAGCCTTGTTTTGGTTTCTTTACGAAAATATTATTTATGACGTAAACTTATATAAAAAGGATTCAAGAATACGAAGTTTGATTTACTCGCAAATTTGGAATTTGATTTATGAGAGATATATGGGTATTTATCCTCAAGTTACTATGAATTTTATGTGTGTGGAAAATGGATAAGTTGCTCATATACTCATTGATGTTCATAAGTTCTAGTGTAGCTTTAAAAGGTATAAGTGTGAGTGTACTACATGTATGAGACATGGGTAAGAACAAAACAAGATCACACTAAATTAAAGAAAGAATATTTTCACATGAAAGTGAATGTGTATGATCTTTTGACAATAATTTTTCAAAAATCAATTTTTACTCTCAAAAACTTTTCTCCTTTTTAAAAAACATATCTCAAAACTTTTTCTTCAAAAAAGACTTTTCTTTTTCAAATAAGATCCAGTAATTTAGACAAATGTTATGTTAAAAAAACAACCTCTTTTAAATAACTTATCTATTGTTATCTTGCATCCACACATACTCATACTCATACTCATATTCATATTCATATTCATATTCATATTCATATTCATATTCATATTCATATTCATATTCAAGCAATATAAGTATTAAGCATATTAAATAAATCATGAATTTAAATGTAGTAAGAGATGAGAAAGGGTTTAAAGGAACTTTACAAACCATGATTTTAACGTGGTTTGGCCCTGCCTACATCCATGCTCGAGATGGAACTCGAGAACTTCACTATCTCCAGTTAACTTATGATAAAACCAAAACCTCACAAGGAATAATACATTGAAAAACCACAACCAATAAGACGATACCTTCGCCCTTGCCCAGGCGGTACCCCTGAAATAATCCAAGGTCTTTAAACACCTTGACAACCCAAAAAAACAAAACTACCAGCCGACAAGATAATGATGTTTATCACGATCAATAGTAATAGATTGGTAACCAAAACATAAAGAAAAGTTCCTTTACTAAAATAGTGGTGCAATGGGTGTATTTTCTATTTCTAAAAAATTAAACAAACAAGTGATCCCATGTAATTTTCTCAAATGGGTTTTGGGTATACATCAATGTTTTAGGATATTTGGGTTTTAATCTCTAAGCACATATATTATTTTGGGGTAACTTGGTTTAAGAGATATTTTCGATTTAAATCACTTTTAATCACAAGTAGATTTTGAGTATGGATATTTGTCTTGGGAGATTTCGGATCTTGGGAATTTAGGTCACATGGGTTTGTAACTTAAAATAAAGGGTGGAACTTTCTCTTTCTAAAAAAGGATTATCAAGAACATGAGCTAAATGGATTTGGGGTGTGTAACATGTTTGATCATAGGTTTTGATTCTTCAAAATTTATCTCCTTATAAATTTATGATTTCTAGGATTATCAAGAATTTGGCTCATTTGGACTTGGGGTGTGCAACTCGGATGAAATGGATTTAATTTGAAATTCATGGGGTTTGGTTTGAGACATGGATTTAATGGTTTTTATTCTTAGAACTCACTTGGATGGAAAGTTGTATCGATTTAAGGTTTTAAGATTTACTTCGATGGAGCTTTGGCAAGAATGGAGATTTAGGTTTGAATCTCACATATACGTAAGAAGGGGTTAGGAAAGTAGGATTACTCAAGCTTGGGTTTAGGATTGATGAGTTTTGATATAGGTTTGGATCGTTATTTATGGTGTTCAAAGGTATCCAAATGTTTGTAATAAAGTTGGTAATAAGTTTGGAAAATCATAGGGTAATAAGATAAAAGGTTGGAGATTCGTACCAAATTTAATAGGTGAAATCTGGTACTTTTAGTCGTCTAAAAGTGGAGTTTAGTTTACTAAAACTCCTTTAGGTGAGCCTGTCTCAAAGGTTTAGAAGGTTTAGTTGGCCATCCAAAAGTTTAGATAGATAATTTTTTTCCTGGGACATTTAGTCTATTAAACCTCAAGTTTAGTTGACTAAACCTTTCAAGTTTTAGTATAAATGTTGTTTGGTGTTGGTCCAATCATTAAGTAAGGTTTAAGGATCTTTAGGCTAGGTTTAAGAGTTTAGATTTTGAGCATATACATATCAAAATATGTTATTTTACCTTTGTATAATGGTTCTTAAAGTACAACCCAAAGAAAGTAATAAATATTATGGCATTTGGGCATTCTTTTACTTTATTGAATCATAAAATTACGTCTTGTGATATGTTGCATTATTTGAGCTTTATCACCATAAGTTGGGGGATGTGGTTCTGAACTTTCTTGTGTCACACGTGATGTTGAACTGAGCTTGAGGTTTGAGAGTTGATATTTTCTAGGGTCTGATACAAGCTTTGAGTCACTATTATGATCTTCACTGTCTTGGTTGAGACATTTTATAACAGGTTGATATTGATCTTATATTGAATGTGTCTTCAATTTATTGCTTGGGCATATTAGCGTGGTTGCATATTTGATGTGTTACTGGTAACATGTCTCATAATGTATTGAGTACTTGTTTTAATCTCAAGTACATAAGAGCGATAATAGTGAATTTAGGATCAATTCTGTTGTCATCATACAAAATCCTTTTGAGTTGAAATATATTTGGATTCACAAGATTGTCTTATTCCATTCTAAAATATTTTGAGGCATAGTCTAAGTTTAATCGAAAAGCTTCATGTTCAAGATTACAAGATCGAACTTCTTCATCTTCATCCGAGAGCTACCTCATGCGATGATCAATAATAATGCTACTTTAGGATAAAGGTAAAGGACTTAAAAGAATTAGTTTCAACTTTGGTTTAACATAATTAAAATTTTGATTTTGTTAAAATTAAAATGTCTAAAACTTGTATGTGAGTCTCTGGATGAATTGTCAAAATTATAATGCAGTATACTTTTAATATAGAAAAACCATTTCCTTATAAATAACATCTTAGTGTATGTATTTTAAGTATGAGTGTTCTAGGTTGAAAACAATCATACTTAAAAAAATTCCAAAATAATTTGCACACTTTAGTAAGCAAAAACTAGACAAAATTTACTGGACAACAGCACAACCAAATTTGGTTCAGCAAAGGTTTTCTTCGCTACAATGAATAAGGTTTTTTCTTGTATAGTTCTTTGTTTTGTTTTCTTAGAAACTTATGCAACCTGGCTTCGCCGAAGCCTCGTCCTAATGAGGAATAGCTTCATTGCAGCGAAAGTACCAAGTGTGATACAAAAAGGAGATCTTTCCAAAAGATTACTTTGAAAAACGTGTAGATTCTTTTTGCTGTCATATCTTTTCGTGTGTTGGGGAAGAAGCCTATTTTGTGTTAACAAAAATAATTTATACGATTTGATTATGGTTACAAGTTTGAAATTCCTATTCACTTCTTTTTTTTCTTCAAAACAAAATACAAAATATTGAGGTTTATTTTAAGATTTCATTGTTTTATCAAGTTAAAAGAAATCGATTTTTCGTAAGAGAAAAAACCTTCTTTGTATTTTTGAGATATACATTGTTGTGATTACTATTTTAAAGTCATTTGAAGTTTGATTACTTCTTCTCATGACTTGAACAATCATGTTCAAAAAATTTTGTGATTATTATTTTAAATTCATTTGAAGTTTCATTACTTCTTCTCAAGACTTGAACAGTCATTTTCAAAAAAAATTCTTGAGAGACTTTAAATATTTTAAATATCTCAAAAATACTTCTGTTGTTTTTATTAGCCAAACAGTTTGTAAAACTTCCATCAACCTTTAAGAATCTCACATCCTCGGAAATAGAAATATGTTGGGTATCTTCTCATAATCCCATTCCATTGGAACAAAAAGTTTACTTTAACTTTAAAGAAGAATTTGTTGGTGTAATTTGGTCGCGGACCAAAATCGGTGGTGGTTTTGTAGCGTTAACTATTGGTGATCTTCTTGGAATATTAAGTGGGAAAGAGTTTCTAGTCAGTCATATTATTTTTTGATTTTAAATCTTTGTATTCTAGGTGTAATACTCTACCATAGTACATTTGTCATCTTGTCGGCCCGAGGTTTTTTTTCCATTATCATTTTTTTCTTGTACGCTTTGGTTTTGTGCTATGTTGTTTATGTTTTTCACACTTAGATTAAGTCACCTAATATTGAAGATAAAATTTAGTGTAATGTAATTGGTAAATAATTTTTCACATAGAACTTAGATGTTGTCTCGATTACCCTAAATAAAGAATTAATGAAAAATCTTGCCTCCTTTTTGACATGTGATTTAATTATGTACCCTCCGTCCATCTTGGTTTCGATAACATAAACTCTCAAGCCTCATTTTCACACCAACCCTCATTTCTAAGTGCCTTATTCACCAAGAAAACCCTAGAGCTCTCTAATTTCTCTCTTAAACTATTTCCCTACATTAATCAAAGAAATAGGTTTTTCAAGGTTTTCAAACAAGAGTCAAGGTAGGTTTTCTAATCAATCATATCAAGATTTTCAAGAGGAATTAAGGTGATTTTCAAGCATAGCATTTTCAAGACTAGATCTTTTCAGCTCAAATCAAGTTTCTAAGTAATCTTTTTAAGCAAGTTGTTATAAACTCCTCTCCTTTTATATATACTCATGTTAATTTCACCTAAAAATGATAAGTAGAACTAAAATTTGTTTAAAACCTTTAAGGAGTTGAGTAATCCCATTGTATAATCTTATTTAGGTTAAATTGGTTGTTCTCACATGTTATATATTAAGATTTCTTGAACCCATAGCAGAAAATTGAGATTTAGGGTTTGACGATAAATCTTGGATTGGTATTATTTGGAAAGTATGATGAGTAATTTAAACATATTTAAGGCTTAATTAAATATTGAAATGCATGTGCTTAGTAGGATTTTACTTTTAGCTTTGAGAGTAGTACCTTTGATAATGGATACCTAATTAATGAGATTTTAAGCATAATAATTTATATTTATGGTCCAGTTTCTCATGAGGATTATTCTTGGTGATTATCCTATGTTTATATATTTGAAATGTGAATAGAATCCCTTGTGTTGAATTACTTTATTAGAATTTGACTTAATTATGAAATAATTCAATGTAAACCCCTAACTACTATTATATGTCGTTGAAAATGAATTAATCGAGTAGATGAATTAAGAGGAGTATAGGATAAACATTAGTTTCCTTATTGGTTTATGGTTGTTATTGGCTTTTATTGAATGGATGTGGTTAAATATATAAGAGCGATAATTATTCCCCTAATCTAATTCTAATAAATCTTTACCTAAATATATTGTCTTAACGACTACCATATCTAAAAATAGAAATGTATCAAGGGGGGATGTTCCTTATTTGGATTTCATTTATGAGATATCCCACGCATGGATTTTAGAGACTAATAGGAGAGACGAATTTTGAACCTTTAATAAAAATGCCTCATTATTATTAATGGTTTGATTTATTAGGTGTTCCACATTAGACATATCATCTCTTTTAGTCCTTGATGTAATGACATAATGCTTAGTTGAGTAATTTAATCAAAATAACCCAAAAGGTGGGGTAATTGGGTAACAATGATGTAATGATAAGACATATGTTACGATTGAATCTTGGTACATTAACAAATAATGAAACAATGAATGTAGATTATGGGTATGTGCCAAGAGGGAACAACCTAATGTGGTTGTACTGGAGAAGTATGATCTTATAAAGATTTGGTTTCATCACACGGTGTTGTGGAGTTTCAGCACTGTGTAACAGGTGGCTATGGGTGTTCAGGCATTGTAAAGCAGGTGGCGACGGGTTGTGTGGAATTCTTATATGGATGTACCACATGTTTCTTAAGATAGATGGGGAGGAGGGATGCATGTCGTTTATGTTCTAATTAATTAAGAGGTTAATTAATGATACTAATGAGTTAATTTAATGTACTGTGAGGTTACATGACACATGGTGGATCATCATTATTGATTATATAAAATGTGAATTTATCATATATATATATATATATACACACACTAGCGTATGCCCGTGCCTGAAGGCACGACGAATATTGTCCAAAGTACGTAATCGCGAACGGACGAAAAATTTTCAAAGTTCTTAATCGCGAAATGACAAAATATCGTTCCCCAACAAAACAAAACAAAGTGTAATTTTAAAAAAATTGGTCATAATCTCCCTTGTTTATAGGACTATCTACCCTGCTTAACAAATAACAAATTGTCCAACACCATTTAAATAATCTAAATTCATCAAACAAAATCACATATAACATGAAATATATTATATTCATCAACTGAATTCACATTGCCTCTAATAAACAAAGTGTCCATTTAAAAAAAAATTGGGCATAATCTCCTTTGTTTATTAGACTAACCACCCTCTTAAGGGATAACAACAAATGCAACAATATTAAATGATCTCAAAATCATCTAACAAATAATTCAACGAAACAAACTTCATAACAAAAATAACATATATATCAACTTAGGTCCAAGGGCTTTAGACGAATCTTTTTTTTCTTCATCATCCTCGCTGAATGATTATGCCACATCCTTCAAAGCTTTAGAGATTCTTGAGACGACAACTTGTGGATAATTTTGACCGAGAATAACTGTATATCCAAGCAATATAGAAAAATTATGTCAAAATTCTAAAAAAATGTGAGAAAAATAAAATAACCAATATCATATCTAAAGAATAGAAAAGACCATACATTTCATCCGCATGAGTTTGTCTATCGAGAACCTGAAACATGACGTTCCGAATCTTGTCCATATGAGTCATCTGTCGACAAATATACATATTCACAAAGTGTTAATAGAGAGGGAAATATGGAGCATTCGTGATGTGAGTGATGTTTACGAACATATGTGGTACGCACCTATTCTTATGTTTCCATACCACATTCCTACGATGTAATAATAACTTTTAATTTGTTCCTAATTTATGTCCGCATATAGCTTGTACAAATTTAGAATAACCCACTCTTAACATGGAAAACACTAAATTTATATAAATCCAGTGGGAGAAGAATAAAAATCTGAACACACACCACACCCATGTATGTATATGCATTTGGTCGTGTTTATTATTTTTAGTTACCTTGATAGAGATATTGCAATTTAATAATTAAAATGAGGAGGAAATAAAGAAACATTGAATAATAAAAGAAAATTCAAAAATAAGAATTTCAAATTATAATGAAACAATACCTTACATCATAAAATTGATTAGGTCCTCCAAAATGAATCTTCACTGTAACAAAGAACTTTAGCCAAATAGCATGCATTTTTATTTCATTCATTATTCAATTACCTGCAAAATTAATTTTTTAGATAAGAAATCGATAAAAAAAGCATCGTCCATAAACTAATGTAGTTATCCATGAATTTCAAATTAGGCTTGAGCTCACCTATATTTTACCTACAGTAATGTCTTATGTCAAACAACTGAATATTATTTCCTTTAGATCCCATAAACAAAGACATGGTATTCACAACACAAAAAAATCATACTATCTCTATATCGATGTGCTCCTAGTAGTGGTCTCCATGAAGCATATATGCATATTGCATATTGCATATATGTATATATGCAGATGCATATATATGCATATTGCATATATGGAGATGCATCTATGCAATATGGATATATGCATATGCATATATGCATTTGATGATGTAAGCAAATGTGGAAAGAAACCCCTGGAAGAGTAAAATACCTCCTATAGTAGTAGGTCTAGCTGACCCTTTGGCAAGACCATTAGTGTTACGTTTGACCCAAGGTAGAGGAGGGGGGAGCCATTGAACTGGAGTTATGATAGGAGCTTTGGGAGGTATATTTGTGGATGATGAGCTCAGTAACTTTATTGTGCTATGACAATCAGATCAAAGACACCAAGCGTAATTAGCTAAACTAAGTTATTGAGCAAAATTCACTCTTACTTGGTTATGCATAAACTAAGCTATTGAGAAAGAGAGCAATGCTAATTAAGATTATGTTGAGTTTTTTTCCCATGATGAACAATACCGCAAAATTCACTCTTACTTGGTTTTGATATTCCCATGATGAACACTACCGCAAAATTCACTATTACTTGGCATCGATGAATTTGATTCATAGTCCCCCTTGCATTGGCTAGTCCGATGAGTGCGTCATGGCTTCCCCAAGCTTCTCCAAAATGAATCTTCACCTCCTTGAGGAAAACCCGAATTTCACCGCTGGAAAAAGGGTTATTCTCTGGTGACCCACCGCTCTCCTCATAGTCTGCCCGGTGCCTCCCGATGAGTGCGTCATGGCTTCCCCAAGCTTGCCTTAGCGGGCAAGTGCGAGGTGCGAGTGGTTCAGGCTGCCCATAAAAGATGCAACCATGTAGGTGAACTTTAGTATTACCAAACTGGTCAAGGTATTTATGAAACTCAAGCAAATGTTTGTTGTTACACTGTGATAGTGGAACTGGTGACCTCTGGTTCCTCAAATACTGACCAAATGTGTTCCAATCTCTCCTCTTTTGGGACTCGTATCGGCTCGGCATGGCGGGTTGGTCCCTGGGTGATCTAGATGACCCTTCAGCGGATTCTTTCCCTCGGTCAATTAATATAACCACTGTGTACATTAGGTAGGGGAAAAAGAACCTGCCATTTCCCACCAGAAAACTCAGATAGACTTTCATTGAAATATAACAAAATGAAAACTTAAATAAACTTAATTCTATTTTTCAAACATTTCCAAAAGCATGAATGATATGAAAAATTAGAAAGAGAAAAAAAACTAAAAATCAGAGAGAGAAAGTCCTTCTAACTATGGTAGTTTCTGGTTGTGAGAGTGTTCTCCGTGGCACAGTGACTGAGGTTTGTTGAATGGTTGAAAATGATATGAAAAAATATGTTTGAAACTGAAACTCCTGACCTCATGTAGGAGCCTTACAGTGCATAGCAAATGATCAAATATCTTGATTAATGTCTGTTTATACATAAAATGGGTGCTAAAGTCTACATTTAGGGTGTCCAAAGTATAATAACCAAAATTTAGGGTTTAAATTTATATTTGACCTATGTATCTTCAATAATTTTATTTAGAGAATCCATGGATATATTTTTGTTTTTGATAAAAAAGGTCAATTCTGACCTAAACCTTAAGGCCAAAAGCCAACTGACCCTAGTAGAAAAGGGTTGAGTTTTCGGCTATTGACACTGAGGTAGTGTTATAACCGGTTGAGGAGGAGGTGTATTGTCCATAGATGCTGTGAACTCTAATGTAAGTTGAGTTTCTTGCATTACTACCTCGATTTAAGAACATAAGTAACATTAACATGAATAGGCCATTCTCAAGTGTTAATAACAGCATGGTTAATAATAGTTATTCTACATTATTTGGGGGGTCTAAGTACTCCATAACTAAATACTGTAACAACCCATTTTCCAGACTTTTCCACCTTTACTCCATAACTACATTATTTGATCTAAAACTTTAAATTTGAAGAGGTATAGCAGTACTCTTTTTAATAGTTCTTAACATGTTCTATACCTTTTTAATTTACATCTAAATAACCATGGCATAGTTTTTAGCAGGTGTAAACACATCACTTAACCAATTTTTAACACCTATAAACCATGGCACGGTTTTTAACACCTAAATTTGACATGCTATACCTCATATACCTCAAATCTGGTTAGAAAACTTGAATCCTCCAAAAAAATACCTCGATAGTCCAAGGTCTCTCAATAGCATATCCATCAGTGTTGTAGACACCCTGCTCTAATTAAGAGTCTCGTGTGAATTATATTCACGGTCGGGTGAAGTGGGGGTTGCTGGAGACTTTGAGTGCCTTGAACGACCTCGGGATCCATCATTACCATAAACTCTTGATTGTGTATAATGTTTAAACACCCTACACAATAATGCATTACACTGAGTTGTATTTCAAAAATAGGTACATCATAAACAAATCGAACCCAAAATTTGATGTGCTACACTAAACTTCACACTATTAAAACAATTGTCACAATAAGCAAAATATCGGCCTAGACGACTGTCAACTATCAAGATTCCTGCTCATGTACCTTTGAATCAAAAGAGGCACATACACAGAACATAACAACTATATTCTCTGATTCAAAAAAGGCATGCACACATAGACTTACTAAGCACATGATTTCAAATAGACTTACTAAGCATACTTGTACAAATAGACTTACTAAGCACATGATATATTATAAATCAAAACACATTTGCAAGAAAAAAATCTGAAACCAAACCAAATTATGCTCCACGCCCTTTATTAACAATCTGAGAGAAAAAATTCAAGATCCTATTCATACTCGGTAAAATAAGACATAAATTTTGGAAAATTACTGTCAGTAAAAGACTTTTGGAAAATAATATATAAGAAAAATAGAAAAGTGGGTGAATGCAATCCAGATGTAGAAGTGGGCATAACACGAACCAATAACTCAAGTGAGCATATAGAAAGGAATATGAAAGAGACCATTTAATGAACATAATCTACAGCCATAGGAATTACTATGTATAATGAGCATTATGCTTGATCAAGAGAGAGAGGAACAATGCTGCTACCACAATAATCCATCACTTGCAAATTCAGCTATACTTTCTGGGCACTTGATCAACCTGGATGGGCATAATGATCAACCTGCTCACATCGATATACCTACACAAATGATACTCCAGCTAAACAAATGATACTCCAGTTAAACAAAATAAATCGTTAGATGCAGTGATATAAAAAACGTGTATAATACCTACTCACATTTATCAATCTGATTAGGCACTTAATGGGATCCCCAAACTTGAGCCAGCATGTTGATCAACCTGAAATGCAAAAATTACGTTTTGCAATACAGATTCATCAGTTCCTATTTGAAATTGCTTTGATATCTTAATAGAAGACAATATGTTTGAAATCTATGCAGAACTGAATTGTTTTTCAATTGATTTCTTTAGGATATAATACAATTAGCAGAGTTTTAGTTTGTGACAAATTTTATGTTTAGTTGAGATAAAAATTGTGTTTTGACTTCAAATTAAAATTGTATCAGTTAATGTGAAAAATAATGTTTTTTCTAGTTTTTGTTTGATCAACATTGCTCTCAATAAACAGGGGGCATCTCATTAGTTTTCCTAGAATATTTTAAACAGGGCATCTCATTACTGTTATATTTTTGTTATATTTTTACCATGACACAACTTCATCACACACTAACTGCATCAGATCTGGTAGTTCTAAAATGAACACCATTTTTTACGGGGAAAACAAACATTCCTCAAACATTTGTATTCATGGAAACATAAAAACCGTTATGATCAGATATAAGCATATGTAAACATTCCTCAAACATATCAGTGTCATATTTTTCTTGTAGGAACTTAGTAAACACATATTTAGTTAGTAATAATCTGTACACGGGTGATTGGGAATAGCATCTAGGCACATTATAGCCTAGTAGTACTTTCTGGTATACCTCTCACTTTTTTGGCATCAACTCAGCATTACGACGTAGATAACTAATGCCAGTATCTATAAACCGCAGATCACGCATTTGCAACTGTCTCTAATTTAGTTTACCCCATTATATCCAGATATTGTAATAAAAAATAAAAAAATAAAAAATTCTTCTTGCAGTATACACTACTTAAGGCCGGTGGGGCCACTTTTTAGTTTATCAAACAACTTAACTCGGCTTCTTTATTAGTCTTCTACAACAATGAAATTCAAAATCAGAGTTTTGAAAACCACATGAAAATCATATTACAATAGGGCCTCCCCAAAATAATTTAGAGAATGATATTTCAATTTTAATCATAACCTATTGAGGAGGATTAAGACAAACTAATGTACGAATTGGAATAAAAGAAAGTGCATGCTTCATTATAATCAATCTACCTCCTTATGAAAGAAATTTAGAGTTTAAACTATTTAATCTAATTCTAATTTTTGCAATGACTTTGGATAAATAGATAATATTCCTTATATCTTTAAAAAGAGGTCATCCAAAATATTTAATAGGGAGAGGTTTGAAATCTAAGGCAGAATAAATTGAAATCAAAAGTCTTCTATTAGAGCTAGTTTTAGAAACTACAACGAAAGAACTATTGATTATGTTATTCAATTGGTCAAAAGCATTCTCATAATCCAATAAAACCCTCATAACATTCAAAAGTAATTGCCACTTGAGCAGAATTACCTATGTATGCTAAAATGAAATGCACTTGAGCAGAATTACAAATGCATTTAGGCATATTAAGTAACATTCAAAACTAATTTCACGCACACTCCTAAGCACAACCCTGCATTATCACTTTGTAAGTCACTTTTATCGGAATTCCAATTGTTTTACCAATATATTTCAACCATATCAGTACTCCAACACCTAATTATGTTATAAACATTCTTATCACTTCAATTTTAAAAAACAGAATAGGTTGTCAAGTTGGCAAGTTGCAGTAGTAACCAAATTGATATTATATATTACTTCATAACAGCAAATGGAAGAAAAAATGAAAGCATATATTTGTAATTTACTCCTCAAGTACCTTTTTTAGTTTGGTGGTGAACCCCACTGCATCTCCGTCATTTTCAAATGTTGGCTAACATATGCCAGCCTATTTTCATCTACAAATTTAGTGCCAAACGAAACTCCTGCATAGTTTGAACAGATTTTTGTAAATGATATAAAATGAATTGAAACCGTCAGGATTCCTACAATACTCGTGCCTTTTCCAAAAAAATCATATCGCCTAATTTGAATGCCAATAAGCTAAAAAAATCTCAAAGCACTACCCTCGTGCCTTTTCCAAATCCCTCTAATAAACTATTCATATCAATAAGCTCTAAGTTTCTACACATATTAACATATGACAATGTCGTAACAAAACACATTAAGGGACTTAATACACAGGAAATTTGAACCTAATCATTCATATAAGAAACTCCATGCATGATTTGAATAAGAAGATCCAACACGTACTCATTCATATAAGAATTCAGCTCAGTTAAAATAGAAGCTAGTGTGCATCTTCACTTTGCATGGAAAAGGGACAGCATTAGGATTTGTAATAGGTTTTGCAGCTCCTTTATTTGCCCAAAATTAAGAGGAATCCCTAATTTCTTATTTGATTTGTGTTGGAATAGAAGCAAAAATTCCTTTCAGCTGGATCCTGGAGCTTCGAAGTCGCCATGAAATTTATCCCCAGCCTATGTAGATCAAAACTGAAAAACATATATTAAAAAGTTAAAAGCAAACAAACATCTTACTGCCTGTTATTTTTTGTTCCCCAAACTAATGTCTTTAATTTTCAGTCCCCAAAATTGCAAATAAGAAGAAACATGGAAATGACTCAAATCAGAACTTACAAAAGCATGTGATCGGCTCATCAAAACTATCTAGTGTTGTATCTTATAATATTAATGACATGAATGCCTCAAATTTTAGCGAGCCGAATGATGCACTATCCCACAACACTTGTAGCCCCATTTTGCACAATAGGGCAGTGAAGTGTTGTGGGAATATCTTGAGCATTCTTAGAATTGAATTGTTATGGTAAACTCTTTTCCTATTCGCACAATGCAATATTCCAATAAACACATAAAGAAGAGATACATACTCGTGTGTCCGTTTTGAGTGCCTCAAAATTCTCTTGACAAAGTATTGAGCAACTTTCTAATCAGCGGCTTTCTAATAATCTCCGAACTCATATAATACAACTAAACACATTTAAATTATTACTAAGTTAGCAGATACATATCTACAGAAAAGAATACTACCTATTTGATTGCATATAGTAAAAGTGAGATTGTCGTATTGCACTAAACGCATTGGTTAAAAGAAGATATAAATTGGATAGTCATGCAAAATTTACTAATCAGAATTTACTAATCAACTAAGAACATAACTAAATTGGATAGTGGCCCCTCATTATCGAGTGTGAGAGTTAACCCACCCCCCCCCCCCCCCCACCTATGACCATTAAGAGTACTCTCTTTACCAATCAAGCCAAACTAAAACAAATTATATGCCATCAAACATAAATTGAATAAAACTAAAGTTAACATAAATACCAAGTCTAGAAATTCTGGAACACAATCCAAATTTAAGCGGATATTCACAAATAGGGTTATAGTATTCAGCCTCTAAACTCAATAAGATTTCCTAGCTTTTGATGGTGTGGTTATCAAAAGATTTCCTAGCTTTATGTATCAAATTCAACTTTCACAAATGTTCTGTATTTGTGAATTTCAAACACATTTGTATTAATGAAGCTAAAATCCAATGGCAACCTGTATCAAATGAAGCTAAAATCAAATGTATCAAATGAAGCTAAATAGAGTCCAAAACTGATAAATTGATAAATAGAGTCCAAAATTGTAAAGGTGAAGATTCACATAGTTATGAACATTACACTGAATTGTAGACTTATGAACATTACAAAGCTGAAAACCATAATAGTAGTAAATATATGGTATGTTTTGAGGAACCCCAAAGATATCAGTAGAACTCTAGCCCTGAATAAAGATCCATGAATATATTAATTTTTTTATATAGGAAAGGAAAATATAAAAATTAAAAAAAAAAATCTACTATACCAACATAAGGTTCAGTATAAATCTTCAAAACCATAATCTTCAAAACCCAATATAATAGAATCAGAAGAACAAATCTTCTTGACATGTTAGTAATAATCAAAAGAATAAAAAATAAAATCAAAGCATAGAAATGTAAAATCAGAACAACCACGTACCATGACGGTACCCACGGCTCAAAGATATCTCGGGGCTCTTAAGAATTTCAGTTTCTTTGAAAATGAAAGCATAGAAGTTGTTTAATTTTGTCCTTTTGTAGGTGTATCGTAAACCTAAAATCAAAACCACAAAACCCTAAAATCAAAAATCAAAACCATTCAAAACTTACCTAAGAGAAGAGGCGACGTGGAGAGAGGTGCGGCGCAGGTGCATGCACAGCGAGGAGAGAGGTGCGGTGGTAGGGGAGTAGGTTTTGTGTGGAGTGGAGATGAGGGAGTGTGTGTGAGTGTGTGTGTGTGTGTGTGTGAGAGAGAGAGAGAGAGAGAGAGAGAGACAGACAGAGAGCGAGGTTGTTCTTGTGAAATGAGGGTCGGGGAGAGAGAAGGCGTGCTTTGGTAATTGCTATTTGGCAGCAATTGTGTAATTTTATGTTTTATCCATGGATTTGAATTTTGGGTAAAAGGAGTAAAGGAAATAAAGGGTTAAAAAAGAGGGGGAACTCAAATATGTAAGGGGTAAAAATGGTAAGAGGGGTATTTTAATCTCAATCATTGGATCGTTGCCTTATTGGCTTCGATCGGAACTGTGAAGTGTCTTCTCATCTTATGAATAGTGAAAACACCATTGTAACTTATTTTATATATATATATATATTGAGTTTCATAGCTTTGCGACTTGCTAGGGTTTTGACCCATTTTATTCGTGGTAACTTTCCAGGTGCTAGATCCGGCTCCCCTGTGTAGATTTCCTCATTTCCATCTAGTACCTACGCCTTATTCTCCTCTTCAAATATATTTAACATCATAGACCAGTGTAGGTCCATCTCATTGATGGACTATCACTTATTTCCAGTCGTGTGAGTAGTACTTTTTGGGTTTAGATGGCATGTATATTGAATATCAGGATTTGATTTGTATTACTGAGACTTAGTATTGTCATGTATGTTTGGATTTGTTGTTTAGTTGTATCTCTCTCTCTCACTCTATTATAGCAATGATGTATCTTTAGGAGTTTTATATTAGAGGACTTTCATATCGTATTCTCATATTTGTCACGTGTTTCATTTGATCCTTTCATGCTAAGAATGATATTTAAATTACTTTAACAAGTTGTATATTTTATTGTTAGGACATGACCAACCCTAAGGTTAAAATAGATGGGTTGTTACAGTTGGTATCAGAGCATTATCTTAGGCCTCGAGGGTTGTAAGTCATCTTAGACTTCTACATAGTGTTCTTTGATGTATGTCTCCCTTTATACTATTATTGTTATTGATAGGATTTTATCTTAAACTTTATATTTCGCCTAGTAGGAGAGAACCACATATGAGGGCAACTATTTATGACATATATAAGTGTATAAGGACAATTGGGATTTGCCTTCTCATTAAAGCAATATTTTGAAAAGTAAATTTCACACTCACGGAACCTTTGCGGACGTAAAAAAATTATTTGCTGATTCCAAAGAACAAACACAAGGTTGTGCCAAATTCTAGAAAAAAATTATGGAGCCTTCTAAAATGATCGCAACCAACAAAGGAGACTTTTAACGCACGCGAAGTCCTTATTTGCTAAGGTGAACAGTCATCGACCAAGGTCGCATCCATAGCCAAAGTTTTCCAGTTTTACAAAATTTCACAAAACTTGTAATTTTCTATCACAAATTTCTTAACTCCACAAAAATCATTAAGAAAATTCTAAATAAAAAGGATACATTTTAAAATAAAGTTTTGTATAAGAAGAATATATAGAATCAGTATTTAGCAAATCTAAAAAACCATAAGGTTAACTTAAAGAATTTTTCAAATTAAGAAAACATTTAACCAAAGGGGTGAATCTAAGTCCTCTAATAAATATACATTTATCCTAAATGAATAACTTAGGGCAACAACATCAATAATTATGTGTGAATTTGATGAATCTTTTTGGAGACCTCTTAGACTAGGCTCAAAGGGTGTTTTGTAAAATGAAATGGATTATACAATTGATGAGGGATAGATAAGTATAGATATACTTGTATAATCTCCCCATTTATTTATTCCATTATCAAATATACAAACCCAATATTTATAAGTAACTGAATCAAATATATCATTTAATACTCAACTTGACCTAAGACTAAGTAAAATTACATGTAGTGTATACCCAATATGCTCAAGTATTTATTTAACTATCATCTTGTACCTATTTTGTGTCACACACTAGCAGGTTCGTCAAATTCCAATATGTAATATAAATATAGAAAAAATAAGAGAGTAATAAGACCAAACATGTGAATATAACATTGCATACATGTGAAAATCAAACTACTAAAGTATCTCCACCTCAACTATGAAATTCCTCTCAATACATATAATATTGCATACAAACACTCTCCCTAACCCCAGCATGCTTTGAGACTATCTACTCCCCCTATCTACAAACTTCTCCTCCTTTTGTCATAAAAGAGACAAAGAAAAGAACTAAGCAGATAATGACATAAATATAACTAAGAAATTTAACAAGAGTAAACATGATAATCAAACCAACAATATGGTAGTAAACCATATAGAGATTGAGCAATTACAAAAATAGGTAAAATTTAAGGCCTGAGATAAACATATTACCATGTACACGTGTAAATACAAAACATTAGCAAAGGAAAGATATATAATAAACTTGTGCTAAAACGTAATAAGCATTAAAGACAACCTAAAGTTATAGGATTTATACAAGATATGAGCAAATGAATCACAATCCTAACTCTTTAACTCAAAATCCAAAAATAAGATACAACTGACTCTCATTTCCAAATCTTCATCAAAGTCTCAATATCCCAAATACTCGAGTGAACATCCTATAAAGTGCATGACATGGTCAATTTGAATGTCTGTGTTCCGTTGATACTCATCCAAAGACTTTAAACATAAACAACCCAAAGACACAAGCCTAAGTTGATGATCCTCCTAGTTGAGTAAAAGCCAAGAGAGAAGATTCGACGATATATATGAATCCTTTTTATTCAACTATGCATGAGCATTAGAATGATCATCAACCATAATAAAAGTATGAGAAAAATAAGGATATTAAGGAGGTACAACATGCGGGTGGCACATAAAGACCGTTGTAGTTACCAAACTGAAAGATCGATCGATAGTGTGACACTATTGTGATCTTTCCATTAGGTTATTTGTAAGAGAAAGTTTTATAATTGCTCAATTTTATTTAGTATGGCATATTCCTTTAAACCTTCATCATCATGTACATTCTCAAGAGTTTCAAGTGAATAAAAGTTAATGACCGAATGCAACAATCGAAGATCGAATGAATTGAGAACCTCACTTCAAACCTCGAAGAAGGAAAATGGTTTTCATTATGTGTAAACATTTTATTCAGATGTATTTTTATAAAATATTCAAGTCCTGTTTTTAAAATGATTTTCAAAGAAAAATATTTTTATTGTTAAGTCGTTTGAATGAATTTAAGTTTTCATTTGAACAAAATTGATAGTTCATTCAAACGAACATCAAATGAAATTTCTCTGTTTACATAACTAATATCATTCGAAGCTCATTTGAAGCTGGTTCCATCGAGAATGGTTGTCCGTTCGAACAAGTTTTACCTTTGTTGAAGTGAGTTAGCATTTTTGTTTAAACGAGTCCATGTTTTCATTTAAACGAGATTATGCCACCTCAAAATTCGTGCTATCTATAAAAGGGGTCTTGGGATCAGCTTTTCTAAGAACTTTTGTCAAAATTTATTTTTCCATATATATCCAAAAGGTCTCTAAACCTTGGTTTATTTAAAACTCTTTATTTAATAATCCAAAACCTTTAGATGATTTGTTGAGTATTTATCGAACCCTAGAAGAACGTATAGAAATATTGTTTCTTGAGGCTGATCGGTGGACACCAAGGCAAGTGGAGCTTGCTATGGGGCCTTGTTGGTGTAATACACCGTATTTTCATGGCTTTTAAATTTAGGGAGTTAATAAATTTAATTGAGATAAATTAATTTAATTTTAATCCGAAAAGTTGTTTTAAATATTTACTAGCGTGACGAGAGTTAGTAAGTATTGGAAATTTGTTGAATGTTACTGGATGAGTATAGTAATACATGAGATTTATTTTATAAAAATTGTCACGTGTGAATAAAATGACAATTATGAAAATTAAGTCGGGATGCGCCCGTGTCGTGTCAGGACTAAATTATTATTATATAAAGTGAATAAATTATAAGTTATCTGAATGGTCATTTTGAGTACGCCAAAGTGTCCGTAAGGGTCGAGATAGTCAAAATAACGTACCCGGGGGTTTAGTTTGGGTCTCGGGGCGTTTTTAGGCGTAATTAGTACCCCGGGAGGGCGTTTTGGCCATTTCATAATTATGGGTAATTAAACCTACGAAAATTGTAAGGTTATATCATATGCTTAGGGTTGTCTTCTAGGGTTAACTCAACCAAAAATAAGAAACGGCCATTTGAGAAGGAAGGAGAGAGCTTGCCCAAGAGTTCTAGGCCAAAAACACCTCCGTTTGCGCCGCCGTCGCCGCCAAATGATAGATCGCGTAACAAGGATCACCGCCACACCGATTTCAGCCATAATTCAGAAACAAAAATCTTTAGGCAAGTATTTATCTTGCTTAATTTCATTAATGATTCATTCATATTAGTTTAGGGTTGATTAGGATGAGTTTCCATGAAAGAAAACCCATGTTGGAGATTAAAAATTGCATGTTGTAGTGATATAAATGATAATCTGGAAATCCCCTTCACATGTAGAGGTTGAACCACGGATTTATGATGGATTAGAAGTAGAAATTCTGGAAAAAGAATGACTTGAATTAAGTTAAATAAAATTTTAGGGTTCATGAGAATTATATAATTTTTTGGCACTTTAATCCACGATTCTTGATGAAAACCCACATGCCTTACGTTGAATATTGTCCATTTGAGTTTAGAATGTTTGTGATATAAATTTCTGCGAGTTTGGGAGTTAAAAGTTTGGATTTTGATGATGATAGATAATAGAACCCGTAACTGGTTTACTGCAGAATTCGCCATACATGTTTGATCGATCGAACGAACCAGGAGTGTCGATCGATCGACGCATCGATCGATCGAGCTCCTGCCATCGATCGATCGACCCCTTCTGGCAGACTCATATTTCCCCTTCTAAATAGTTGAATTAAATTTAGATGAGTAATAATCTTTTGACATCCTTATTAAAAATATTTTGGGAGATAAAGAAGACCAGTAGGACTTATTAAAAATATGAAACCTTTAATGTAAGACGAGATTTATATTTTTCGGGGATGTTTACATATAAGGGACGATAGAACTATGTATTAAAGTGGGGAGACGCGTAAGGTAGTTACGTTGGAAAATGAATGAGTACCTACTAAAATTACAATTTGGAAACATAAGAATCCATGAGTGTTACGTAGTAAGTTGGAATAATTCCTCAAATTAAAGTAAGAAACGAACCGTTATACGTGACATCTAAATAATGACAAGTAAGGATAAATATCATAATTATGGGTTATGAGATGTACCTAAATTTGAATTGGTAATAGTAGTATATTTATATGACTGTGTGTATGCATGTACTATATACATGTAAAAATCATGCCCACGCTACTTGCTATCCTTGAGGTTACCACGCTGGGACAGTCTTATCTCGATTGGACCTTTATGGGGGATATTGACTCGTACCCTAGAAGATAGTAATCCTAGGTACAGTCTATCGGATCGATAGTCAGACGTTCCTAAGAGACGTGAGGGTATGTGCTGACCTCTTGGACTTGGAAACTATGCTTCGCCTCAATATTATTTATGTTTTGTTCAATACAGTTCGAGAGTGATTCCGAACTTGTATTTCCCTTAGTACGAGTGATACGGGGACTGGATAGCAGAGTATGCCTGCACCATAATTATTATGTGGGGTGATGTTAGAATATATATATATTATATGAGTATTTAATATTTATATATATTTAAATCTGGAATTTGGGAACTACCTGTTGTGTCTATGGTAAGTAAGAATGGAATAACTATTTCAATTTGGGAACAAGTGTTTAATAAGTATAATGTGTTACTGTGACACCCCGCCAAATTAATCCCGGGTGATTAGTCCTAAATCAAGTTAGAAAAGGTTTCTCAGTTGGTCCATTCTTAGCATCACTGTCGTCTTTTTAATTACTAACCACCTAAGTGAGAAAAGTAGACTGGTGCCAAATTTTATCTTTCAATTAATTAAATAAAACTCATGCGGAACATATAATAATACACAATCACGGTTAATTAAAATAACCATCCACAATTAAAACACCTAACCGAATAAACCATCGGTCTAAATATCCAATACAAGTAAATATCAGAAAAACATCTCAACAAGTCTACTACTGATAAATGAACTGTGAGCGAAAAGCTCAGATAACTACAAGAGAGTCTCTACAAGAATGGAAGAAGGAGGCATCTATAAAAACCCCTCAACATCCACATGTGCTGCAGCAAAGGATACCTGGAATAGAGTCAAGTTTGGCTCCCTTATGGTTGGACACCTAAAAGGTTTTTAAAAAAAAAAATTATAGCAAGGGTTAGTATCCAAAAACATTTGAAAACATTTAACAAATGATTAACTTGCAGTAATAAATAAATATGTATGCTCTTCATATTTTAGTTAGTGCCGCACTCTCTTGAGGACTTCCTCACCCCTCCTCTAATGTGCACTACTAACGCTTCCATTTAATTTACTAGGTCCTACGCTCCTGACCCACATGCTTATTTTAACCCTTGAATTTTATCTACTCTAACCGAGTATGCCTTAATTCATGATTTTTAAGTTATTATAAACGTCAAACTTAATTGAATCATTACTCCTTTTAATTTCATATAACATTCACACATGTTATGCACGTAATACATTTTTCACTATGTATTAATTATCCCATATATAATTATTTACCTAATTATATATTTAATCATATTATAGTATTCACAAACATACTGAAATAACATTTAATACAAACTTTCAACCGAGTAAGAATACTCACAAAATATAAATTTTTCCAAGTGCTATCCCACTAGGTGTATTCACGTAACCTAGTTATCCAAGTTAGATTCGCTCACTAACTTAGTTTAACATACGAATTGGAGGCGGCCATATTCCTTCCCTGAAAGTGAGATGCCCCTCACCCATATAACGGATGCTATGACCTGGGATTATACTCGCCCTACTCCTCAAGCTAGGGGATTCATCCACTGCGCGCAACCTCCCCCTATAGCACTAGAGTATACACTAATAATATTCAATCACTGATATTAATGCCCGCACTATATATATATACTATCACACTCCGTATATATATATGTATAAAAATATATAAAATGTCCCGGCTACACCATGTACTAAATCCGTGACATAAGCCTATTTAAAATTCAGAGTTATGGTCCAACCCTAATTATTAATTAATTCGCACATTAATTAATTAAAGCACCTTTGGTGTCGCCCCCACCATAAAATTGGACTTAATCTCGAGTTCGAAATCACCTCACCCGAGTCTAAATTCCTGACTCCCGAATTTTAATCGTGACGTGACACCCAAAAATCCCTCAAATCCTAATTAACTTTACTCATGATTAATTAGGTTTAAACTCATGTATTAATTTCTCAATAATTAATTACATAAGGATTATTATATAAATTCCCTTTTTTATACATAACTGGGCAAAGCTGCCAAAATTTGCCGACCTTCGATCGATCGACCCCAGACCTTCGATTGATCGATCGAGCAGGTCTTCGTCTTCTTCGCGAAGACAGAAACGGCCATGGAAGAAATTTCTCAAACCCTAATTTCTTCTACCAGTAACCTCAAGCCCTCTTAGCATTAATACATGTTAGAAACCTTATTAGGGACCTCCAGAATGTCCACCAATATCATTAATTCGTCCATTAACTACAATTTCTGAATTTGGGGAAATATCCATCTTTAATTACTTACCCATTTACATCCCAAATCCCTTCACCAAATTCGTTTCTAATTAACCAGATATCATCCTACCAGATATGTATCAATTTATAATATCAGATTTCTACAATAATCCTCATTCAAATTCATAAATCATATTATTATTTATCAAAACCTCATATTTATGCCATGAACACCCAAAACGAATTTTGATCAAACACATCACATGAATATGAATTTCAAAACAGATTCAATACTATTGCAAGTTATCCACTTGCCTTAGGTTTCGTAGTGTCTGATTCGGAGATGAATTTCCAAGGTTGAAGACGATCCTTGTTGGCTCTCTAGTGATCCCAAAGCTGCCCTTAACTGCTATTAGGGTTCCTTAATACACTTAGCCTTTTCGAAAACTCTATCAGCCGTTTTATTATTCCTCCCAATTCCTTAATTTACCTAATCCCGTTTTTTGCCTAATGGACCAAGCCCAAGTGACCCAAATGCCCCCGTGTGGGCCCGGCTATGTCTAAAAACGCTCCGTGACCCGTTTACTACCCCCGGGTACACTTTTCCGACTATCTCGGCCCATTCGAACTCAACCGTACACTCAGAATTGGCATCCGAATTAATTTATAAAAATATTTATCCCCTCACCCCTTTAGTCTATACCGACTCTCGGTTGAGATAAGTGCATACCCTGTCATTAATACTCGAAATGACTTAAATAAATAATTACTATTCACTTAGTAAATAACTTCCTGTAAATATTAACCATTTACTCCTCGATTAATATTTGAATAAAATTTCCCTAATTAATTCAATTAAATTACGACTCACAAGTAATTTTCAATTCCCGAATTAATTAAATATTTAATGCATGAAAAATGCGGGGTGTTACATACTCCCCCCCCCCCCTACAAGGGAATTTCGTCCCCGAGATTAGGTCATACCTGTGATGAAAAGCTCTGGATATTGCTCCCGCATATCCTCCTTCCGTTCCCAGGTAGATTCATCAATGTTGTGATGACCCCACTATACTCTAACTAGTGGCACAACCTTGGATCGTAATTTCCGTTCGCTACGGTCTAGGATAGCCACTGGTCTCTCCTCATATGAGATGTCTGGCTGTAAATCAATTTCTTCGAGTGGAATGTGCTAGAAGGCCTTCTCATTCCTGCGATATTTCTTCAGTGATGCTACATGGAACACGTCGTGTATCCGCTGAAGATGCTCCGGTAATCCCATCCTGTAGGCTACAGGCCCCACCCTCTCGATAATAGGGAAAGGTCTCATGTACCTCAGTGCTAGCTTACCCTTCTTGCCAAACCTCATCACCCCTTTCATGGGGGACAACCTGACCAATACCTGATCCCCAACCTCTAGCTCCACGTGTCTCCGTGAAGCATCAGCGTAACTTTTCTGCCTATCCTGAGCTATCCGAATCCTCCCTCGGATCAGCTCTATCTTGGAAGATGTATCTTGAACAATCTCCGGCCCCAACAGTTTTTTGTCCCCCACTTCTAACCAACAAGCGGGTGAACGACAAGGTCTCCCGTATAATGCCTTGAATGGTGCCATGTCGATCGTGAATTGGTAAGAGTTATTATACGCAAACTCTACCAGAGGGAGATATTTCTCCCAACCTCCCCCAAAGTCTAGTATACACATTCTGAGCATATCTTCCAACATCTGATTGACTCTCTCGGGCTGCCCGTCAGTCTGTGGGTGATAGGCTGTACTCAAACGTAACTCCGTGCCCATGGCCTCCTGAAAACTCTGCCAAAAATGGGCCACAAAGATCTTGTCCCTATCCGACACAATATTAATCGGTACCCCGTGCAGTTTAACAATCTCTGCTATGAATAGCTGTGCATAACGCATCGTCTCAAAGTCTGTGCGAACCGGTAGGAAGTGGGCCACTTTGGTCAACCGATTCACAATAACCCATATGGAATCGTGACCCTTCTGTGATGTCGGTAACCCTATAATGAAGTCCATAGAGATGCTCTCCCACTTCCACACAGGAATTTCAAGTGGCTGTAGCACCCCTGATGGTCTCTGATGGTCAACTTTCACAAGCTGACACGTGGAACATTTCGAAACAAATTCTGCTATGTCCCGTTTCATCCCTACCCACCAATACTGCCTCCTCATATCTTGATACATCTTGTCCCTATTGGGATGTACCGCGAATCTCGACCCATGAGACTCCGTCATAACAGCGTGCCTCAATTCCGCATCCTCTGGCACAATCAACCTCCCATTATGGCGTAAGCCTCCCTCCGAGCTGATCGAGTAGCCCTCTGCTCCCTCAGCTAGCAACTGGCTCACCCTATCTCGGCAGGTCTGATCCTCTGCCTGAGCCCTCACAACCCGCATAATGATCTCGGGTGTGATGGATAATGCTGACATGCAAGCCCTGGCTACATCATCCTCGTATCGAAGTTCTCTCCACTTCGCTTTCCAGACTTCTGATATTTCCCCAGTCGGTCTCCGACTCAATGCATCTGCCACCACATTAGCCTTACCAGGATGATACTGAATATCAAACTGATAGTCTTTCACGAATTCTAGCCATCGCCTCTGTCTCATATTCAAATCCTTCTGAGTGAAGAGATACTGAAGTGATTTGTGATCCGTGAATAGCGTGAACTGCTCCCCCAGGAGATAATGTCTCCATATCCTCAAAGCAAAAATGACTGCTGCTAACTCCAGGTCGTGAGTGGGCTAATTCCTCTCGTGGGGCTTTAGCTTCCTGGACGCATAAGCTATAGCCCTTTCCTCCTGCTGAAGCACACCCCCAAGTCCCTATAAGGATGCGTTAGTGTAAACCCGATACTCTAATCCTCCTTTCGACAATGCAAGCACGGGTGCAGATGTCAACTTGTCCTTTAACTCGTCGAAGGCTAATTGACAGTGATCATTCCAAGTGAAAGGTACCCCTTTTCGGGTAAGATTCGTCAAAGGGCCCGCAATATTTGATAATCCTTTGATGAACCGTCTGTAATAATCGGCCAACCCCAGAAAATTGCGCACTTCTATCGGTGTCGTGGGTTGTCCCCACTCCCTCACCGCCGATACTTTACTTGGATCCACCACAATACCCCCGGTCTGACACTACGTGGCCAAGGAATTGGACCTCCCGTAGCCAAAATCCACACTTACCGAATTTGGCATAGAGTTGGTGATCCCGTAATGTCTATAACACTATATGTAGGTGCTCTGCGTGCTCCTCCTCGGTCCGCGAGTAGATCAGGATGTTATCAATGAACACGATAACAAACTGGTCGAGAAACTCCCTGAATACTCCATTCATGAGGTCCATGAACACTGTTGGTGCATTGGTGAGTCCGGATGGCATCACCCTGAACTCGTAGGATCCATACCGCGATAGGAAAGCGGTCTTCGGAACATCTTCCTCTCGGATACGTAGTTGATGATATCCTGACCTTAAGTCAACCTTAGAGAAATAAGACGCCCCTCTCAACTGGTCAAATAGGTCGTCAATCCTAGGCAACGGATACTTATTCCGTATCGTGGCCTTATTCAGCTCTCTATAGTCCACGCATAACCGTAGTGAGCCATCTCGCTTTTTCATAAATAACACCGGTGCACCCCACGGCGATGTACTCCGTCGTATGAAACCCTGACCCAGAAGCTTCTGAATCTATTCCCTCAGCTCACGCATTTTTGAAGGGGCCATACGGTATGGGGCCCGAGCAATTGGCCTCATCCCCGGTGCTAAATCGATCACAAATTCGATTTCCTTGCTAGGTGGCAACCCTGGTATCTCCTGAAACACATCCTCAAAGTCTCTCACCACTGGGATTGAATCCAATGGAATAGCCACCTCCTGTGAGGTTTCCACCTCAATGTAATATAAGTGTGTGCGTGACCCTCCCTCGGGTAGTGGCATTGCTATTAAGAACATCTCCTGCCCTGGAATGGAGAACACGATAGTCCTTTCATAGCAATCCACCGTCGCTCGATAACCTGCGAACCAATCCATACCCAAGATGACATCGTACCCCTCCATATCTAACACTAGTAGGTCCGCTGCTAAACTAAGTCTCCCGATCAAAATGTCAACGCCCCGACAAATCGAGTGAATCGTAGCCCCGCTTCCAACTGGCGACTCTACACACATCCTAAGACCTCCCGCGGTCTCTAGTAGTCCGGCCCGTTTAGCAAAATTTCATTTAATGAATGAATGTGATGCTCCCGTATCAAAGAGAATACTACCCTCATAACCATGAATGAGAAACATACCCTCAACTGCTGGCGGTGCTTGCTGCGCCGGGGGATTAGGAACATCCCGGACGTTATACACACGTCCGTAGTGCATCTGCCCCTGCTGAGGTGGGGCGGGTGGGGCTGGTGCTGCTGGTGGTAATTGCCCCCGTTGCCCCTGTTGGGCCTCCTGCTGTTGACCTCTGCCCCTCTGTGGGCATTCCCTCTTGAAATGTCCTGGTTGGCCACACACAAAACAGCGTCTCTGACCATCCCCCTGCCGTTGGCCCTGTTGGCCCTGACGCGGCTGGCCTTGGCCCTGCTGGCCTCCCCCATTGTTCCCTTGGCCCTGACGGCCCTGAGAAACCTGTTGCTGCTGATTCGGGCCCGGCTGCCCCTGCCTGAACCCCTGTCCTCACCAGGCTTAAAATTCTTAGCTTGATTCCATTGCTGACTACCCGCCTGCTGCTGAGCACCACTTGTGTCACTACTAGTAACAGCCTTGCCCGGTTGGCTCGGCTCCCCTGTTCTCTTGCTCCCCTTCGCATGGAAGCGATGATCCTGGCAGTGTACAAGTGCGGCATTAACGACGTCTGTATACGTTACTAACGCCGAATTCCCAATCAGGTGTTGCCTGATTCTCCAGGATAAACCGTCCATAAACCTCGATTTCTTCCGCTCCTCATCGCTCACCTCATTTGGCACAAAGTTTGCCAAACGGGTGAACTCTTCCTCGTAGTCTTCCACTGATCGATCACCCTGAACTAAATCACTGAATTTCTTCCTCATCTCAGACTCTACTACTGGTGGAAAGTATTTGCGGTCAAATCGCACCCAAAACTCTGCTATCGGCATCAAGTCTCGTTCCCCGGCGGTGGTAACTGACTCCCACCACTGTAAGGCTTCCCCTGATAGACGAAAGGTAGCAAGCATCTGCTTCTGTACCTCGGTACACTCTAGCATGCGCAGATGGCGCTGAATGTTCTTCTTCCAGTCACAAGCCTCTATCACATCTGTACTACCCCGGAACTCAGGTGGGTGACCCTTCTGAAAGGTCTCCCTAACTCTCTGCCAAGATGGTGGCCCCACTGGACCCTGAACTGCTGGTGCCACTGGAGGCGGTGCCTAGGGCTGTGGAAAGTGAGCTGCCATAGCTCTCATTGCTGTTTCGACCGCCTGGACCACTATCACTGCACCTGAGTAGTGGAAATCAACTCGGGTGGGGGTGGTGGTAGCGGTACTTGTGGCTCCTGATGAGCCTCCCTGATTTCATCCCTAGCCTCAGCCCTCTCCGCTCTCAGTCTCCTCGGTGGCATCTGAAATAGATTGAATTGTATAAGTACACAATTTACACAAAAATATACACAGCAGAAATACGATATCTCACAAGCGAAAAATGAATCAACAGTCCTAATAATAGGGCTTTATAACAAACGAGTGCTACAATGAAACGTAGAAAGCCTCACAGATCCTAAGGACACTAGAACCTGATGCTCTGATACCATCTGTGACACCCCGCCTAATTAATCCCGGGTGATCAGTCCTAAATCAAGTTAGAAAAGGTTTCTCAGTTGGTCCATTCTTAGCATCACTGTCGTCTTTTTAATTACTAACCACCTAAGTGAGAAAAGTAGACTGGTGCCAATTTTTATCTTTCAATTAATTAAATAAAACTTATGCGGAACATACAATAATACACAATCACGGTTAATTAAAATAACCATCCACAATTAAAACACCTAACCGAATAAACCATCCGTCCAAATATCCAATACAAGTAAATATCAGAAAAACATCTCAACAAGTCAACTACTGATAAATGAACTGTGAGCGACAAGCTCAGATAACTACTAGAGAGTCTCTATAAGAATGGAAGAAGGAGGCGTCTAACAAAACCCCGCAACATCCACATGTGCTGCAGCAAAGGATACCTGGAATAGAGTCAAGCTTGGCGCCCTTGTGGTTGGACACCTAAAAGGTTTTAAAAAAAAAAATTATAGCAAGGGTTAGTACCCAAAAACATTTGAAAACATTTAACAAATGATTAACTTGCAGTAATAAATAAATATGCATGCTCTTCATATTTTAGTTAGTGTCACACTCTCTTGAGGACTTCCTAACCCCTCCTCTAATGTGCACTACTAACGCTTCCATTTAATTTACTAGGTCCTACGCTCCTGACCCACATGCTTATTTTAACCCTTGAATTTTACCTACTCTAACCGAGTATGCCTTAATTCATGATTTTTAAGTTATTATAAACGTCAAACTTAATTGAATCATTACTCCTTTTAATTTCATATAACATTCACACATGTTATGCACGTAATACATTTTTCACTATGTATTAATTATCCCATATATAATTATTTACCTAATTATATATTTGATCATATTACAGTATTCACAAACATACTGAAATAACATTTAATACAAACTTTCAACCGAGTAAGAATACCCACAAAATATAAATTTTCCCAAGTGCTATCCCACTAGGTGTATTCACGTAACCTAGTTATCCAAGTTAGATTCGCTCACTAACTTAGTTTAACATACGAATTGGAGGCGGTCATATTCCTTCCCTGAAAGTGAGATGCCCCTCACCCATATAACGGACGCTATGACATGGGATTATACTCGCCCTACTCCTCAAGCTAGGGGATTCATCCACTGCGCGCAACCTCCCCCCTATAGCACTAGAGTATACACTAATAATATTCAATCACTGAAATTAATTCCTGCACTATATATATATACTATCACACTCCGTATATATATATATATATATATATATATATATATATATATATGTATAAAAATATATAAAATGTCCCGGCTACACCATGTACTAAATCCGTGACATAAGCCTATTTAAAATTCAGAGTTATGGTCCAACCCTTATTATTAATTAATTCGCACATTAATTAATTAAAGCACCTTTGGTGTCGCCCCCACCATAAAATTGGACTTACTCTCGTAGTTCGAAATCACCTCACCCGAGTCTAAATTCCCGACTCTCGAATTTTAATCTTGACGTGACACCCAAAAATACCTCAAATCCTAATTAACTTTACTCATGATTAATTAGGTTTAAACTCATGTATTAATTTCTCAATAATTAATTACATAAGGATTATTATATAAATTCCCTTTTTTATACATAACTGGGCAAAGCTGCCAAAATCTACCGACCTTCGATCGATCGATCGAGCAGGTCTTCGTCTTCTTCGCGAAGACAGAAACGGCCATGGATGAAATTTCTCAAACCCTAATTTCTTCTACCACTAACCTCAAGCCCTCTTAGCATTAATACATGTTAGAAACCTTATTAGGGACCTCCAGAATGTCCACCAATATCATTAATTCGCCCATTAACTACAATTTCTGAATTTGGGGAAATATCCATCTTTAATTCCTTACCCATTTACATCCCAAATCCCTTCACCAAATTCGTTTCTAATTAACCAGATATGTATCAATTTATAATATCATATTTCTACAAGAATCCTCATTCAAATTCGTAAATCAGATTATTATTTATCAAAACCTCATGTTTATGCCATGAACACCCAAAACGAATTTTGATCAAACACGTCACATGAATATGAATTTCAAAACAGATTCAATACTATTGCAAGTTATCCACTTGCCTTAGGTTTCGTAGTGTCTGATTCGGAGATGAATTTCCAAGGTTGAAGACGATCCTTGTTGGCTCTCTAGTGATCCCAAAGCTGCCCTTAACTGGTATTAGGGTTCCTTAATACACTTAGCCTTTTCGAAAACTCTATCATCCGTTTTATTATTCCTCCCAATTCCTTAATTTATCTAATCCCGTTTTTTGCCTAATGGGCCAAGCCCAGGTGACCCAAATGCCCCCGTGTGGGCCCGGCTATGTCTAAAAACGCTCCGTGACCCGTTTACTACCCCCGGGTACACTTTTCCGACTATCTCGACCCATCCGGACTCAACCGTACACTCAGAATTAGCATCTGAATTAATTTATAAAACTATTTATCCCCTCACCCCTTTAGTCTATACCGACTCCCGGTTGAGATAAGTGCATACCCTGTCATTAATACTCGAAATGACTTAAATAAATAATTACTATTCACTTAGTAAATAACTTCCCGTAAATATTAACCATTTACTCCTCGATTAATATTTAAATAAAATTTCCCTAATTAATTCAATTAAATTACGACTCACAAGTAATTTTCAATTCCCGAATTAATTAAATATTTAATACATGAAAAATGCGGGGTGTTACAGTTATTGAGAAACTTTATTAGTAAATAAGATTTGAATGAGAACTTTGCTGCTAAATGAAATTTATCTCTTAAACAATTGAAATTGTCAGTTTAAATCTTACGAGCAACCTAAGATAAGATAAGTTAAACCGTTGGGAAGGTTAGTGCGATAGACGTGCACATTAGTAGAGAGGTGAGAATTTTTCAAGGGAGTGCCGCACTAATATGTTGTTGCGTTGGCCAGTAAACAATTTAAATACTTGCTAAACAAATTTAAAATCGTTTTTACAATCGGGCTCTAACCCGTTTCCATTTTCTTTTCTCTCTTGTATATATGTTACAGGTGCCCATCCACAGGGGCATCTTGCATAGGATTCTTTGGAAAGAACGCGCTGCAGCTTAGGTGGGAGTTGCAGGGCTTTTTGTTTAGACGACCTCATTTGTTGATTTCACTTCTAGTACTATTTATTCAGTTGGGCATGTGTCGCCCTTTTCCATTATTCAGTTGATTTATTGGATATTGTGATTCGTTATTTCCAGTATTTACATTTTAGGATTTATTACTGTCAGGATGTTTTCCTTTAAGTTTTAACGTTGGAATTACTTAGTTGGATGTTAGTTAATTGGATTGTTTATTCCAGTATATTTGTTGGATGATTCTTAAATTATGAATTATGTAAAGAATTAAATATTGGATTATAAAATAAAATTTGGAAAGTAATGTCCAAAATGGTTTTGACACTTAGCTTAATTATTTAGGGTGTTTAAATTGGAAAAGTTATTTTTACGATAGTGATGCTAAGAATGAACCAACCGTTCACCTTGATTATAATTTAATAAAGGACCGATCACCCGGTATTTAATTAGGCCGGGTGTCACAGGTGGTATCAGAGCATCAGATCCTAGTGTCCTTAGGATCTGTACGGCTTATTTCGCTTCCGTCTTAGCGTCTTTGATTTAGAGCCCTAATACTAGGAATGTTGTATTCACCTTTATGCGTTGGAAATTCGTGCTTCTGCGATTTGTCGATGTGAATGTTGAACTTATCCAGATTAAATTTTTAAATGGCCCGTCAGGACGAACAAGCTAATACCGTTAGGGAAGCTTGTGAACAAGAATAACTCACACCTCAGGCGTCTTCAAAAGGGGTACCAATCGCCGAATTTGCAAGCATTGTGGCATAAGAAGTTACCACTGCAGTCTTACAGTACCACGAACGCAACATGTTGCTCAGAGGAGGCAAAAGACCTAGAGAGATTAGTCAAATTCATGTGAATAGAGTTGACAATTGTGCGAAGACACCGAGATTTCTGCAACAAACCCCTCAAGACCAAGACAGTTCCAAAGGTAACAGAATTTCTATAAAGGTCCAAAAGTGTCAGGGCCAACAAGGTTGGGGTCAGAATGAAGTCACAAAGAGGTGTTTCAAATGTGGAATTAACGGTCATAAATGCCAAACTTGTTCGGATCAATCTGGAAAGGAACTTCAACCCAACCAGAGAGAACTTTCAGGACTTTGCTATAAGTGTGTACAAATGGGTCACAAGTGGAGGGACTGTCCTCAACCAAATATCGTTTTTCATCAAGATACTCAATAAGGCCAAGGAGAAACTGGAACTATACAACCGGACCAAAACCTACAGAGCGGTAAAATAAAACAGTTTAGAGGTAGATGTTTTAATTGCGGCAGGATGGGTCACCGGAGGCAGGATTGCCCATGTAAGAGTAAAATACCCCAGCAGCAGGGGAAGGATGAGTACAAATGTGTATACAACGCCCAGCATACTAAAACCCAGCAGCCATCATCGGCCATTGATGGTATGTTCTTTCCTTCCAGTACTATGAGGTATATTTTATTTAATACTGGGGCGTCGTACTGTTTATATGGATACTCGCTTGGCACAGACCTTAGGATTTTTTTTATATTACTAAAGTACGGTGTCATGCGTAGAATCAACATTGGGTAGAGGACCATTTATTTTTCTGTATACACCGAGGCGTAGGTATATAGTTTGGTAGTTTGGTTTTACCTACATCCATACTAGTTTTGGTTATACGTGAACACGATGTCAATATTTGGCATGGATTGTCTCACTATGCACAGAGTCGTGATAAATCGATTTGGTAGGAGTATTATCTTTGTCATTGCGGGACAGGAAATGTTCAAGTGGCGATGCCTCGCCCAGAAGAGGGATCTTCCACCTATTTTTATTATATAAAGGAGGATACCTCTAAGGAAATTATGATTCTCCTGGATTCGATTCCAGTCGTTCGTGAGTTTTCGAATGTATTTCAAATGATAAGTGGATTAAATATCGAGATATCTTGTGGAGAGTGAAATCACACGTGCTAAAAATATTTTCCAAAGCAAGTATAGGGGACAGAGTATGGTGTCTAGTAAGGGACAACAATTAGAGTAGTTTTGTTTTGGTTTAGACAGGTGTGTCACGTCCGGGGACCATCTGTGCAGCCAAAACGATTGGCAAAGTAGAAGTATGAGTTTTATCCTCGACGGATGACGAGTGTTTTATGTGACACGAGCGAGTCAATATATTTTTTTCATTGCTAAATTAACATGTGAGACAAGTTTAATGCATTTAACTATAAACACTATTATTATGTGAATATTTTCCCTAGTGTAGCGGGATTTCCTTTAGTGCTATCCGAGGAGGATGAGTGTGTGTATTACTACTGTTATATGTTTTATTGAGGTTACTCGTTTTAGTAATGTGATGTACGAGTATGATATTATCTTGGTTATAACTTTATAGTAATGGTTAATACGATAGTGGGCTCGAGATATTCGACACCGGTGTGTAGGGGCTTTTGTTGTTATGATTCAATTTGTATCGGGTTTACAGTTGAGCGAAAAGATTTAACTCAGTATTATATTTAGCGCTCAGGACTGGATGATAGAAAGAGTGCATCGTTATATCTATCCTTTAGAGATTTGAGAGTTAAGATTTATACCCCTCTGATTGGGGGAAAGGGATTTCGAGAATCCCTATTGTATGTATTCGAGGTTTATGGAATGAAATCACCACCAATACTGTACGATAGTACAATTAGCAAAATGTTCTTTGTTAAGTGTAAGTTCGGGAGAAGATGTAAATTTCTGCCAAGAAACAGGAAAGTAGGGGTACATGCTATGGACAGAGGGCCTAACGGATTTCGATAACCGACAATGCTAGGTAGTAGTGTATCGGGGGGTTCCTTGTTTGGATTTCTCTTTACGAGACATCCCATGCATGAAACTTAGCGTAAGGTTGGGAATAGGGAGATGTTTGGTCATTAGTCCATAAGTTCAGTACCTCGGTCGTAATAGGAGCATATATTTATATCTGTAAGTAGGTAGTTGAATTATGATTTAAGGCTAGTGGAGTCGGTTGCGTGGTAAGAAAGCATTGAAAGTTTTATTTTACCACCACGAGTTGAGGGGTGGAATGATGATAAGGAGGATTTAGAATTTCAATTTCTAGGGTGAATAAAAGTACCCAAGGGTTGCAATCACGTTGTGAACATTAGGAAAATAAAGAATTGGTCATTAGATGTGAAGCGTATGTTATGCTTACGCTAGTATGCACGGTTTATAAGGTGTGAAGACATCCTGGATAGTTGATGTTAAAAATCGTCCAAGTTGAAGGGACGTGGGAATAGACGTGCGGAATGTATGTTTATGGAACTAACATAACGAAGTAAAAGTGGTAGAGTGAATTAAACACCGTGAGAAAGATGATAAATCCATATATACGTGTACAATCAGGGTAGCATACCGAATCTGGTTGGAACGCTGTGGGAAGCCGCTTACAACGGGGCATTCCTTGAGAAGGGTAGAATTTAACTATATGGAGAACACTCGGGACGGAGTTGAAATTTGTCAGATGATGAGAGTGAGTTGTGCATACAAAGAGTGATAATATTAGTATGGTATAAAAGATCCAGAAGTGCGCATCGTGGAGAAAAGTGCATGGGACGAAATTTTCGTTATACACCAAGGAAGGAAGGGGAGTATTAAGTGACACTTAATGTGAGACATTTCAAGGAAAGTCGATGTTGAACGATACATAGTGAGTAGTCTCCACGGGCACCACTCATAGATAGAGATCGGTTGGAAGAAGGGGATCGACTAGAGAATTTTGTGGTTATCAACCATTCCTGTAACGGAAGAGGGCGGTAAAGTCGGTAAAGTTCCTTGGATGGGTTGCCATCTTCAAGGTAAGATACAAGCGTTCATCCAAACATGGGGAGTAAGTCGCTCAAGAAGGAAGTGATTGACATTCCTTTGGGGTGATTTAAAATATTAACTAGTGTGCCCCAGCCTTCCTTTGAAAGGAAGGGATGGCGCCGGTATGTGATCCTATACGGTATTATTTTCTGAATCAGGATGAAACTTGTGAATTCCACCTTCAATATGGAATTTAGGGAAATAGCAAAGATAACGTTTCATTTTGAGTAGGAGGTATCACCTATAGCCGAGGAGCAAGCGCACGGTGATTAACGAGTAGTGGAGCCGCCTAAAGGTGATTTTAGAATATTGGGATCATTTTGTTTCCACAACGGTTATAGCTAACAAGTGGAGCGGTACGATAATTGGGGAAAGGTATTACCTCGTACCTGTTTGTCGTAAATGAGGTGCTTATTGAAGTTTTGATGTGGAAAAACCTTAACTATTCCCCCTCTGCCTATGTTTGGAGTGAGCGGATAATCAAAATTTTCGATCGGTCGAGAATAATCCAATAACTATGATGAAATTCCACGATGGTTTTAGGCGAACAAGAGTAGTCAGATGTCGTACGATTTCTCTCAGAATGGGAGTTTGTGTTTAGATAAATCAGAGTAGTTGTCATGTGGTGAGGTGCGACCTCCCAATGATATTAAAATAAAGTGAATTAATAATGTATAAGCGTGACCTATGCGAATGTTGTCGGTTAGGAGCACCATGTGAAGTGTCTCCAATGAGAATGTTAATCAAGCTTGCTGTGAGGCGGGGACTATAGTGATTAGGCACCTTACTATGTAGATAGTTTGCGTACTAAAAAGATATCCAGAATTGTTCTACCAAGTAAGCCTTATTTTCCGAATTTTGGGACGAAATTCCATTATTAGGGGGGAAGTATGTAATACCCCGTATTTTCATGGCTTTTAAATTTAGGGAGTTAATAAATTTAATTGAGATAAATTAATTTAATTTTAATCCGAAAAGTTGTTTTGAATATTTACTAGCGTGACGAGAGTTAGTAAGTATTGGAAATTTGTTAAATGTTACTGGCTGAGTGTAGTAATACATGGGATTTATTTTATAAAAATTGTCACGTGTGAAGAAAATGACAATTATAAAAATTAAGTCGGGACGCGCCCGTGTCGTGTCACGCATATTTATTATTATATAAAGTGAATAAATTATAATTTGTTCATGTGGTCATTTTGAGTGCGCCAAAGTGTCCGTAAGGGTCGAGATAGTCAAAATAATGTACCCGGGGGTTTAGTTTGGGTCTCAGGGCGTTTTTAGGCTTAATTAGTACCCCGGGAGGGAATTTTGGACATTTCGTAATTATGGGTAATTAAAGCCACGAAAATTGTAAGGTTATATCAGATGCTTAGGGTTGTCTTCTAGGGTTAACTCAACCAAAAATAAGAAACGGCCATTGGAGAAGGAAAGAGAGAGCTTGCCCAAGAGTTCTAGGCCAAAAACTCCTTCGTTTGCGCCGCCGTCGTCGCCAAACGATAGATCGCGTAACAAGGATCACCACCACACCGATTTCAGCCGTAATTCAGAAACAAAAATCTCCAGGCAAGTATTTATCTTGCTTAATTTCATTAATGCTTCATTCATATTAGTTTAGGGTTGATTAGGATGAGTTTCCATTAAAGAAAACCCATGTTGGAGAATAAAAATTGCATGTTGTAGTGATATAAATGATAATCTGGAAATCCCCTTCACATGTAGAGGTTGAACCACAGATTTATGATGGAATAGAAGTAGAAATTCTGGAAAAAGAATGACTTGAATTAACTTAAAGAAAATTTTAGGGTTCATGAGAATTGTATAATTTTTTGGCACTTTAATCCATGATTCTTGATGAAAACCCGCATGCCTTACGTTGAATATTGTCCATTTGAGTTTAGAATGTTTGTGATATAAATTTCTGGGAGTTTGGGAGTTAAAAGTTTGGATTTTGATGATGATAGATAATAGAACCCGTAACTGGTTTACTGCAGAATTCGCCATACCTGTTTGATCGATCAATCGAACCAGGAGTGTCGATCGATCGACGCATCGATCGATCGAGCTCCTGCCATCGATCGATCGACCCCTTCTGGCAGACTCATATTTCCCCTTCTAAATAGTTGAATTAAATTTAGATGAGTAATAATGTTTGGACATCCTTATTAAAAATATTTTGGGAGATAAAGAAGACCAGTAGGCTTATTAAAAATATGAAACCTTTAATGTAAAACGAGATTTATATTTTTCGGGGATGTTTACATATAAGGGACGATGGAACTATGTATTAAAGTGGGGAGACGCGTAAGGTAGTTACGTTGGAAAATGAATGAGTACCTACTGAAATTACAATTTGGGAAGATAAGAATCCATGAGTGTTACGTAGTAAGTTGGAATAATCCCTCAAATTAAAGTAAGAAACGAACCGTTATACGTGACATATAAATAATGACAGGTAAGGATAAATATCATAATTATGGGTTATGAGATGTACCTAAATTTGATATGGTAATAGTAGTATATTTATATGACTATGTATGCATGTACTATATACATGTAAAAATCATGCCCACGCTACTTGCTATCCCTGAGGTTACCGCGCTGGGACAGTTTTATCTCGATTGAACCTTTATTGGGGATATTGACTCGTACCCTAGAAGATAGCAATCCTAGGCACGGGCTATCAGATCGATAGTCAGACGGTCCTAAGAGACGTGAGGGTATGTGCTGACCTCTTGAACTTGGAAACTATGCTTCGCCTCAATATTGTTTATGTTTTGTTCAATACAGTTCGAGAGTGATTCCGAACTTGTATTTACCTTAGTACGAGTGACACGGGGATTGGATAGCAGAGTAAGACTGCACCATAATTATTATGTGGGGTGCTGTTAGAATATATATATTATATGATTATTTAATATATATATATATTTAAATCTGGAATTTGGGAACTACCTGCTGTGTCTATGGTAAGTAAGAATGGAATAACTATTTAAATTTGGGAACAAGTGTTTGATAAGTATAATGTGTTACTGAGAAACTTTATTAGTAAATAAGATTTGAATGAGAACTTTGCTGCTAAATGAAATTTATCTCTTAAACAATTGAAATTGTCAGTTTAAATCTTACGAGCAACCTAAGATAAGATAAGTTAACCATTGGGAAGGTTAGTGCGATAGGCGTGCACATTAGTAGAGAGGTGCAAATTTTTCAAGGGAGTGCCGCACTAATATGTTGTTGCGTTGGCCAGTAAACAATTTAAATACTTGTTAAACAAATTTAAAATCATTTTTACAATCGGGCTCTGAACCGTTTCCATTTTCTTTTCTCTCTTGTATATATATATATGTATATATTACAGGTGCCCAGCCACAGGGGCGTCTTGCATAAGATTCTTTGGAAAGAACGCGCTGCAGCTTAGGTGGGAGTTGCAGGCCTTTTTGTTTAGACGACCTCATTTGTTGATTTCACTTCTAGTACTATTTATTCAGTTGGGCATGTGTCGCCCTTTTCCATTATTCAGTTGATTTATTGGATATTGTGATTCGTTATTTCCAGTATTTACATTTTGAGATTTATTACTGTCAGGATGTTCTCCTTTAACTTTTAACGTTGGAATTACTTATTTGGATGTTTAATTAATTGGATTGTTTGTTCCAGTATATTTGTTGGATGATTCTTAAATTATGAATTATGTAAAGAGTTAAATGTTGGATTATAAAATAAAATTTGGAAAGTAAAGTCTAAAATGGTTTTGACACTTAGCTTAATTATTTAGGGTGTTTAAATTGGAAAATTTATTTTTACGACAGTGATGCTAAGAATGAACCAACCGTTCACCTTGATTATAATTTAATAAAGGACTGATCACCCGGTATTTAATTAGGCGGGGTGTCACAGTTGGATGTGTATCACTTGTTGTCAATAATTTGGAAGTAAGACAATACTGCATTATTTAGTGGATCTGTAAGTTTTGTAATTCTATAGATGTCATTCTGTAATACGTAGTTTTATACAGTGCTAAAATATAGGGGTTTTTTTAAGAATTTTTTCCTCATCTCCTATCTTCTTGGTTTGTGATTTGTGGTTTGACTGTTTGTTTCGATTTAGTTTCCATATCTGGCATGTTAAGTTCACCTAATGTAATACTGATAAAATTTGGATTAAATAGAATTTGGTTTATTTATTCCAAAAGGTCGACCCAAACCAATCTATGTTTGTACCCATTGCAAACAAAGATGTCACCTTAGGGAGTTTTTTTAAGCTAAGAAAAGTTTCTCACACACTTCCGCAGAGATCTTTTAAGTCTTTTAGAGAAAGTGGAGTTTTTAGTCAAGACTTCTAAATGTTTGATGGAGGAATTTTAAAGGATGTCTAATCCTTTTGAGATAACCTCTCGAACTAATGATTTAATTCAAGAGTTGTTTCTAGTATATGGTGATTATCATATTGCCATATTTTGCCCCTATTACTAGATTGTATTTTGTTTATGTTTTTGAAAAATCCAAAAATATTTTCTATTCTTTTAGAAAAAGTTTTTAAAAAATTCAAAAAGATTTTATTTTTGATAAAAAAAAGTTTCAAAAATTCAAAAAATATTTATGTATTTTATTTTACCCCATATATGGATGCGCATTTAAGATGTTCAAATCACAATTACATTATATCCCCATTCATGTGACTTATTCATGGCGTTATGATACTTGTCTTCTTTTCTTTTGTGTGCTTAAAAATTCGTGTTTAGCATTTTTTTGTTCTTTGATGATTACTTCATTCATGCTAGACTCTTTATATGGCTTTTAATTGCACACATGTACGAACTTTTAAACGTTATACTTACTTGTCACATGTCGAATAGGATGTTCTCATATCTATCGTTCTTATTAATGAACCAAATGTACTAAGAACTAATTGTGCATGTAAGAACCATTGCCCGATTTTTTCTCAGAAAATTTAATTTTTGTTTATGCAATGGAAAGGAGCTACGAAATAAGAAGTCTTCTTTGTGTTAATAGCCACCATTCAAGACATAAAAATTTAAGTGCCAAGGCTAATTTTTTTGTTTCATTGATGCTTCATTCATAAGCAATATGATTCCTTCAAACAATTTGAGACTTTATGCTTAAAATGTGATATTTTGAGGGTTTTATAAGTTGAAGATTAATGGGTTTGCATAATAAAATTCCTTTAAAAATATTAAATAGTTTGGCGTTAATGATTTGAGAAGCATTGAAATTCATGACATATTGTATGAGTTGAGTCAATTCCATTTCGTTCACAAATTTTACACCTAAGATTGAAATGAGTTCTTTCTTTAGGAGTGTCTTTTTTACTTTGTACACCTTTTCTACGTATGCCTATATTGATTTTCCCGAGCATTAATGAAAAAACGTGTGACGGTGTGACAATTGATTAAATTTATTCGCAAGTTTCCAATTCGGCACACTTATTTAATTAGGATCTATTTTTAAACCAAATTAATTCAGCCCCTAAACATGCATCTAAAAGTGCGTGTGTCAACCCATAAATAAATAAAGCATGTGACACAAATATTCAGGAAAAATCCCCAAAGGGAAAAACCTTTTATTTCACTATAATTTTGTAAGAAAGCGGCTTACACGGATTACAATGAAATAGGGTGACATACGAAATACTCACAGGTGTCGGTTTCGATGTCTTGGTTGGAACTATCCCTTTCCAGGAGGGCAGCAATGAAGAAGAGTAACGGCTTCTCCACAAGATGTGAACTTTATAAGGACTCCCTCCACAATAGCACGCAGCTGTCGGTTGTAGAGCTCTCCCCACAAAGTATGAACAAAAGAAAAATATGTTCTTGGGTTCCACAAAACAACTCACATTAAAGTAATTGGGATTTGTTGTGAATTGTAAACAAAACAGAAATTATTTGAACCCTTAAATGAGAGAAGAAAACATTCTGCCAAACAAATGTTATCGAGAGTTATGGCAGATAAACCAAACAAAAGTTTCTAAGGGTTTTAAAACTCTTCTCTGCGTCAAAACCAAGGCCTGACAGCCCTTTTATAACAAGATTGAGTCGGTCAAAGAGATAGCAACGTGTCAGCCAAAAAGTGATCTCGTTCGAACGACATAGCATCTCGTTCAAACGAGATGTCTATGTCATTTGAATGACATAAGAAGGCCATTCGAATGAGATTCCACACGTTCCCCTAGAAAATTTCGATACGAACGCGTGGCCGCTAGTTTCGTATTTTTCTGATTTTTTATGAATTAGTTATGATTTTTCTACGGAAAGGTGTCCGAGAACAAAATCTTTAGAAAAATATTTGATAAAAATATCCCAACACTTTAATATGAAATGTAAATGAAACTTTAAACATTATCTTACCAAATGTCATATTGTTGGGCTTGAATGTTGAAGACCACTTGTAATTCGGATTCGTCTTTTGTAGATGAAAACTTCTTCAATTCTTCGACGACTTGTAGCGTTATATGACATAATTAATTGTGACGGACTTATTAAAAATATGTCCTTACAATTAAGTTCACACAATTTATTCAATTTTATGATTCATATATTTTTGTGTTACTCCATAGTGTGACTGTTTATATTTTGTACCTATATGTGTATTTATACTCAAAAAATCAAAAATAGTTTGTTGCTTCATTGAAGTTTCATCGCATATGCTTCATAGTTTATTATTTGTGATGATATTTCATATTTTGATTCTCGTAATGCTAAAATTTCAGGATTAGCTTCTAACCCTTTGTCTAGTACGGGCAAAAGGGGAGAATATATTGGGGGGGTGCTTTCTTTAAACTCCATGCATCACGATATTTCTTTTGCTTCATGTGTGTAGGTCTTTTCCGTCTTGATGATTTCATGGACTACACGATAAATATTTTCAGTTGAGTATAATGTAACAATTGTCTTTTCCTTTTTAGGTTTGGGAGGGACATTAATTAAACTTGTCTTATGGGTTATTATTTTTTTAGTCTTGTGGTTTGTATCAGAATAGATAAATGGGGAGATTTGTAAGAGAAAGTTATATAATTGCTTAGTCTATTTTAGTTTGGCATATTCTGTTATGCCTTCATCATCATGTACATAATCAAGAGCTTCAAGTAAAGATAAGTTAGTGACTGAATGAAACGATCGAAGATTGAATGAGTTGAGATCGTCACTTCAAACATCGGAGAAGGTATATGGTTTTGATTATATGTAAAGATTTTATTTATGGATTGTTTTTATAAAATGTTCGAGGCCTGTTTTCAAAAAGATTTTCAAAGAAAAAAATATTTTTATTTTTTAAGTCGCGAACGACTTTAAATTTTCATTCGAACAAAATTGACAGTTCATTCAAATGAACATCAAACGATATTTTTGAACTAATATCGTTCGAAGTTGATTGGTTGTTCATTCGAATGAGTTTTACCTTAGTTCGAACGAGTTGCATTTTCTTTCGGGTAAGGTCCTATTTTCATTCGAATGAGATTCCTCGAATCCCTTGGATAATTTGTTGAGCATTTATCAAACCCTGGAAGAATATATCTATATGGTCATACTCTTCTAAAGTAAATTATCTACTGCTGAAGATAGGAATAGTTTTTCCTAAGGCTGATTGATAGACACCGAGACAACGGGAGCTCTACACAGGGCGTTGATGGATTTGCATCGCTTGCTGTCAACAACTTGGAAGGAAGACATTACTGCATCACCTAGTGGAGGTCTAAGTTTTGTAAGTTTGTAGATGTCATTCTGTAATACCTAGTTGTAAGCAATGTTGAAATATAGGTTTTGTCCGAAAGGGATTTTTCCTCATCTTCTATCTTCTTAGTTTGTGATTCGTGGTTTGATTATTTGTTTCGATTTAGTTCCCATATAATGCATATATAGGTTAACCTAATTTGATCAAGATTAAATTTGTACTAAATAGAATTTGGTTTTTGTGCGTGTGGCCTGGTTTACGATTTATACGTATAACCGGACCACTCTCGCATTTCTCATTGTTTTGTAAATTCACCTAAATGAATCTAAACCTCTAACTCATGAAGCAAGAGCTCGATCAAACAATCAAATGGAAAATAATAAGACTTCACCAAGTCCTTAGAACAAGCCATGATATGATTTTATATTATGCTCATAAAATCCATAATATAGCTCTCTCCAATCACATATAGTAGATAGGCATGATCAAAAGATATCTTGTGTGGGTGCATAGTAACAAATATATTAGGATACACTATATTGTGAATATAGAATTCCTTGGTAAAAAAAACTTGTGGGAATTTTTTTCTGGGCCAAATCCGACCATTGCCATCATGAAAACCTGATATATTCTCCTATTTCAAGGGACTAGGTGTAATAGGACCAAAGGGGTATGTGGGTCTATCTTTATTCTTAAGATTTCAATGATGTGTAATCATCTCAGCAAGATTAACTATCTTCACACCATATACATGGGCATTAAGGATTGGGTATCCCATCTCGTCCTCCCCTTCTTCCACATTGGCATAAAATTATCTTTGCAAGTTAGGATAGCATTTCCCTATCTAAGAAAAAATTCCAAGCTAACCAAGTATCCCCCCAAACTAAGGAATACGAGTCTTAGAAGGATATTCCAACTCTATTGAGCATTCCCAATGTATAGAGTGATAAGAGAATAGTTTAAGAAATCTGGTGCAGGCGTTGGTGAATGTCGAGGCAGGCGAGCGCAATTTGGGATCAATCAAAATATCATAAACATCACGAACCAAGATAAATCATAGAAATCATATAAGAAAATGTATAATAAATATAAACCACGGATCATACACTAAAAAATATGTGAGATTTCTACGTAAGACCATGTGTCAAACATTCGTGAACTTTCACTTAAACGTAACATTAGAACAACAGGCTACTAAACAGGTAGAGCAATGTAAGAAATTACAAGTACAAACGTAAGAACTACTACTCTAAGCCAATTAATCTCATGTCAAGACAAATAAATTCATCAATCATAGACAAAAATTTGCCAAAAATTAAAAACTACAAAACCAAACTCTAATATCCAAAAAAAATTAAATTGACAAAATGTAGGAAGAATACTTACCAAGAAGATGAAGTAACACTTAAATCTATGATAAAACGAACCTTGGGGCCTGTTTGGTTTATATCTATAATTCTGTTTTCTGTTTTTAAATCTAATTCTGATAAAAGTTTGCATTTGACATGCTTGTTTTTAAACACTAAATTATAATGTTTGTGTTATAATCAAATTTTTCATAAAACAGTGAAAGGGTGTTTTATAACTTTTGTTTTATATTTTTTAACTCATAATTATTCATTCTTAATATTTTAATGCATTTCTACCTTTATATATAATATATAATATATTATATATATACATAATACATTAATATGTGCGTAATTCTTATAAAGAAAAAATATATATGTACATGTATACCAAATAACATATATTTATATTATTAAATTATATAATATACTAAGATCCATGTGTTAAATTATACAATCAATAGATACATGATACTTATATATAGTTGTATACATGTATTATCAATGTATGGAATAATATAAAATATACATACAGTACATATATATTACAAAAATATTATCCATTTATGTATGTATATAATTTTATTGTGAATTATGCATGCAATATATATATATATATATATATATATATATATATATATATATATATATATATATATATATATATATAAAAAAAACTCCCCAACATACCTCATTAAATATACATAAAAATACATGATATATTGATGCATATATGATGTATGTATATTTGTATATATTCATTTGTCACATATGTATGGAAGTTTTATGTATGTGTTTATATATATACATGTTTTTCCAATTTTGTCAAATTTAAAAAAAAAGTTGTATTTAAAAACAAGTTTACCAAACGCGCACCAATATTTATAAATAAAAAAATATGTATTTCAAAACAACGTTTAAATCGAGTTTTTTGAATACAAAATCAAATGGGCCCTGATATTCCAAGATACAGGTATAGTTGGAAGATAGACAAAAAATGGTGATGAAATTGTTCAGTTTAGGCAAAAATGGGTAATGTTGCGAAATGATTTTGAAAAACCAACTTAACACATTCCAGGAGATTTTGCGGACGTGAAGTCATCTGTTCGCGTGCGCAACACAACTTGTTCTTCCAAGGAATATAAATGTTACAGGAAGAAAGTCACAAGGAAGGTTATACATTAAGAAAGTACACTATATATTCCCCCCACCTTAAAAAAAACTTTAATATGATAAACATACTTTCAAAAATCATATTCAAGGTTTTTGGTTATGTCAATCCTCAACACAAGGAATAATCTAACACTAAAAGGCCTAAAAGTCAGATTATATCTATTTATATAGAAAAGTGATTTCAAAGACATAACTCGTGATATGATGAATAAAATTAGTATTAAGGGGTGTAATTAAGCATGGGGATTAATATTTGAATTCACTATTGAAAATTTGGGGTTTTATACAACTTAGAAAAAAAATAATTAATTTCCATCATTTTCAACTACCACTTTTTTTCTTCCTCATCAAGCGATTTATGATTAAAATCTTTAAAAAACTCATATCTTTGGGTGTTACCCAATTTTTAGGTATAAATAAATCTTTAAGACAAAGCTTTTAAATATGCATTTGCAAGTTGCGAAATTTCACTTTTTACAAATAGGCGAGGAAATATTTACAATTCTACAAACGTAAAACCCACATCCTCAAGTTATAGTTCTCACCACTTCCACTCTCATGATTTTGAATAATATAGTAATTTTGATTTTTCAATTATAACTATGATTAAATATTCTCGTACACAAGAATAACACATGACACACATTTATCAAAAACTACATAATTCTTTTAATTTTTGTTAGAAGTAGAAAAAAAATCCCTTAATTATATTTTACATGGAAATTTCTCAAGCTATAGTGTGGTGTAAAATGCGCGAGTTATGACAAAAAACTCTAAATTTGTAAGTTTAATTTACCAAGACATTTCATGCTATAGAATTCTAAACATAGAGTATATCGGTAATAAATGAAACCAATTGTATAATATCTAAGCATGTAGGTTAAAGTGAATCATATGGAATATATAATCCTACAAATATAAAAAACCAAAATTGCACCAAAAAAGGGTTCTCGGTAAGAATATCCAAAGATCCATACCTAATAGCGAATGATAAAACCGAACCGAGATATTACCATGGAAAATATAAGAAGTCTAAAACACATCCTAGAAAAATCTAAAAATCTTAACTCTAATTACATAGAGGAGAAAAACTATCTCCAATGATTTGGAAGGTCGTTGATTTCTACTAGATCAATGTTGAGATTCCTAAACCAACTACGTAGATTTTTGCATGTAAAAAAATTTGACATGATTTTGGGAGCAACGTACATGGTTACATTTCTCTTAGGAGGCTTTCTATAAGCATTTATTTTATTCTTACCATTAAAATCAAAACACATACTATCCTTAAAGTTCACTAAAAGAGCGGATGGTTGAAGTAAAACACAATACATTATAAGATGAGTAATCTTAGGACAATGGGTACACTTAACGGAGTGATTGGGTATTTGAGAGCATGTTTCTTCCACTTGAAATAAAACTATTTTAAATGTCCCTCTTTGTCACATTAGGAACGGGTGAGTTGGTTGAGTAAGAACTCTCTAAGGATGATGGAAAAATAGGTTTTGATATGGGGATCATGAGGCTAGCATAGTCATAAGACGAAGGACTGTCATTACCAAAACCCATACCTCTCTTTTAAATTTGACTTCAAAGTGGATGTAAACAAAGTCTTAATCCGAAGCACAAATATTTTTTTCAATAAAGCAATCGAGAGTTTTATCTCTCTTATAAAGATCTCCTGAAGTCCACAACCTCAACACAAAAAAAGTCGATATTACCTCCTTGTATAACAATTGATTCACTAAACATCACTTTTTGAGAATCCAAATATTTTAGAGTACTCTTAATCACCATAAGCCTTGTATTTTCAGCATTGACTAGAATGGTGGAGAGTTTTATATTTTTCATCTAGAGTTTGATGGAGTCCTCGAAAAGTTGAGCATGCGTGGTGATGATATCGTTGTTCAAACTTTCACGATCATTCAAATAGATGTTTGTGGTAAGACTCACAAGAGGAACATTAAATTCCTTCGAATTGTGTGAATCATCAAAATTCCCCTAGCATATAAATGTTGGATAGTTATTACTATGAGTCTCTGAAGCGACCACAAATGTGTATCTAGTGTGTGTGCTGATATAGGCTCAAGTGCAAGCATGTCGCGTTGGTAATAACCCAGTAAGTAGGGATCGTCTCCACAAGGAACTAGGACGATGAATCATAACGACGTGGAATAGGTGACTAACCCAAAAATTGACTCTCGAAAAGAAATAGAAAAGGTGATTAAGGAGAATGGACAAGCTATTAACTATAAGTGAATGAAAATTAACTTCTAACTAAACTAAGTGCAAAAAAATAAATGTACTGAATGAATTGACTATAAATAAGGAAAGATAGGTCGGATTACAATCCCCCAAACCCAAATATATTTACCGCATAGAATGATAGATTTTGAATTAGAAATTTAATTGAAGCCGGACTTTATTAATCCTAAGCATTATATATATGAGGATACGAGTCTGCACCATACATAATCAAAGGTAAAAACAAAGCGGTGTTGAATAGCTACACGCACATCGCACTCTTAAACACCCCGGTTACCTAGGATAAACGGGGTTAAAAGACCTACGATGATTGTGCGTACTACACAACACGATTCTCTTAAAATTCAATTCAAACCCTATTTTCTACATGGGTAAATTACATCGGGTTGGGTTCATGCACCCCAACCCTTAAAAACTTAGCTAGACATGATTAAATTAAACAAAAAAATAATTTTTAAAGTGCGGGAATTCATGACTAGTTTAAAATTTTGAATTAAGACGTAAAGACTACGAATCACGAATTACTCTAATTAACTACTAAAGAAATGGAAAAAAAGAATTAAATGTTACTTGCAATGAAGAAATCGGGAAAATAAACTCCGAATCTTGAATTAATTGCAAAACTTCAAAACTAGGGTTCTTCTCTACAAGAGCCCTCTAAAAACTATTGAAATTCGAACCTCTTTAAGTCTGACAATAAACTAAAATAAATACACTTCAAATTTTTACAAGAGTTTGAACCAATTATAACACTGGATAAGGAACGAAAAATCAGGGAAAATCTCAACCGATCTTTTCGGTTCGATCTGGTAATAACCGGATCCTTTTGGTTTCTTCTCTAAACGGAATGGTCTGGTGCTCAAAATGGTCCAGTGTGTTTTTGCTTCCCCATACCGGTTTGTTTTTGACAATATCTGGATTGGTTCGGTTCCCAAATTGAGACAGTATGTTTTTACTTACCCAGATCGATTTGTTTTTTACTGGCCCAGATTCGGTCCGGTGCTAAAATTGCTCCAGTCTTATTTTCTTAATTTTCTCATCTTCAAGGCTTCATATCTTCTGATTCGATGCTCAGATTTGGATGTCGTTTCTCATACGCACTTGTGGGCGCGAGGTCTTCATTTTTCATGTTGGTCCCTCGTCCGAACTCTCGATGTACATTGACCATTTTACCCTCTGACTTTCCTTTCTTTGTTTATTTCTCGATTTTGGATTTCTCTTTTCTTCACCTAGCATTAAATACTTGTAAAAATCATGGAAAACACACAAAACTTGAGGCACTATGTGGGAATTGTCAGTAGCATATAAATTAGATAAATCAATACATTTTACATTATTCGAGGTGCTAAGAGCTACTAAATTAAGGGGATAAATTCGGAAGAATTTATGCCTAATCAAATCCCCCTAACTTAGAACTTTGCGCGTCCTGGGCAATGTAAAAGAATCCAGAAAAGGTTAGTTTCTTGAAAATCATCTTATTAAGATAGAATTCCACTTTCGCAGGCAATGTGATTTCATTTAGCATATGCAACAAGCCTTTAAACTCCTAGGTTACCCTAGTAGCACGAGTTGTGTCTCGTGAGGGTTTGCAGTGAATATACCCACAAAATTCGATTTTTGACTTAAAAAATCAAAATACCTGAAAATTGTATAATTCAAACTTTTTGGAAAATAATCACCATATATTTATATGTTCAAATCTCAATTTGTCGTGTGTGTATGCGAAGCCAGAAATTTAACCGCAAATTTTCACCGATTGATCATCATGTTACTTTTTTGAAAATTTGTTTTGATTCAAGTGCTCACGGAATGCGTGATATAAGGAGTAAATGTAATGGACACGAATTCACGCTCACAGAATTGAAAGACGAAAATTTATGGGTAAAAAGATCTCTTCATCGGGTTACGATCATTGGGACACGGGGGCATTGCCTCTTATTCACACCATATTATCTCTCATATTATATTTCCGTGTATTAGTCTCTCCACGCGGTAATCAATTTTTCAATTCGAACTCGGTTAGGACTTTTTCGGGTTTTAAGGTGTATTGGGTAAAATTGGAATTGGTTGGAAAATTCAAAATTGGAAAATGACCTTATGATGTCCGTTAGTGCTTTTCGGCATTTTGCTCATTTTTCTCCTTTTTTTCTACTTTTTCTGTTTTTCACGTTTTTTTCTTTTTTGGCTATTTTTGTTGAGCATTACTCTATTTTTCTTGCCCTCTTTTCATTTTCACGCAAATTGGACTTAACTGCTGAATTTTCTAGTTTTCTCAATTCCGGGACATATGGTTTTTTCGAGTTATCAAATGAAAGGATATATTTTATTTGGCTCAATTTGGTTCGCAAAAGGGATTTTTTTATAACTTTTTACGGCTAATATTTTTGGGTAACAAACGATGACCTTACTTCATTTTTTCCGAATTACTAATCAATTTACCATATGCGTCATGAGATGAATTTTAGTTTGGAGATATATTAGCACGCTTTTTGAGGCAGCATCACACACTCTTCCTTGACCGATCAAAACAATAATTTTGAGACCACAACGACACATTTTAGCGCTAAATTGAACTTTGAGTTAATCATTAACTCGGATTGATTTAAATTCTCAGAAAACATGAAAGGTTCTAAATCTCCCCAGGTTTTATTAATCTCCCCACTTATTCGTTAAATCGTCAATTTCCATCTTTGGTCAATTTTGGCTTTCTGCAATTTGAAATTTACAAATTTGAGACTCTAAGAAAATTTTAGCTGATATTTTTGAAATTTTTAAATTCCAATTTTTATTTACTTTGAAGAAAAATATTTTTGGATTTTTTTTTTGGAAATTTTTGGGCATTTTGAACTTGTGAAATGTGAAAGCGCATGCTTACCCCCCCTTAAGTTAGATTTTTGCAAAGTCCCAATGCAAAAAGGACTAAAAACTAAATGAAGACGAGAAACAATAATAATGAAACAAAGTGCAAAATGCTAGATATAAACACAAACATAGAACACATAAGCTAGGTAATCCACTTTCCATTATATATAAGGCATACAAAATCTGTGGGAAGAAGAAAATAAATACAGTACATAAGCAGCCTAGATGAGCAACCTATTGTGGGGTGGGAGAGCAGGTCCGGGGGTGTTTGGATCATAAGGGTCATAAAAATATAGCGGGATAGGTACACCCATGGTCCTCTGGTACATGTATGCTTAGAGGCAGTGCATCATACTTCTATCGAGTTGATAATTGGTGATGAACCCATCAAATTAGGCTTTTAGTGCGGTGAGTCTCATATAAAAGTTTCCACCCGGAGGCTCAAAGTCGGAATAATCTTCCTCGTTATATTCCGGCTCATCACCCTCGGCCATGCTAACATCATCGGCCCCAGCGACTTCTCCCTCATCCTCTTAATCTTTCGAATCCTCTGACTCGGTATCATTATTATTCGATTTCCTCCGCCATCGCTTGGGCTTACCGGGCACGTATAATCTCTCATTGACGCTCGCTCTTGGTATGGGTGCCCTGCCGAAGAGGGTTTGGAAAGCGAGGGAACCTGGTTGGACGTTTAATTTCGGCATCGACGAGGATGGATGTGATTAGTCGGGCGTAGGGGAGCGGGGAGGTGCCCTTTTTGTCTAAAGCTGTAAAGAATATTTCTTTGTAAATAATGGGGGCCAATTGGATCACGGTGGCGGGATCAAAGAGGTGTTGCACTAGGGTTTCTTGTCGTGGGCGCATGGCGGAATCGTTGGATGTTTGGAGTATGTTGGCACACACGATTTGGAAGATAATTCTTGCCTTTTCATCCAGCTGTCCCACCAGAAATGTTTTTGTTTCCCACACCTCGTCGGGTGCCATTCAGTACATGCAAGTGGCCTTTGAGAGAGGGGTAAGGGGGTTGGGCTAAGTGAAATTTTTTCGCCAACTTGTGGATGAGGAAATCCAAGTAGAATGGCACACATGTGCTATTAAATTAGGCTTCGAAGGTGAAATCATCGGTTCGGACTAGACAGCCATAGAACGCTCAGACTTCCGCTGCCTACACCTCATCGTGTGGCTCATTGAGGAACTGACACCAACCCCGAGCAATGAAAAATTTAGTGTCATAAGTAGGTAGCTCGGTCCAGCGCACTTGGTGCTCCATGTGTAGCATCCTAGATGGGCTAAAAAATTATTGGCACCACACTCGGTCTTCAATGGAGCGGTACGAGAAATACAAATTTTTGAAATCAACAACTTGGGTTGAGTTTTATTTTTGAGGTGGTGGTTGGTTGGCCATAGTGAAGGGAGGAATATGAATCTGAGAAATTTTGTAGAGAGAGGGTAAGAGAGTTTGGAGAAGAGTGGTGAAAATAGGGGGTGGGAGAGGGTGTATTTATAAGTGGGAGTGGGTAAAGTAAGGGTTGGTGTGGGAGGGAGGTTTTTTTTAGGGAAGAGGTGATGTGTTTGGGAGGGAAAGGGTGATGGAGGGAAGTAAAATCGTGGAAGGAGGGAAGAATGTGGATTGGGGGGTTTAGGAGCTGAACCTAGGGACTTGAAGTTGAACAGTTGCCGAACCGATTCGGGTGCCCAGGACCGGACCGGTCCGGGACTTTTTTATTTCAATTTCCCCAAAAACGGACTGGTCCGATTGCCAAGGGGCGGTATTTTCAGCAGAGTCTCCTAACACATACTCTCACCACTATACCGACATGTAATCAACCCATTTCACTCAATTCTTGTTCCAAAACCCTAGTCTTGCTCTCCACGCGCGTTATCTCGAACCTATCTTGTGTTTCCTAGACCGAAGAACTCGAACTAACTAACCGGCTTTAACTAACCTTAGCCGATGCACATCTAAAGTATATAAGAGTCACCCCATACGCGTCGGGGGTGCGTCGACGTTCTCGTACAGCACAATCAATCCCCATAGATGGGGTCGACAACCAAATGATGTCGGTTTCTTTGACACATACCTCGTAGTACGACTTGAGTCATTTTCCATTCACTTTGAAAGTCGTTCCCCCTTTCAAATCTTCTAACTCCATAGCACCATGAGGGAACACTTCTCGAACAACAAATGGGACCGTCCACCTTGAACGCAACTTACCTGGAAACAAGTGAAGTCCAAAGTTGTGGAGAAGCACTTTTTATCCACAGTGAAACTCTTTTCGTCGAATTATTTTGTCATGTACGAGTTTCATTCGTTCCTTCGAAATTTTGGAATTCTCATACGCATCATTGTGCAACTCTTCCAACTCATTTAACTTGAGTTTGCGAGTTTCATCGGCTTTATCAAGATTGTAATTCAACCTCTTAATGGACCAATACGCTTTGTGCTCTAGCTCCACAGGGAGATGGAAAGGCTTTCCATGAAAAAAGCAAAATGGGAGCATCCCGAGGGGGTTCTTGTAGGCAGTGTGGTAGGCCCTTAGCGCATCGTTTAATCTAAGATACCAATATTTTCGGGTAGGATCGACTGTCTTTTCGAGGATAGTTTTGATCTCACAATTTGCTAACTCGGCCTACCCATTTGTTTGAGGGTGATAAGTCATCGTAACCTTGTAAACATCCCCATACTTTCTCATTTACTTTTCAAACGGTTTATTATAAAAGTACGTGTCGTTATCACTTATGATTGCCTTCGGATCACCGAAGTGAGAAAGTATGTGTTCCTGTAGGAACTTAATCACCTCCTTGTTGTCATTCGTCCGGGTAGCTATTGCCTCCACCTATTTGGAGACGTAGTCCACCGTGACGAGGATGTATAGGAAGCCGAAAGAGGGGGAAAAAGGTCCCATGGAGTATATACCCCAACAATCGAATAGCTCAATGACTAGTATTGAGGTTAGAGACATCATATCATAACGCATAATAGATCCCATTCTTTGGCATCTATCGCAAGATTTGCAATAGGCGTTCACATCTCGAAATATAGTGGACCAATAGAGGCCGCTTTATAAAAATTTAGCTGCCGTCTTATTCTTGGAGAAGTGGCCTCCACATGCTTCCGTATAACAAAACCGGATCACATCTTAGATTTTTTCATTCGATACTCATCGTCGGATGAGGTGGTCTTCATAATATTTTAATAGGAATGGGTACTCATAGAAGAACATGCAGGACCAGGTGAGGAAATTCTTTTTCTCTTGCGGTGTCCATTCGGGAGGGACGGCTCCCGTGACAAGATAATTCACGATGTTCGCAAACCAAGGTAAAGAATAAGTGGTGAAAATATGCTCATCCAGGAAATACTCATCTATGGAAATCAGATCACTAAGCACGTCGGATGAGAGCAGCGATAAGTGGTCGGCAACAACATTTTCTACCCCTTTCTTATCTTTTATATATAGGTTAAACTCTTATAGGAGTAGGATACACCTTATGAGGAGAGGCTTGGCATCCTTCTTAGTAAGGATATATTTTAGGGCCACGTGGTCTGTAAAACATGTGATAGGTAACCCAACTAGATATAAGCGGAATTTGTCCAAAGAAAAAACAATCGTTAGTAACTCTTTCTCCGTGGTGGAGTAGTTAAGTTTTGGTCCAGTCAATGTCCTTCTAGCGTAATAGATGACATGAGCTTTCTTGTCTTTTCTTTGTCCCAAAACAGCCCCAATCGCGTAATCACTAGCATCACACATAAGCTCAAATGGAAGAGACCAATCCGGATTTTGCATGATGGGATCAAAAATCAGCATGCTTTTGAGTTTATCAAAAGCCTCTTGGCATGCGTCATTACACTAAAAGGGGGCATCCTTCATTAGGAGGTTACTCAAAGGTCTAGTGATGGCGCTAAAATCCTTGATAAACCATCGATAAAAACTTGCATGGCCCAAGAAGGAGCGTATATACTTTAGTGATTTAGGTGGGGGAAGCTTAGCTATGATATCTATTTTAGCTCGGTTAACTTCTATTCCATTAGATGAAACTATGTGGCCTAGAATTATGCCCTCGGTAACCATGAAGTGGCATTTTTCCCAATTGAGGACTAAGTCCTTCTCCACACATCAGGATAATATTTTTTCAAGATTCTCTAAACATTGGTCAAAAGAGGGATGAAAAACGTTGAAATCGTCCATGAAAACCTCAAGTCCTGTTTCTACCATGTCGCTAAAGAGACTGAACATGCACCTTTGAAATGTCGTGAGCGCATTACACAATCCAAAAGGCATACATTTGTAGGCAAACGTACCAAACAGACATGTAAAAGTTGTCTTCTCTTAATCAAGTATATTTACCTCAATTTGGTTATAACCGGAGTAACCATTAAGAAAGAAATAATATGGGTGGCCACTCCCTACCCAACTTTGTCCCGGCATTGAGTTTTCGATAATCAATGCAAACACGCCATTCGGTGGTGGTGCGTTGAGGAATTAATTCACCCTTAGCATTTGCGACTATTGTCATTCCCGACTTCTTCAGAACGACATGAATTGGGATCACCCATTTGCTATCCGAGATAGGGTAGATAATCACTAAATCTAATAGCTTTATAATTTTTGCTCAAACCACTTCCTTCATGGTTGGGTTCAATCGCCATTGCATTTCCCTCGAGGGCTTCACGTCCTCCTCGAGGTGGATTTTATGGGTACAAATCAGGGGACTTATACCCTTCAGATCCTCTATTGACCAACCAAAACCACCTTTGTGCTTCCTCAAAATTCCTAGCAACCTACCTTCTTGCTCTTTATCTAGACTAGAGGAGGCAACATTAGGAAATGTCTCATCCTCACCTAGAAAAGCATATTTCACATTTGAGGGTAGTTTTATCAATTCGAGGGCAGGAAATTGCTCTTCGAAAGGTGTCAAGCATGACTCCCTCGGGAGTAATTCCTCGAATCTAGAAACCCAATGGACATCTCTTAACTCCTCTAATGACGCTCCCTCGTCTAATATGGCTTTCAACTCCTCAACCTCTCGCTCATACTCGGTGTACGGGATCTCACTTTCCTTACCTCTCACTAGTCATGCTTCTAACGTGTCCCCACTCATGGTTCCCTCAAGGTGCTCTTCTACTACCTCCTCTATGAGGTCAACCGTATGGATTTCATCTTCGTCACCCATTTGGTTAGCAACATTGAAGATGTTTTTCTCGAGGGTCATGTTCCTAAAAGTGATCTAAATTTACCCATTTCATGTATTGATTAAGGTATTAGTAGTAACTAGGAATGGGCGGCCTAAAATGATGGGAACATGGTTGCTAGAATGGATGGAGGGCTCCGTGTACCAAATGAAAAAGTCTATCGGGAAGTAAAAAGTGTCCACTTGGACTATCACATCCTCAACAATCCCTCGAGGCACCATTACTATCCGATCCACTGATTGGAGAGTGATTTCGTGTGGGCTTAAATACACCCAACTCAAGTTGCCTATAAATGGAGTAGGGAAGTATATTAACACTAGCACCTAAGTCCAATAAGGCTCTCTCAATTTGACGTTCTCCAATGACACATGAGATCGTGGGTGCACTCGGATCTTTAAACTTGGGTGGAAGGTCGTTAAGTAGAACAGAGCTCACATTATATGCTAGGGAGATATTCTTTTTCACCTTATGTCACCTTTTCAGAGTCAAAATATCTTTAATGACCTTGGCATAGGCAAGAATTTGCTGGATAGCATCAATGAATGGCAAATTCAGCTTCACTTGCTTAAGAACATCTAGAACATCTGCACGGGAGGCTCCCTCTTGAGGTGGGGCTAACAATTAAGGGAATGGAGCAGCGGAGGGCGGTTGCACAATAACTTCGGGATCATTAATGTCTTCCTTATCACTCTCCTTCAATGGGTAATCTTCGGCCTCTTTCGTGCCAGGCGAAACCTCCTTGTCTTTTGGCTTCTTATGTGGGGAGATGATAAATCAACAACCCTCCCACTACGTAGAGTGGTGACAGCTTGGCATTGTTCTTGTTGATCGAAAGATGTAGAGATGACATTAGCTTGACCTTGAGGAGATCTTTGCCCTTGAGCCAAAAATTTTGCCTTTCTCTTAGACATTCAATGAAGTTTGCAAACTAGATATGCTTGTCTGTATTTTAGTGAACATATATTTGGCGTTGGTTACATTTTGAGACTGGATAAACTGATTTAAATTTTCCTCAAGAGACCTCCATGGTGGGTTAATTTATAGGCCTGGAGGTGATGATTTCATGTGGGCAGCATTGGTGGCGCTTGCCAAAATTGAGGAGGGAGTGGAGGTAGGGCAACATGTGAAGTAGGGTTCATTGCAGCGTGTTGTTTCCCATAACTGAAACCAGGATAGTTCCTCCATGAAGGGTTGTATGCATTCCCATGAGGGGCGTTAAAATTTCCCTCAAACCCTCCTATTTCTTCCACTTTCTCGATATGCATGGCTTTATATACGGGTATCGTAGGACATGACTTAGTTGAATGTCCCACCTCACAAATAGTGCACACCTTTTCTTCCACAGCACGGGCCGATCAAGTAGCTTCTTTCAATTGTACCTCGAGTAAGTCCCTCATGATTTTCTCAAATTGATTAAGTTGACGGTCTACCCAGGTATCTTGATTCAATTGGTATATATCGGACGCAATAAGAGTATTGGACACTTTTCGAGGATGATTTTGGACATTAGTATCGGAGGTGTCCCATACTTGAGTAGTCTCGATGACATACTTAAGATGAGCCTCGGTGTCGCTCGTATCTAATTCCCAAAACGGTATTTCACACATTATTTGAACAAGTTGCTTAGACGCTATTGTAAGCCCGTGATGGAAGAAGGAAGTAAGGTGATGTCTCTCAGATCCATGATGGGGGAAAATGTTAACCAAATCTTAGAATCGTTTCCAATATTTTTCAAACGTCTCATTATCTCGTTGAAGAAAGGATTGAATTTGAGCCTTGACATAGTTGGTTTTATGTGGTGGAAAGAACTTTGAAAGAAATTTGGATGCATATCCTTCCATGATATGATTGAGTTCGGAGGTAAAGACCAAAGCCAGGTCTTAGCCTTATCCTTTAAGGAAAAAGGAAAAAGCTTTAGGCAAACAACATCTTGCGTACAAGATTGATCACTAAAGGTTTCACACGCCTCTACGAACTCTCGGATATGGAGATATGGTTTCTCTGAATCCATGCGTAAAAGTTGGAAGAATTTGTATCATCCCATTGCGGAAGTGTAACTGACCAACATTATACGGTAGTAAAATGCAACCAGGGGTGGCAATTAACTCATGAAACAGGAGTTCCTTCATGGGACAATACGGTAGGTTTCCCTCACCCATACCAAAACTAGCGATATCCGACATGGCTCTCTCTCCAATGGACTCAAAAACCTCACTCAGTGTTCTAGACGTGTGACTGGTGATGGAGTTTGGAGGGGTAGCAGGTGGAGCCCAGAATTTTGGAATGCGAGGGGTATGGGGACTTTCGAAATTATACTCAAAGATGGGATTTTTTGTGAATTCTTATTTGGGTGTTCTGAGGAATTTGTTCTTAATTTTAAATGAAAAGGCTTTTGAGAGATGATTTCTTTTTAGATTTTCAATTTTTTTGCTTTTTTTATTATTTATTTTTTTTGAATCAAATTTGGGATAGAATAAACTAACCTAAAGTCTACCTAATTCCCTAGCAACGACACCAAAACCTTGACGCGGTCACAAATGTGTATCTAGTGTGCGTGCTGATATAGGTTCAAGTGCCAACATGTCGCGTTAGTAATAACCTAATAAGTAAGGATCGTCTCCACAGGGAACTAAGATGATGAATCGTAACAACGCGGAATAGGTGACTCACCCGAAAATTGATTCTCGAAAAGATATAGAAAAGGTGATTAAGGATAATGGACAAGCTATTAACTATAAATGAATGCAAATTAAGTACTAACTAAACTAAGTGCAAAAAAATAAATTTACTGAATGAATTAACTATGAATAAGGAAAGATATGTCGGATTACAATCCCCCAAACCCTAGTATATTTACCACATAGAATGATAGATTTTGAATTAGAAATTTAATCGAACCCAGACTTTATTAATCCTAAGCATTATATATATGAGGATATGTGTCCGCACCATACATGATCAAAGGTAAAAACAAAGCGGTGTTGAATAGCTACACACACATCGCACTCTTAAACACCCCGGTTACCTAGGGTAAACGAGGTTAAAAGACCTACGATGATTGTGCGTACTACACAGCACGATTCTCTTAAAATTCAATTTAAACCCTATTTTCTACATGGGTAAATTACATCAGCTGGGTTCATGCACCCCAATCCTTAAAAACTTAGCCAAACATGATTAAATTAAACAAAAACACAATTTTTAAAGTGCAAGGATTCATGACTAGTTTGGAAAATTAAGAATAAAATTTTGAATTAAGAATTGAAGACTACGAATCAAGAATTACTCTAACTAAGTGCTA